>VZRZ01006331.1:308829-550810 GCA_013398175.1 Climacteris rufus | reverse complement strand
CCTTCCCTCCCATTCCCATTCCCATTCCCATTCCCATTCCCATTCCCATTCCCATTCCCATTCCCATTCCCATTCCTTTCTATCCATTTTCCTGGGTTACACTAAGCCTCCCTGGATGAAACTAGAGCTTTTTCAAGAAAGCCCTGCTTTCCCAACTTTGAGTGATGCAAGAGAATATTAGTCACTCACTGGATTCTTAGGTACTGGAATTCCCAGCTGTAGAACCACTGAACCCACAAAGATAAAACCCAAAGGGTACAAAGTTGATCCTTGCCACATTCAGCAAGTGCAGTGTGCTGGGCCTACTGCTTGTGCACAGATTAACTGTGCAGCACTGACTCAAAGGGTCTGGAGCAGCAGCCTCATTTCACATGCACTGCTGTGTGCCAGGTCATATCTTTCTCAGTCATAAACATAAAAAAGAAACATGGGAGCCCCTCAAAGACCTTGCAAACTATGTATAGAACAAGCTACAGCAGATGGAGGTGGACATATGGGGAACTACAAGATAGATGGTGTCTCTACCCACCAGCAGTTCTTACTGACTGGGCCCTTATAGACAGGTTGAGAAATGGTGATGATGAAATGAAACCTTTTCCTAAAACATCATCAACTAGAGCGTAATCCAGAATGGAAAGTCAGAGCCTCACTGAAGAATACATTCTTTGTGTGGACAAAGAAAACAAGCAGAGTGTCTGGAGGAGTCTAAATAGGAAAGGAAATCTGTCACTGAACCTTTTAAACAACAAAAGAATTTACAAAGAAACAAATCATGACTAAGCAGGAAGCATGAACTATATACTGTAAGTAAATCAAAAGCAGATAAATATTTTCACAGTGAAAACTATTTAGTAGATCTCTTGCCCTTTAGTGACTAATACTGATTGCTGTGCTCTGTAACATGTAATTAGCTGCATCAGCTCTTGGTTCCCAAGACTGGAATGAAGGTAGTAAGAATGTTTCCTCTTGACATGTCCAGCAGCTGAAAGCTCTCAGAAAATTTAGAAACACAGGATTTATTGCTTGAGAAGAAATACAGAAGAACGCTGCAGAAAATAGGCTGAGAGGTCAATATTTTTTTTTGTTTGTTTTTAAAACCACAGAGAAGAAGGATTTTTTGGTGGTGGTGCTTTTTGGGATTTGTGATTTTTCTTTGAGTGGAAATCCTTCACTAATCCTTTGTGTTAGAAATAGAAAAAGGTGAAGCAAATTTATCAACAAATCTGGTACGCAGGAAAAAAACCACATGTAATTATAATCACTGTGTGATTCCTGAGAGATAAGTGATTCCGTGCCTCTGTCTGTTCTTGCAGTCTTAGACTCTTTAAAAAGCATCTGATTGATCACACTGACATGTTTTAAATCCATCTCTCCACAGCAGAGATTTGTAACAGAAGGAGAGTGATTTTAATCTAACACATGATCTCATGTTCTCCAAGCACGTCCCACAATGCAGCCAATTGTTGGTCCTTATGATGCCAGAGGTGAGAGCTAAGCATTCCACAGGTTCAGGGTCCCCTCTCAGCCCCACAGACACAGCAGTCCTCATCCCCAACCTCCACAGCACCCACAGAAATAATAAGTGAACTCCAATATCCCAGACCAGCTCTATACATGAGATAGGGGTGGAAAAGCTGCCAGTCCCATGTAGAAGCCAGCAAAAGGATTCTGCTTTGTACACTGCAGTTCTAAAAATCTTTAAGAAAGGCCAGATCCTCAGCTGAAGTATTTTAGCCTAGTTGTTCTGAATTTACACAACTTTTTTTTTTTTTTAATGCTCATTAAGATTCTTTCCTTCAGCCCTTCCTGGCAAAAGGCTAAAAATGAGCCAAGTTGGAGGAGATGTGGGTGGGAGAAATTCATGTGCTGGGAATTGCAGCTGTAGCTTCGGTGGACCTGTGAAGCTGCAGGACCCAGGGAGTGCTTCCACCCAGCCAGAGATGACAGAAAATCATCTATGTATAGTATGGCCTTGTCAAGTTTTCTAACAATTAGGTTTCTTCAAATAATTTTTCTGCCTGGAGTACCTGCTCCTGTTTCGGTCTGATTCACAACTCAATTGCTACAGTTTTATGCTGATATAACCCTTCTGAAAATCAATCAGCCAGATTGGTGCTGGTATAAAACTGGAGTGATGCAGTGGTGAATCAGACCCATGGTTATAAAACAGCATTTGTAGGAAATTACATAAGTGGATCAGGAATATTTTGAAGAAATTAATCATTAAAAAAACCCCAGGTATGATTATGTTCAAACATTTCTGACAACAGAACCATAAATATATTGCCCATTACCTAATCACACACCAACCTGTTTTGAAAAAGACCTAGTTCCATTAGAAAGTTGAACAAACCCAAAAGATATGAAGTATTACTCTGCCTGGTTTATGTTGCCAAAACATCTGGTATTCTTCCACACTGCAGCAAATTTAAGATGGAAAATCAACATTTTCCTTAGCAACTGAGGATACAAAATGCATCAGGAGGTGGCTTAGTGGTGAGTTGAGCTAGTTGTAATGAAATAAACACCCATTTTATGTCTCTGGTATGGGACCTACTTTGTATGACTGAATTGAAAACTGATATCCTGCTTCATCTCATCTACTTTTGTCTTTCTGGCTCTCCCTTAGTAACAGGTGCTGATCACCAGTAGAATTCGATCTGCTCTGGTCTCTGCTCTCACAAGTGGAAACTGGGGCAGGCTTTAGTTCAAATCCTTTTGTATAAGGGAGCATTTGCTATTTTATCTACATACATGGCAGGATATTACATCAGTTGGTATTGCTGAGCAGGAGTGCAGTCTAGTACAGCCTTCTAAAACTCACTAGCCATCGACTCAAAAGCATTGTTATATATTCAAAATGAGATCAAAAAGAGGGTAGATGTATTCCTGTATTAAGCTAGCACAACTACAGTGATGACATCACATGTACTTTGGCCCAGCACGTATCAAAATGCCCAGCTTTTTCCTTCAGGATGGGTCTGTCCTCCCACACATGGGTGCCGCAAGACTGCTACATTCAAACATGGGAAGGGTGGTTACTTGTGCCCTATACAGCTACAGTGCCTTCACATATCACAAGGGGTGTGTTTGCACTGCAGTATTGAAAGGTGTCAGATGTCCACGTGGTTTCAGTGTTTGCTGCTTTTTCAAACTGAAAGCCCAAATCTGAATCTCTGCACACCCCTTGTGCTGTGGCTGTACTTCATCAAAGGCACATGATCCATGTTCAGTCTGGCTCAGCTCCCCAACTGGCAAGAAGTGGCAAATTTTACTTTCCTATCATCTTGACCATCACTTTTTCAGCTGCATTAGGTACTTTTTATTTATAAACTCTGGAGCACCCTGAAAGTGCTTTGTTTATTAACTTCTTGTGAGTGCCCACAGTCATTTTCTCAGCTGATCATCTTAACCTGTGATGAAGTCAAAGAGGGGGTTTTGTTCTTTTTGCTATAAAGAATGAATTCCCAGCTTTAGGCTTGGAAGTGAACGTGGGACTCTTGCTCACTGAACCCTGCAAAACCACAACTAAAGTGTTATTGAGGTAACTTGAGGAAAGTAGTAAAAGATTGGTTTAAATCATTAAATTAAGTACTTTCTTTTTGCAGAGAAAATAGGGATTTCCTGAAACATACTGCCACAGGGGGTTGCAATAGAGATATTTTTATCAGAAGATTCAGGAAAGGATTCATGGACATCAGGTATGTAAAAAGACATGCAAAGAATTAGGTAGCATTGCACTCTCAAATACTTAATAAAACAAATATGGATGCTAGAAGAGAATGACAGGAACAAAAAACCTTCACTTGCTATTTGTTGGAGACAATTTCCTGGGTTAAGTGGATTGTTGGTCTGACTTAGCAGGGCATTTTTTCTATTTTTACAGGACGTGTACTTTCACCAGTCTCATTCTTAATATGAACACACACACCACACACTTTGGTCTCATGACTCTTCCCCAAAAATTTTTTCAGAATGAAAGCCAGTATTAGCCTTAAATACAGTGAGACTTTGTCTCACCTTCTTTGCTAAACTTCAGCCCAAGCATTTCACTGTAAGTTGGATTTTTTGCTTTTTATCCCACATGTATGATATCCAGGCTACTGCTCGTACCTCTGTCTCAAAAGTAGTGTTTCCCATCCACTTGACCTTTGAGTTGTGTGCTCTGTTCTCATTTGCAGTCGGTTTTCAAGAGATTTCTTTTCTTTTCTTTTTATAAATTCCTACTCTTTGTCCTGCCTGATGTCCATGCTTCTCAAATCCGCTGATATACTCAGAGAGTACTTTAGAAATCAATATATAGTGGTTGCTGCAGAAACTGGCTAAGTTGTTTGTAAAACATCACTTGGGACCAGGCATGGAAAGACAGGGCTTTTGTCAAGCATAGTCTCTTATTATTGATTGTCCTTAGATCAAAGTAAACGTGTTGTAAGATGTACTAAGAGACAAGATAATTTCCAACTGCTGGGACAGGGAGAGTCCCTAAACCCTACACAGAGAAATGTGAAGGCCAGGAGCTGAAGAATGGTTTAGTGGGGGGCATGCAAGCATGCAGAAACTAAGTATTTCCAAAAATATTTCTGACATTGCTAATGAATGTGTCATTTCACTAGTTCTAAAACTGGCCTCATGCTAATAAATACTTGCTTACTTGTAATGTTTGCCTTTCATTCTTGCAGGCCCTGATGATTTTAATTCTTTCCCTCCTTTGCCTTTTTCTTCCTTTGCTTTGAATAGACATGGGAGGAGTCCCTGCATATTAATCTTGTTAAGTGTGTTGGATCTGATGGTCTAAAATCTAAACTGCTTGATTTAGCTGCCAGAGGTAGGTTTCCTCTTTATTTAATCTCTCTCTGGAGACTGATGAACTACTCTGAAAACACAACAAGGTCATAACTTTGCATAACAGTGAAAGCAAATTAAATCTGACCTTTTACAGATTTAATCTAGTTCAGGATTTCTTGTCATTCCTAAATCCCAAGAAAAAAAATAAAAAGATATTTCTCAGAGAAACTTGTTTTGAGGTTTTGGGTTTTGTGGTTTTGTGGGGTTTTGGGGTGGGTTTCTCTTTTTTTTTTTTTTTTTTTTTTTTGTGACTCAGTGAGTTGTTTTCATTACTTAAGACATTCAATCTTTCCTCTGTGGTACATGTCACAAGTACCCTGCCACTTTTTGGCTGTGGCTGTCATCCCAGGGTAATAGGCTGCAGCTGTTTTTAATAACTTACAGATGAAATCCGCAATATGTTAAATCACCAACCCCTTTTATGAGAAAGCACTTGAAAAATGCAATCAACACCTATTCATTGTTACAACTAATAATTTGGTATTCACATACACAGCACTCCATATCAACATCACCATATTTCAGGTCTGCTTTGAAGGAAAAGAACAAGTGCTTGTTACATGATCAATTCTAGGATGGCTCTTTCTTGAGAATAATTTATCCCATGGTAATGAATTGTGGATGTGTTCAGAAGTTTACTGTGATGTCCCAGCTGAAACAAAAAAGAACTTCTTGCAAACCTTGGCTCCCTGCCTCCCTTCAAAAAAAAAAAAAAAAAAAAAAGGGCACATTTTTCAAATATCAAACAAGATGTTACTTTGGGGTGGGATCCTGCTTTATTTCCTTTGTGCATGAGCAGTTCTTTGTATTCACTTTGTTCTATTGTTTCCATCTCATAATGGTAGGGAAACACCTCTCTTTTTTTGGCTCGTTGTAGCAGCAGGGAACATAATTAAAATCTTTCATATATGTGTATATATATACATGTATGCTTTTATGTGTCTATGTATATGGTCATATATTCATATGTATGACAATGTGCAAAATCCCAAAGTTGACAGAAAAAGTGTAAGCACGGGTGTAGTGTTGGAAGTAACCACACAGGGGTAACTGTGTAATTTCTAGTAAGTTTGTAAGACAGAAAAACCCCTTCATCTTTCTTTTTTGCTCTAAATGTAAATAATATGAATAAAAGGAGACAACTTTTCCTGCTGTTTATTCTCCCCACTAATTGTAATATTGATGCTCTGCACAAAAGCCCGCTTCAGAATCTAAATTTCCTGTAGATAAGAGAGTAATTTTCTTGCAATTCACCCTGTTGCAAACTATATCCTTTTGTTCAATTAGGAAAAAAATGTCGTGTAAGTGCAAATTTATATGAGAGTTCTACAAGTAGGCTACTTTATATATGCAGTGATATAACCAGGTCACCATTTCCCATCTTTGCCAGTCTGCTGTCCCCGTGGGCTGCAGGCACAGGGGGCAGGTGAGTGTTTACTGTGTTGGCAGCTATTTGGCAGAGCCATTATGCAGCCCTCTTAGATCGTTAATGGGGAATATTATCCCAAATTGACCTTGTTTAGACATCGAGTGCCTTTGGCCTCGCTTCAAGATACTTAACATGAACAAGTATCTGATAATATGCGCTTTTAAAAAACTGTATTGGTTAAGCAATATCTCACTGCAAGGAGCTCTAGTGTGTGCCAGCCTTTTCCCTTCAAAAGGTCGTATCAAGTATAACTAGATGCCATTTAGTTCATATTTGTCATACTGATGAGAATTTAGGCCCAGGAATTAAGACCCCATCAGTGCATTGTAATCTATTACAGAAAGAGCCACTCAGTGTCTCTGTTTCATATTATTGCCCAAATTTCTTACCACATAAGCAAGTTTTAGCTTTTTGGAAGACATGCTGTGCTGGAATTTCAGATTACGCAAAGATTTGGACAAAAACAGAGAAGGGTTTATGAGAGCAAACAGAAAGGTTGCTCCCTGTCTCAGGTACATTTTATATCTTTTTCTAGAGGCTCAAGTGCCTGCTGTCAACTTTATGTTCCCATGGGGCTCCATTTTTCAGACACAGGAATTACCAAGCATGTTGAACAGCTTGTTTCAGGGCTGTTATTTAGCTATCTAAATAAAGTGGTTATTCTTAGAAGATACTCATGACAAAAGAGAAGATGATAATAATTTATGTATATTATAATTTCACCTGTCTTAATTAAAGAAAGCTGTATCAGGGCTGTCAGTACCTGGGACACATTAGGCTGATAGAAGTTATTATTACTTTTGAAACATAAATATGTAAACAGTAGATTACATTGTCTCTACACTGTGTAATTTGCAATGGTGGCAGGTGAGACGCTGCTAAGTATGGTGAAAGTACACGCATTTAGACCATTGATGGAAAAGCAGGAATTGGAATATTCTTCACAGATGAAGCAAAAAGAGCAGTGCCAGCCCAGACCTCCTACTGGAATATTGAACTCGCCACAGAACATAGTTATGGTGTAAATCAAAAGCCTGAGAGATGTTATTCTAAGAGCAAAAATAAAAAGAGAGTCTCCTAGAATTTCAGCTTACCAAATGGAGATTCCAGATTTCTTTTTTAGATGTGCATATAAACATGTTCAATTTATCTTCTCTAAGGAAATATAAAGTATATGTTGCCTGTGTTCTTTCACCAGTATTCTTCAGCCGGGATAAGCTACAAGTCTTAGCTCCCATCACTCTATTCTGTCAGACATTGCCCTGCCCCTCTATATTTTTTTCGTATCAGTCTCAAGCAGTTTGGATTTATTTAACTGTACTTTTTCTGTAACACAACTTCCCTGAGTTTAGTAGTTCTTTTGGCTCTAGCCAGAACATGAATGATGTGGGGTAATGTAACCGTGACAACTTTTCTTACTCAATTTAAAAGGCCAGCATATCTCATTGCAGAAATGGTCACGTCTTCCTAATAATTAATGACTTTTAAAATAATAATTTATTCACTTTTCCAGGCTATTACAACTACAGTTCATAAAGTCTCCAATAAAAAACTAATTCCCATTTCTTGAACCACATAAAGTATTTAACTGCAGGATGGTCAGAATCTAAGTAATAAGAAAAATATTGGGTAAAAGAAATGTCCATCATGCCTGGCACATGAGGAGCTAAAGCCAGATAAATTGTTCAATCAAAAGACAATGGCAAAACTGATAATTGAAAGTGGACTTTCCAAATCCCAGGCCAGTGCCTTAAACAAAATTGCTGTCTTCTTCCAAAACATCAGTGTTTAATTCTGGTTTTATCTTGGGATTCTATATCAGAAAGGGGAACCAACTTTCACATACTTGTACTGAAAATAAATTTGCCACACAGCAAGATCAAGTTTTTTAACCTTCTTTTTTACAGTTGTTATTTCTTCCATCTCTTTTTTAAGAATTAGACTGTCTGATTATATCACTCATCACTTACAAACTTATTAATGGCCTCTCCAGTGCTCCTCTACTCATGTGCTGTGCTAAAGTACATGCAAAAGAAATATGGCATAATGCTACATGCAGACCCAGCAAAGAGCCATAATTGTTGTCTGTATCAGGCATTTAGAAATGAGTGAAAAAAGGGGGAAATTGTGACTTATTAACTCAACTGTATTTACAACATCATGAGCACTGGTAGATGAAGAATTGCAATAATTACCTAAGAACCTAACAGTCCATGAAACCAAGAGCCAAGGTTAAACAGGCTGTCTAAACAGCAGGATTTTATTGTCTAGTACTTCAGATTTGCTCAAAAACTAGGAATACAGTTTATGTGAATTATGTGTTCATCAAAAGGCAGTTGGTAGCAGAGCTTGGAGTGCATAACTCCCAGTGCAACCCATAAGGATAAACATCTACTCTGCCTTTTGGGGACAATTTAAATGTCTGCTGAAACATACACTGAGGCACTGGGGAGACGAAATTATTCCAATTCATTTCACATGTTCCACCAACAGTAATTTTATTTCATTAAAAGTGTGGACAGGCCCTAGAGATCTGGAATGAACTTCACTTATAGCTCAAGGTGTTCTTCAAAACATGCACATGAAAAGGGGACACAAAAAAAAATAAAGTACAAGATAGGAATAAGGTTAAAGAATGAAGCAATGCTTTTGACAACAAAAATACCCACATCAGACAGAATTTGTGCAGAATGTTAGAAAATTGTTACGCCTATAATATATATACTGGAGAAAGGATCAAGGGTCCATTGTGCAAGGTACCAAGTTTTTTAATAACCAGTTCCTCCCTGTAGCATTTTTATCTTCATTTGTAATTTTTTTTCCTCTCTACATCTATACCCTAGTCTCTGAGGGCCAGACTGCCATCTGTCTGATGGTCTGCCCTTGATGGGACTGCACAGGATAACATACTTTTAAATGCAAGTTAGTTTGGGATAGGGAGGTGAATCCAGGTAACACATAGCCTGCTGCACAGTGAGTCAGAAAAAGGCTCATGTCCTTGGGTTGGCTGAAAGCTCCAGGCTACCTGGCCAGCCTGGTCCCTCTGCACAAGATTGAATTTCACCCTGAGAGGAGAACTTGGGTAACAGGATACACCACTGCTAGGACATGGGGCCAGTCCATCTGTTTGCATTTCTACCTGAAATGTCTGAAATTTATCATCAGTTGCAAAAAAACCCAGTGGTATGATTTCATTATTTCCAAATGGAAACATACACCTGAGCTGAAGTTTGTAAGGCTTGCAGGTCAAGATAAGAGATTTTGTGGAATATGTTTGTGGCTGGTCATTCTCTAGCATATGTTCCCTGTGACTGCCACTGCATTTTCAATATTGTTTCGTCTGCTTCCTGTTAGAGAAAAAATAAATCTCTGCCAATGCAGAAGAATTACCATGGATAATTCTTTATTTCTGTGAGTGACATGATCTAAATAACACCTTAAAGTAGTTAGAGAAGCAGAAGGCCTCTTACTTTTTGACATAGAAACGGAAGTTTAGATACTTTTAATATAGCAGAAATAGCTGACAAAAATCAAATTACCATAACAGATCTCAGCTGCCTGATCCAATGGGCTAATGCTAACTTACAGTTTAAAAACTGGGCCAATGACACATGAGCAGAATATATCTGCTTTCTGCAAACCAGGATATAATTCTACATCTACTTAGTGAACATACTTATTTTAATATTAAAAAAATAAAGCCAGTTCAAAGGAGGCTTTTTTACAGGAAAACTTGTGACTCACTAAGAGCCAGTGTAGTGATTGCTATTCTTGAAATAATGAAAAAATACTTTGATTTAATGTGTTGGCTTATTCAAAGAACAAAATCAGGACACTTTAATCACATGAGTCCAGTCCAAACGTCATAATTTTGAGGACTTCTCTCTCCAGAGAGATCACTAAATGTGAAATTCCTCACAGGCATACCTATGCTTGACAGGAGAGCAGTCTGATCTGCCAAGCAAGTGTTGCTAAAGATCGTCAGCTGACAGAACAGCATTCACATAAAATAATAGGCTCAGAAAGAAATAGCCAAGAATTTAAGCAAACAATATCATTATAAGCATCTAGCTATTATCTTCAAGCATTTCAAAGCAAATGAATCACCCTCTTGTGATTTCCCTTTCAAAAATGCGGGCAAATTGTCATGGTTATTGTAGTTGTTTCTGAAATTGATCTAGTTAAGATTGCACAGTGAAATGTATTTAAGGGTTTAAATCAGCTGCTGAGGAGGTCTGATTAACTTACTGGATTTGTTTAAGCAATTTAGAAGGCTGAAGGCAGCAAGTTTGCCAAGAGAGTGCCATGACAGAGTTGCTTTGACTCTTTTTCTTCTTGGACAGGGCCTGAGCTGACACAATCCCCAAATGCACACAATAGCAAGGCAGTGGAAAATAAGCTGATTGCTGATGAAGGAGTTAATGCTTTAGCCCTCCTGCAGCAATGTCCTACCTGTACTTCTGCAGCAATGTCCTACCTGTACTTCTGCAGGGACCTCTCCCAAAAGGTCCAAGGATAGTGGACAAGGAGAAGAACAGGCTCTATTCCATATGGTCACAATCTGGCTTTCTGCCTCCAAAACTAGGAGTTGAAAACTGCATTTGGGACTGAGAACCAAGACCCCTGTAATTCCATGTTTTCCAGTAGAGGCTCTAAGTACACCAGGAAAATGTCATGAGTGCAATTTGCCACTTTTATTTCTTATTTCTTCTGTTTCTACTTAACAGAAGTGCAAATAAAGGACTGGATATCTAAGTCCCTGGCCTAATCAGGCCCATGCTCATTATTTCACCACCAATTTTTTTTTTGTTACATGAAAAAATACTGGTTTTTTTTTGTAAAGTTTTCCAACTCTTTTCCCATGTGGAAAGTCTTCTCTTTATGCTGTGGTACAGGAAAATCCAAGTTCTCTGGAATCCTTCTTTCTTTTCTTTTCCTCAGTAGATCATGGAGACATTTTCTAATATCTATCTTGTCACCTCCTTTCCATAGCTAAAAAGCCTACACTTTGAATCTCTTTTCAGAAGAGTTTTCCATAGCCCCAGTTATCTTCCTCATCTGCCTTTGTGCCTGTGTTAGTCTGTATTCAGAGACACTGCCAACATCCATATGTGCATTGTTATATTCCCATTCTATGCTTCATTTCATCAGTTATGTGTCCTACAACTCAGCAAATCCTAACCTGTGTTCAATTGTGCACAAGTCTTTTTAGTAAGGCTCAATATAACTCACTTTCCTGTGATAACTGCATTAATTCTTGATTTAATCACCTACATTTCATCTTGTGTTCATCAACTCTAAGTTTTACCCACTGAATGCTGAAGTTTCTCTTGTGCCTGAGAGGCTGCAGAACAAAGAAAGGTATTTGTCCCATCTGCTTGAAGAAAATTCAGAGCCTAAAGGACAGTTCAAAATGTCAGAGTTTAATATGCCTCTTTCAGGCAAGAAAGAAAAATAAATTCTCACCTAGTGGTTATCAAGGGCAGACCAATAAAATGTCTTAGGCATAATTATTTGCCAACCTAAATAATTTTATCAGATGCGTAATGTTCTGTCTGATTCTCTTCTTCCAAATTAACACATATTTTAAATAGAGAAATTATTATAGATATAATTAATAATTAATATAGATATTTTTCAGTGGTGGGTTCTTAACCCTAAATTTTGTTTTATATTTCTGTTGTTTATGGTTGATTTCCTCTTGCAACTTTGTTTAAAAGAGCCTAGTGAAAGATTCTTGGATGCCCTGAATAAAGTATTGCCAGTTATCTTCCCATCTTCAAAAGGGATGATCTCAGAATCACAGAATCACAGAATCACAGAATAGTTTGGACTGCAAGAGGCCTGAAAGATCATCTAGTTACAAACCCCCTGCCACGGACAGGGACACTTCCCACTAGACCCACCTCCAGTTTTCAGGGATGACCCATCCACAACTTCCCTGAGCAATGTGTTCCAGTGTCTCAACACCCTCACAACAAAGAATTTATTCGTAATAGCTAAGGTAAATCTACCCTCTTTCAGTTTAAAGTACTATCCCTACATGCCCTTGTCAAAAATACCTCTCCAACTTTCTTGTAGGAACCCTTTAGGTGCCGTGAGGCTGCTATGAGGTCTCCCCAGGTGAGTACATTTAAACTCTTGAAAATTTTGAAAGCTTAACCATGACTTCAGATAACTGTAGTGAAAATAGTTGATTTGACAGTGACACAGTGATGCTTTTATGTAAACATTTTTTGTGTGTTTTGCTAGAGAGGTTTGCTTTTACTGAAATTCCCATTCAGTCAGGCAGAACAACAGTATTTTCAATGACCAGTCCCATCATTTGCACTGTTCAGTGTGTGGGGATTTGAGGGGAAGCGGGGAGAGCGGAAGCTGCAGAAGGGAAAATTCTGGAAGGAACTGGATTGCTGTGTGTGCACCCAGGCAGCTGCTGTGGTGTGCTGAACCAGATCTGCAGCACAGTCATTTCAACAGCCAGTCCAGGTCATGAGAATGAGCCTGTGAGGACAAACTTAGTTATTTCACAAGAGGTGAAATAAAGTTTGAAAGCTGCTGGCAACTTCAGGGGACTTAATGTGAACAGCACAGAACTCTTTTTGTAGAAGACTCAAGAGCAGGTTTTTTTTAAAAAAATAGATGGGCAGAATTTTATCTTATTTTTCTTATTGTTTTAACTGAATGGATTATTTTATTATCTCAATTATAACTCCATATTGCTGATGAGGAAACCTGAAAGTCTCTCAGATTTTGTAAGCATGGCTATCCATGACAGGTAAAACTTGGTGACTAGATGTAAGTTTTTTTTGGTTTAGGATTATTAGCTTTCATTTTTCTTTAGAGTTTGCAAGGATATAACATTACATTATATATAGAGTTTTGTGTCTCATCAGAGCCCCAAACACTGCACTCGGGTGGCAGACTCAGAGGACATCCATGTTCAAAGCCTCCAGTCCTACTCTGAGACTAATGAGGAATCAAAGGTTTTGTGCATTTACACAGTGGCCATACACTCAGTGGCCATAAACCTAGGGAATTAAACTCTTATGTGACTTCTTAGTGGCACTTTTTTTCCCCCACAGATGGAAGAATTAATAATTTTGAGCTATTTAAGATAGTTATTTCTGGTAGTAATTCCAGTACATTTAATGATATGAAATATAAATCAATCCCACTATATTCCAGGAGCAGCCAGTTTATACAGCAGCTGGGAATGAGATCAAAGCAGTTTTTTCTATCGGACCAACTCAATCACAGCATACACACACCATATGCTGACTGCTGACACAGCACTGTGTATAAAACAGCAGTACAAATAGAAAAAAAAGGTTACAATGCACATATTTGGGAAGGCTGGTGCTCATATCGCAGCACAGGCATGTTTGTTCACTGTAGACTGACTGAGTGGAAAGGTTGACAAAGCTGCATTGCAATGGCAAATTTGCGCCAGAGCAACTGAGTACCTGGAAAGTCAGAGGATGCTCCCACAGTCACTGATCCAGAGGAGGATGTCTGAGGCTGCAGGTTTGAGAGTGCCCTCCAAAGCCAGTGAAAAGGGAGCTATGAAAATTAGATGTTTCAGCTTCCTGGTTTGGAATGCTCACACTGGAAATTTTGGATTCTTATTTGTGTTCTGCATATTTCAAAAGCCAGTCTGTCATGTAAAACTTCTGATTCTCTCAGAAGCCTTGTTCAAAATTACAAGGAGACTATAAAGAAAAGTTCAAGTCCAAGCAGTTGCAATTTATCCTTTCTTTCAGCAAGACCAAGAAGTGTAGTTGTAGTTATTAACAAAGCAAGTAGAATTTGGAGAACTTTTCTTATGTGTACTCCCTGTTCTTTTAGGGGCAGTGTCTTCAAAGGAGGGAGGGCATCAAGAGGTGGAAAGGGAATAGAATTAATGTCAAATTTTCCAAACTGAAAAAAACTATCATCACCTAATTGCTTCACACTACAGCACTGAAAGACAAGTGGGTAAAACTATTATTGTCGTTGCCTGGGTGCAAAGTTGAACTGGGTGTTTATTACATTTCCCTTGAATCACAGAGAGAAACAGAGAGAGGAATTCTTGTCTTACACCTCTGTACTGTCTTGTGAGCCCATGCTTAGCATGAAATAAGAAAGAAAAAGGCACTGCAATTAAATTTGTTTGAATTGGCAAGCTCTTAAGTAGCAAACTCTTGGGGAGGCAGGGAGAAGGCAGCTACAGAGCCTTTGTCTCCTCTGCTGCAGACACAAAAGACTGAGTTTCATTAACAGTTACACCTACAACAGTTCAAAAATAATTACCATATAAAATGCATAATTTTTAGAAGCAGTTATTTAATAGTCCTGGAACAAAATTTGCTACTGAATTGGGAATACTGACAGTTAAAATAGTGACTAAATATTTCAGTTCTGTGACCCTGTACATATATGCCCTCTACTTAAATGTTTCCCAACCTTCTCTTAAACACAGCATGGTTATAAGCTAATTTAACACCTACTGCTCAAGTTCATATCTGGTCATAAGATGCTAACATTCAAACCCAGCACAAACCTTTTGTGTTTCCCCTACATCCATTTCTGCTCCTATATGACCTGGTTCCTTTAGCTGGGTTGGCAATGCCAATCCCCCTGTCCTGGCAATACCAGGACCCCCACCCCTCCTCCCCTGCTGCGGTGGTTTCTGTTGCATGTGAATTCAAGAAAGGAGAGAGGCTATGCTGGGAGACCATGGGACATTTGTCAGCCAACCTAATTCGGAATTCATGGCATGGACATTATGAACATCAGAAACCAGGAAAAGGCACCAGTGAGGCTGAAAGAGGGAGAAGAAACCACACAGGAGGAAAAAAATGACTACAAACACGATCCATACTAAAATGCTTAGAATTTTTAAGAGGTGCATAAGTACAGCATGTGAGCACTTTAATTGAAATATTGTTTTATATTAAAAGCATATTTCATCCCTTCTTTAGAATCACAGACTTTGAAATAAATGGTTTCTTTTATTATCAAATTCACTACATGCTATACCAAATTAACTTTCAGTGGTTTAATTACCCATAATATATTCAGCTTAAAAGAAAACAGCATCCATTTTGCCTAGCACAGCAAATCATAAGTTCTTCTAGAAATGGACTGCTTAATGCAGAAAAAAAATCATAATTTTCTAGCAGTGAAACCACTTATCCATGGTAGTAATATGAGAATATTTCTGGCATTATTGGACCAGATTAAATAGACCAGATTAAATACACCTGATTCTAGCAATTTCTGTGAAGCACTGAAGATAGAAGACTAACCCCATTTCTAATCTTCCCACCACAGGGGAAAATCATGCTCATCTATTTCCCTTCTTTCTGTTCACTGAATATTTAGGATGCCTACAGTGATTCTACTCCACTTAATTCCTGACTTCAGTTAACTGTAAGACTCTAGTCATCAAATCTTAATATGCTCAAGACAAAATTAAACTGTGGACTATGTCTACACAGTATGCCTTTTCTGCCAGTTTCCCTTTGGAAAAAGAAGGGTTTAAAATCCTACCAGTAAAAGACCTTCCCAGATTGTGAAGGGTGCAAAGAAACCCCAACAATAAAATCACCCAAAGACTGAAATAAAAGTTATTGTGGGGACACTTAATTTAGGAAAAAAAAAAGAAATATATAAAAAATAGGGTACCATGGATCCCTACAAGTATTTTGTAAAATAATTGGACATATTGAGGAAAGAAAGCAGACTTCACATAGATCCTGCCCCAACAAACCTCTTCCTGTGAGTATGATGAAGAGGCCACTTATTTGTCGCCCCAGACTGAAATGAGGAAGGAAGATGTTTGGAAGTGCTGCTGTTAAGTTCTCTGTTGGAAACAAAACATTCCTGCAGAACACACAACTGACCTCAGGTTTACATAGAAGTGTCTCAATTACTTTTTTCTGACTTCAAAATATTATGCTGTCAGAAAAGAGCACTCTACCAAAATTGTAAACAGGAAGTGCAAATAGAAATGGAAAGTACTTTTACTTTAAAATAAATCAAAAGGTTTTCAATTAAAATTGGAATTCAGTTCTTTGTTGTTTCCTCTGCAGCTAATCATTAAATTCCCAGAATATGTTGCACATACCTCCAGGAAATATTTTATTAGTTTGAATAGGTTAGGCAGTTACTGGTATGAAAATTACAGAGATTCTTACGGCTTCTTTCTCTGAATTAGTATGGATAAATACAATCCAAGTGACATAAAAATCTTCTCGGGTTCCTCCTGAGACAGGTGAGCTCATGTAGCAAGTAACAGAGAAATTTCAATTATCTTTGTTTGCACTTATGCACAGCTCTATGTATAGGCTCAGGCTTCTGTTGCCATGGTCCTTTGTGTATCTCCCAGTGTCCCTGATTCCTTGCACTCCTTTACTGTATCCAGAAGTGAACCCATTAACATGCTCTATGTTTGAAGTGGTTGACTCTCTATCAATATTAATTCCTTGTGTCATATGCTGCATGGTAATAATTCTTAATGTTCTCCAAAACCCCAGATATTTGCATTCACCATTCTTCTATTACACACACACACACACACACACACACACACAAAATTGATTAATGTATTTTAAATATTTATTAAAATAATGAAAATGCATATCAATTTCAAAATGTATTTCTTTGGCCAAAAAATCAGTTTGTTTTTGTCTGAAGCTTGTTGGATGACTGCATCTACAGTGAAGTGCCAAAATGCAGCCTTCTTATTCCTCCCTATAGAGACTGAAAAACAAAGCAAGAGTCAGTTATTTCAACCACACGGAACAATCATGCTGAGCTCTACCAGGACAAAATAATTTTGTGGTTATAGAAATTCTGAGCCAGACTTACTTAGCTGCTCCCTGTGGAAAGACGAGGGCAGTTCAAAAGTGCTGATTTCATTATATCAGTAAAAACAGAGTCCTCACACTGAGATTTACACAAAAAAAAAAAGAGTAAGGTTTCAAGGATTCCCCATACCAATGGCTCTTTTCCTCCTCTTCTTCATATACAACAGTTCAGCAGAGACAGTTAAAATGATAGAAAAATATTGTAGGGGGGAGGATTTAAATGCCTTTAAATCATAAATAAATCTTATTAAAAACTGAGTTTCAAGCAGTTCTATGTCAAAGTAGGCACTAATTATTAAATATATATCATGTCTTTGAATGTTGTCAGCTGGAGCTCTGTATGTATGACCCATGGTTTTTCCTGGTTTCTGTTCAAAAGCGAAAAGGTCAGTGACTAGAGGAAATCCCAGAACATTCAAATCAAATGTATAAAAAAAAAAGGAGGTAAGATTCATAGAATCAATCAATCCTTTTTTTTCCCCTATTGTCAAGCAAGTTGTTGCCAAACACAAATGTCTGAAAAGGGGAGACATGAAAGTTACCACTGGTTCTAAGCGTCCCACATCTACTGCCTATAAATATATTCTCCCAAATTACTTACAGGAAGACAGTTTTTGCTGCCATGTGAAGGACAAGAAGTGTCCTTTCTCATCACAAACTCCAAAAGAACTCTGCTTACTGCTCTAATGCTCAAAAATTAAATTTTTTGCACTTTATGCTTTTCAGAAAGATTAAATTCAAGCCTGATTGTATAAGGAAGAAGAATCATGTAAGTTCATTAGTAATCTTATTTTATATTCCTTTAAATGGCATAAAATCTTGCATCCTGCACATTTTAAATCTAAATTTTAATGGAGGTTCACTGAAAATATTCCCTCAGAAATTACCATGTATAACGCACCATTTAAGCAATTCCAAAATATTGCATTAGACCATTTTAAACTTCTTTGTACCATAATAAGATGTTTCAAATAGCTGTCACTGAAGTAAATATAAATCACAGCTTGAATAATCATAAACAAGCACTGATATTAAAAGAAGTACATTTTTTTTCTAAGTGAATCTTCTAATGCAGTACTGGGTTATTTTTTTTTTCTTTCAAATCCTGCACTGGGAGAAGTGCTGGTGGCTTTATCTTTTGTTCAGAACTGAGTTGAATCTAAAGGTTATCTTGATCATTCAGGCTTTAAGGGGGCTTATATTTTACAAATATTTTGTTCAAAGACCACGCTTTCCCTGAGTCACAACAGCTGACACATCATATTCTAAAGGCACCTCACATTTACAAGGTGACCTTCCCAACAGATACTTGAAATCTGTGTAGGTGGACTCCCCACCTGGACAATTTTGTTTGCTTGGGTTTCTTGTTTTCCAGAACAACCATGTATCTCTTCTCTCTGTTCTCCCTACTTTTATTTTCTGTTTTGTGACTTGATCCCTTGTTAACAGCTGGTTTAAACAGCCCCTGTGCAGTAACAGCTGCGTGTTTATGTCACTGCAAGTGCTGGGGTATGTGTGTGCGCACAGATAGGGGAAGATGGAGGAGAAAAGTGAAGAGATAAAACCAGGATATAACATTATAAAACATTTACAGCTCAAGAGTCAACAGAATTCCAGTTTCAAACAACTGCTTCTATCAAGAAGAACTTCTACCTGCAATTTGATGGATTGTTATAAGCTCATGATTTACTCACAACGTAGTATTTATGCCTTTCACAGAAAATAGGGATATTTCAGCTAATGGAACCATCTTATTTCTAACAGTCATGCATAAGAAAGGAGAACTAGTTAAGAAACACTTTTCTGTAGTAGCAACCCCCATGCCTTTGGCTAAAAATTACTAATTTGCACATCAGTATTGACTTTGAAAGTCGGTTCACTACCAGATTTATTACAGGATGTAATCAAACTCTCACTCAGCTCCGCGTTTCATCAGTGACATGACATAATCCATTTTCTGTGTGTTAGAACCAGAGTAAGCTCTTTCTAGTGCTGAAATGTCAGCCATGCAGCCTGACACATGTTTTGATTGAGTTCGGACATCCTGTTGGGCTGCCTGAGAAACCGACTTTTAAATCGGTGCTTATGAAGAGTCTTTGGTACATTTATCTTTGCAACGGTTTTCCTTTGTTCTGCTCACACAGCATGCTGCAAAAGTGAATTTATTTCTCTCAGTTCATAAAATATAGCTAACCAAACATGTTTCTATGTAAAATTTTAAAATAAAATCCATAATTAGATAAGAATCAAATTAAAACCTGACAAAGGATGTTCTAGCCTGTACATTCCACTAGACATCACAAAGGAGAAGAACAGCAGGACAGATCAGAAAAAGATTAAACATAAAGGGACTCGGGAAAAGTAACTGAACAGGAAGAGCTGAATATGAGATGAGACAACAAATTGTAATGGAATTGAAGATTTAAGAAGGCATAAAAGGAAAAGGAAACACTGAACAGAGACTAATATTGTTCAAGATGCAAAACTATAAAAAAAGGTGGGGAGGAATTGTTTGAGTTCTTTGCAGTTACTCTTCTGGTCATATAATTTCCTAAAAGAAAAAGAAAAAAAGTTGGTGAGATCAGATCTAAACAGATCTACTGTTTAGATCTTAACCACTGATATACCTTAATTGGTTAGAATAACTGTAGATGATTGAGAATTAAGGAAAAATAATTAATTTTATACCTTGCAGGTTGTTGCAGTGTAAGTATTTTTCACTTGTGTATTTATCTTATTAAGATACAATGAAATTTGATTAAGATGCAATCAAATTTCCTTTTCCTTTTTCATGTGTAGACACCATTCAGATATATGATAATCAGCAACTGGGGCTCTATCATAACAAAAACATCATAAAGGGTTCAACATTCAGAAAAACACATCTTTCTCCAATATGTAAAAAAAAGATTTTGTACCACATTCAAAGGAGATGCAGAAGGAATTGCACATTCTAGCTGGCAGTATATAAAAACTGGGACAAAGTTTGTCAGGATGTCTTTCACAAGCCTGTTAGAGTCTCATTTAGTTTTGAAGAAGCCTTGGGAAAGTCAGCATCTACACAAACTGGACTTCACACTGCTCTTCTTTTTACTATTTGTATTCCTGCAGTATCTTTGCAATACTATAATTTATTTCAAATAAATCTTATTAGTAAATACATATAAGCATGTGAATGCTGCAGCAAATTAGACTGGTTTCTGTGGTCGTATAAAATAGCGACCAAACATGTACACAATAGCCACCTTTCCAAATGTTAAGCGTGATCATCTCTGCCTCTTACAAGAGTTGCATTGGTAGCTCTCTGACCTAACTAACCTGTTTGGTTAGCTTATACAACCTCTAGTCTTGTGCTACAGGAAAATAATTTAATCTTCTTTCACAGTGAAATCCTTTCTTGTAGGTCCAAGCATAGTGATTTTCATCCTCAGACAGATATCTAGCCTCCTCCAAGGAGACAGAATTTAACCAAGCGTGTCACTGAGTCTGGTAATACAGAATGGAAGCTCAAATATTTATGATTAACAACTCTTATTTGAAGGCTTAGATGTATTAATTTACTCCAAGGTCCTCCAAGGATGAAGATATATTAATAAACTTGTAATCCATTCCATAGATTCTTCCAGTAATTCAAATAAAGACATCTTTTATCATTTACATTTGTAATGGTAACATGCAACTGAAGCAAAGGATCATAAAGTGGTTTGTGTTGTACAGGACCTTAAAAATCATCTCATTCCAACCCCCATGCCACGGGCAGGGACACCTTCCACTAGAGCAGGTTGCTCAGAGCCTGTTCCAAACTGAACTATACTGACTCTTTAATAGATTTACATGTTATCCTGAGTGCTGAGGAGTATTTCCTTAGAAGCCTGCAGCACAATACTGGGCTATCAGAAGTACTGTTCAGCAAAGGACACTGTGAAAGAACGTTGCTTCTTCCTCCTGTTTTCTTCCAATTATGCAGTGAAAATGAACTTTTAGTTCTCTGTTCGTGTATTGACAGAACTTGTTTGGGCTTTAAATAAACAAGCAGGATCCCCAGACATACTAGGATAAGAGTATTTGGTTATATTTTAATAAATTAAGGGTTTGTTTCTATTTTTTAACTAGTCAAATAAGAGTAAAACTGGCAGCTTGGAAAAAATGCTAATGCATGACAAAATTTGGGCTGTATCCCGAGTGACTAAATCCTATCTAATTAATGCTAGCATAAATCCAGAGGAATTCTATGGAAATAAAATTATTTACACTTTCTTTCTCTGGCCTAATGGACTGCAACATTCACTCCACATTGTTTAATGTAATAGAATTTACTTTTGATATGCAAAATATTTCAACTGCCAGGACTCTCATGCAAGAAGAAAGGAAGAATCTGAGTAGCTGCCAATGTGAACTCTGAATGCAGTAAATTTTCATCACACAGTCTCAACAAATACTTTTTGCATTAGCTTTACTCTTCACTGAGAATAAATCTCCCTCACAGTTTCATCAGATCAGAAGAATCCATTCATTTGGAGCAAGCATAATAGTATTTAATGTAAAGCTTGACCTATTTGTGTCATTATATACTTTTTGCAAATGTTACAAAAAAGGTGAAAATATTTTGACTTTTAGCATTGATTGTATGAGTCTGATGAAGCATGGGCTTATTTCATGAGCAGGCCATTTCCGCATGATCCATGACAAAAAATTTACACAACTTTTAAAGACATGTCAGTAACCAAAAAAAAAAAGTGGGGAAAAATCATTGTTCAAGGCTATATACAAGTGACAGAACTCATAATATTGTAATTTCTGCCCTGCAAAATAACAAAAAATTCACAATCACTCAAACATGTACAAAGATGTCACTATGCTATTTCTAAAATTCATATAAACAGCATTTAAACCTAAAAGTTCATTAACCCAAACCCTCAGGCTTGCGTATATATTCAGACTAACATTTATGTTCCATGGGCAAGCCTGGAATTTTGTAATTTTAATTGTTCAATCATGTGTAATGAACTAATTTGCTCTAACATCTCATTGAATTCCTTGCTGATACATGTTTGCTGCTGCCCTCTTCTTGCCCCCTAATAATTTTTAATACGTTAGGAAAACAAATAAAACACATACCCAAAATAAACTAGAAAAAGGAAAGTTATTTCCTTGTCATTTTGTCCTGACATCACCATCATCCACCCCTTACAGAAGTCCAGAGATGTATGTGATACTTTGCGTCAGCTCCCTGGCTCCAGGCTAACACAGTCCAGCTGTCAGAGCAGTGTTTCCAGCTCTAAGGGCCACCGTTAAACTGTAGTTCTTGCGGAATCTTGTTCTTGAGAAAGACCTCAGAAGCTCTAAGTTTCCAAGGGAGCTTGACAGGGAAATTGCTTGCACAGAACCAGAGCTTCTATAGCAGTCACAAGAGGAGATAACAAACAGACCAAGGATTTAGAAGTGTGGAAGTATGTGAGTGAAAGTAATGAAACTACATGACTGCTTGGGTAAACCATCTTCCATTATACAGAAAAAGTCTGCTTGATCCTACTAGGTGTCACTAGAGATAGATAACTATATTCTGAGGCTCTATCCTTAATTATATCCTTAAAGGCTATTTTTTTTCCTGCAAACATTCTGCCTTAGGTCAATAGGACCTGTTCTTTTTGTGCTAGTGCTCTAAATAAGCTACCTGTGCAAAAATAATAATGAAGACTTGAAGACCTGACTGCTGTGCAGTCCACAACTCATAAAAACAAACGGGGTTCCCATTAATGAGAACTTTCCATTTATAGGAAAATGTATGAAGATAAAAAAAAAAGGAAGCTGATTAAATTGCATGATAGAAAAGGCAAGAAAATTGATAACACCATGAAGCACCTATATACCAAATTAAAGAAATTAACATCCTGTCTGATAACACTCTTTTGTCATGTCACTTGAACTACAAGTAGTTTCTTTGCATATATTTTGCTAAAAATAAATTAATTTTGTGGGGCTTGAAGGTCTAAAAATTTACTATAAACAATGATCACCTGCACATTGATTACTTTACTGGACATTAACTGTGAGAACTAAACTTGCATTTACTAAGATGCTCTAGTAAGTGCCCAAAGTAAATGCTTATGCAAAATACATGGCTGCAGATACACCAAATGAGTAATTGTGGATGGACAGGTAACCACCCAGAAAAACAATTTTTTTTTCCACAAAGAAACAGAAATGAATAAATAATCACAACTTATTTTTTATCCATCCGCACTGACCTTATGAGCAGAGCATGTTTTATTTAGTTGCAAGTCTGATCTATCATGTCATTAGAGTATCAAAAACAAAGAATGTATTAACAGTAGGGTCCGTCATGGTCTGAATGGGATACAGGTGTGGAAGAATAAGGAAGTAAATTTTGGCCGTTGATGCCAATATGCCAGATGAAGACACCTGGGCACCCTGTGCATGCTTTGTTCTTAGACAAGAGCTCACTGGTTGTGGAGCCTTATTTGGCTCCCTCCTCCTCTGTGCAGAAAGGATTAGTGGCTCCTTTCATGAAATAGACAAGACCAATCTAAAAATTAGAACTCATGATTTTTCCTAGCCACTGCACAAATACAGAACTAGGGACAGTCTTTGTGCTAAAGGGATTATAGTTGAAAAATAGATTAAAAAAAGATTACTGTATCCTGCTTATGTAAGAAAGCGGAGGAGCTCAGTTCACGAGTCAGTCCTTCCAGTCACAAAAAAAAAAAAAAAGACAGTAGAGGAACACAGATTCAACCCTAGATGCCTTGAATATTTCTCTCATCACTTGTATTGCCAATATTTTTCATGATATTTGAGGAGGCTACATGTTTATGAGCCTTCCTCTCACTGCAGCCTCCTCACTGCCAGGGACTCACAACTCAATTTTTTGCAGAAATATGCAGAAAATCATGTCTGGTATGTAAAAGAAGAAACTACTGAAAGCTTAAAAAAATAGTCTCTTCTTCTCTCCAGATATATTTTTCATACACTGCCCAGTCACACATATTTGCATATGAGTGTGTTAAAAATAAAAAGCATGAGTCACCACATGGCATTTCTGCACCAAAGGTACACCAAGGACAGGTAGGTCAAGGATAAGAACTGTGATGGTGAAAAGGGACTGAAAGCAAAACTGAAGCATTTGTTACAAAGCTACAGCCTTGGCTCTGAGGGACTCTATAGACATGGGATCTGCTGGAGGAGCAGCACACCAGGGACTATGTCTATACATGAGACCATACAGGAAACAAAATTTAGCCATCTGACATTCCTCAAGATAAATATAAAGAGGAAGAAGTGACCAGAACCTCTGGCCTTTAGCTGTGTACATGACAAACTAGATGGGGGAACTTTCCTCACGGGAAAAGAAAGTTGCTCCTGAACCTACATGCCTACAAAAAGAGTGAATTAAAATTCTAAATCTTACAGGTCACCCATAAAAACATGTCCAGCCTTTATCAGGCAGATGAAATCTAAGTGCTGAAAAAAACCCAGTAAGGGTAAGATCTTCAGCTGAGTTCAGGAAAATTAAATACACTAGCAGGGAGTCAAGAATTTTAACTGTCTAAATCCAAAGGTCTGAAAAAATACTGTTTTGAAATACTCTTGCACCAATGCTGCCTGCATTAGAAGAAAATGAAGTGGAAAGAGCACTCAGGCTCCTGCAAACCTGCACACCAGGACTGAAGGCACCAATGTGTCATGGTCTAACTCAGCAGAGATTAATTTATCCAACTTACTCGCAGATGATAAAAAAATCTGGAAGCTGTGGATACTAAAACACAGAGTTATGATGCTGTCACTGGAGAGAAGTAAACATTTAAATTGTCTGAATGCTAAAAGGAAAGCGACACAGCAGTGTCCTGGTTCTGATGCATGACATTCGTCACCATGAGCAGCGCTGCAGTGGGCTCGTGCCTACACGGATGTTGAGATCAGGAGTGGAATATCCACAGGGAGGTGAGCCAGCATCCGCAGCACGGCTGGATTATGTTAGAAAAAAGAGGATTGAGGTAGAGATGGAATAACAGCTATCATGCTCTAATACCTGTGATATTCTCAGCAGCAGTGTGGGGCAAGAAAAAGACAATCTGGAGAACACTGAGTCTCAGGAAGGTGAGACTGCTTTTCCCTGGGGAGGTCAGGAGTCTCACAGAGCAAAAATGGCCCACCCTCCTGCTATCACAGCAAATCTCGACAGCAGAGAAGGGCAGCAGAATACAAAATGCTCTGTGCCCCGACTGCAAAAGGGAGGACTTTATTAAAGCTGTTAGAAATCTGCAAAAGAAATAAAACGATGCAGAGAGGCCTCTTTCAATTCAGAAAGAAAAAAGGAGATACGACTCTTAAGAGAATGTGGATTTATCTGTCCCACCACTACTAAAGAGGAAATTTTGAGTCAATTTTGCTTCTACAGATTGGCTAATGTGTTTGGTGGTTTTTTATAGCAAAGGAAAACAAACACACACCCCAAAGAACAGACTAGGTGCAGATAAACAGAAGAAATTCCAACTACTGACAATTTCAAGAAATTACAAGGGAGTGTCCCTAATGCATTTCAATGCAACTTTTCCTGTAACTTGTGAGCAATATATTTTTAACATTTCTTCCACCAGTTTGTAAGCCCAATTTAGACAAGACACAGTTGTACTGCTGTGAATTATAATGTTGTGCTTATCCGCTTGAATTAACAGCAACACCCCTCAAAAGTAACATGCATTTCACACAGATAAAACAGCAAAAAATTAAATAAACTATACTGCACTTGGGAAGAGCATTACTGTTTGCAGGCAATACATAAGAAAAAACATGAGCCCACTACCTAATTGCTCATTGAGAACATGGAGAACAAACACAATTAAGCCAAAAAAGCCAAATTGCTTTAGAAAAATACAGTTTGTTCTGGGGCTGCATGCAAAATAAACACTTGAGAAAAATTGTCCTGGGGAGTAGTAGTATTAGTAGTAATAGTTCTTTTTTGTCTGGCTGTAGAGTGAAGTACAGACCTTTTATCTTTGCAGAGGCACAGGAATTTACTAATTTCTTTGCTCATGGTGTTTCTGTGCTGTCACCGTCATGACCAGCTTTTCAGATGGCCAGGAGCTTCAAGTTCTTAGTGTCTTCCTAAGACCTGCTCTTTTAAAATATGGTATGGAGATGAAACAAGTAAAGAAGAGACTTTTAAAGCCACAGAATAGGAATCAGACCCCTTTGCATTTCATGGAGGAAAGTCTAGATTAAAATCTAGGATCTCAACACTGATGGCATTTCTGTGTTGATTTACGCTTGAATTTGGTGCCTTACAGTTAGCAACAACAACAACAACAAAAAATACCTAGAAGAATTTTAGGTGTCTGAGCTCCTGCTGCCTGTATATTTGCATGGTATATTCACTGCATGCTTAGAGGTAACAGACACCCAATCTGTTTTATGTCTTTTGTCAAAGTGAATTATGGACTGACAGGAAACAAGCATTTTTGAAAGAAGAGAAAATATATGATCATGTTATTTATAGATTACAAAGGATTGTCCACAGTATCTGTATGACAACAGAACAACTTTTTACAGTTCAGACTTTTGCACCAGACTGTCCATACTGATATAGTGGGGGCTCAGTAGCATGTGTGTACAGCAGGAGGTAGTTGCCCTGGTCTGGTTTGCCTCAAGGTACAACCCAGCTGCTGTAGACACAGGTCATGAATTGCCAGGTAGCAGGGAAGAATGAAACACTTTTGCTCAACAAGCAGAAGTTGTTAGACAGAGCCATTAACACCAGTATCTGATGCAAAGCACTTTCCCACTCTCTGTAGTCTTTTAAAAATCATATTTAGAACAGACCAAATGCTGTGCAATGGGACCTCTGTCAGCCATAATGTTCAGATGGCTCTGTTTAAAGAGAACCAGAACCGAATAACTTTGTAAGCAGCTTTCTGCCTCTCAGGCTGCATCCCTTCAGGGCAGGTCTTTGCTCTCCAGCTTGCTTTCGAGCAATTCATTGGCTTCTGACTTGCAGTAAACTTGGTATTCTCCCCTCTTTGTCTTTGGAAATTTTTCTCTCCATCACTTCAGAGACCTCCCTGCCCGCATGACTGTGTGTGCCAGTTGCTGGGACAAAGTGGCAGCATCCAAGTCCCTATCCTCCTCTAGAAGGCTTCTGAGTAGCTTTGAGTAAACAGCATCCAATCTGTCATTGTTCATCACAAATAGTTTTAGAAACTATTGTATTCTGGCTGAGAACCAAAGGGAATGAAAGAAGTTTCCCATGAATTTTTGTCATTTAGGGTAAAAAATATTCCTGCATCAGAAATTCAGTTTAGCACTAGGAGGACTGATGGACACATTCTGACAAATTCTCATAAGTAAGAGTCTCTTCAGAAGGCAAAATTCCTGTTTTAAGTGAGATTACTCATTTTACATGATATTACTAATGCTGCTTTGGAAAAACAAAATGTCCATCTTTAATGCTAACACATGCAAGGAAATTTGCATTGCACAATGAGCTGCAATGTGAATACTCTTTTCAAGTTCCACAACTATCCAAAAAGTAGAAAAGTAAAATGTGACTCAGCTAAACCAGTTGGGAACCATAAGCATGAAGATTATAAATGAAAAAGGGAAGAATATTGATTTAACCAGACAATTATCCAACAGATTTGTATGAATTGCCCACTGCAATTGCAAAGCACAGCTCACGGCAGCTCAGTTATTATCCCAGGATCCTGAGGCATATCAGAATTTCACCCCTATTATACAAGAAAAAAGAGCCAGAGAGTTTTAAGGCATGCCTTCATTTTATTGACTCCAGAACAGACACCTCTGAATCTGGGTCATTGTGAAGAAGGCAACACAAAAGTTATGATGCCAGGAGGAAGAAAGAAGACTGGTGCCCAAGTGCTGATCCCTCTTCCCAAAATTCTCATATGCTTCATCCAACTTGTTAATGCAGAAACAGTCCTGGGAAGAGGGAGAAGAAACTTGACCCATCTGAAGTCACTATTCTCATCTCTAGACTAGGGATTCCTGTTCCTCTGTGCTGGTTTTAGTGAGGATAGGGTTAGTTTTCTTTACATTATCTTATACGGTGCTATACTTTTTTACTTGTGATCAAAGCAGTGTTGATAACACTGGTGTTTTAGCTGTTGCTGAGCAGCCCTTGCACAGCATCAAGGCATTTTCTGCTTCTAAGCCTGCTCCTGACAGTGAGCAGGCTGGAAGTGCATGAGAAATTGGGAGAGGACACAGAGAGAACAGATTACCCCAACCGACCAAAGGGATGTCCCATACTGTATGACCTTGTGCTCAGAAATAAAAGCTGCCAGAAAGAAGGAGGAATGGCAATGTCTGGAGTTATGGTGTTTGTCTTCCCAAGTCTCATTTATGCATCAGGGAGTCCTAGTTTTGTGCCAATTTTTCTGGCTGCCATTTGAAAGTAGCGAATTAATTCCTTATTTTTCTTTGCTTATGTGTGCAGCTTTGCTTTACCAATTAAACTGTCTTTATCTCAACACACTAGTTTCTCACTTTTGCTCTTCTGATTGTCTTTTCCATCAAGTGGCTGTGCGGGACTTAGCTGCCTACTGGGGTTAAACTACAGCATCCTTCAAGCTTGTTTATCATTAGGGTACAGAAATTTCCTAGTAATGGCAAGCAGAGAGTGCCTGACTTTTTTAGCCTTCTTACTAGTTTGCTGTCTTGGGAAGACAGGCTGCTTATATTGATAATCTCATGCTCAGGAAAATGTAAGTCTGTTTTTTTAGAAAAGTTTTCAGGCTCTAGGCTCTAACATTAAAGCTGGGTTTATGCTGCCATCATCAACTTCTTTATTCCAAAGGGAGAATACATAGTCAGTTGTTGAACTCTAACAAGACAATTTTTATGGCCCAATCTCTACACTCTTTAAGAGCAGATGCAACACTTCAGAGAATACTCTAAGCCACACAAGTGGAACCCATTTGTGATCTAGTGCTTAGCAGAAAGGACTGAATACACTGACTTCATGTGGCTTCCCTATGTGTATCATTTCCTCATCAGCTTGAATCAGATTTTGTACTTAAATAGGAGTTGAATAACAAAGTGTCTGTGTAGACTGCACTCTGTCACTTGAACACATGTGTAAATCATATCCCAAGTTCTGGCAGTTGTATTTTATAATCAATTGTTAAGACTATCCAATAAAATACTGTCAGTGTTTACACTGGGTGTCTTTATCCCATAAAATATTTTCAATATCACCAAAATAGAATTGAGTCAATTAATAAACAGCGTTATTCCAATCATTAATAAGAGATAAACATATGAGAGTGGGTAAAAAGGATCAAAATATAACCTCATCCACTCCTTTTCAGTGGAAGATTGTGTACTTGCAATTTTATGATTTTTGACTGCATGGAAAAATAAAACCATGTATCCATACAACCATCTCAAAATTATTCTTCTCAGTTAGAACTAATAAATATTTAATTCAAATTAACTGTGTGAAAATAAAACCAATTCCAAATTATGAAAAGAAAAAAAACCACAGTTCTAAAATCTCTAAGTAATCTAGGTACATTCTGTTCTCTGCTCATTCATTAGATCAAAATTAATGACAGTGTTCAGTCTAGGGGCAGTGAACTGTAAAACACCACAGAGTTAAAGCTGATGTACTTCGTGGCAGTGTGTTTGCTTCCCATGTCAGTGTTCCCCAGGCAGGATTGCTTCTCTGCCCTCAGCACAGCCATGGATCCTTGTGGGCCACTCAGTGTTTAGGGGTTTCTCACTGTTTGAGGAGACACCTTGTTGTGCTCCCTCGAGACACTGTCTCCAGAAGGTTCCCTGTGCCACAGCAGGAATGCAAACCATGTTACACAGAGCTGGTGACACTGGTCTCAGAGCAACAAAGTTCTGTGTATGAGGAGAGCTGTCACTCGGCTAGTGACAGCAAGTGGGTTTCCTGACCAATCTATATCTTTCCAGCAATAAGAAGAGTACACATACACACATACATATAAAGAAAATATATATGCGTTGTATGGTCAAACATAAATACACACACACTACATATATATATATATATAATTATATACACATACGTAGGCATTTGTATATCTCTCTATTCATTTTAGAGATGAGGGACTCTGAACCCACAGCTGCTGTTATGCTCTGCATATGGATGTGAGAGGATGGGAATGGGTGGGGAACATCTTATGGACATTTGAGATGTTACCCACCCGATTTTCTGTGAAAAATAATACAGTATTTACGAAGTTTCAAAAATGGGTGGGAAGAGTCAGATAAAAATTACCTCAGAGTGTCATCTTATAGATGCCCACAGAGTGTCTAGACTTTATAAACAATCAATAGTCACGATAAAGAAGTGAGTCAATTTTTGAAGTGTAACCTTGTTAGACAAATTCAGTGTACTGCACAGAATAGCTCTTTGGCCAGTCCTTCCTTGGGAGCCATTCTTGTTATAATTAAAGAGGTTGCCTCTCCTCCTGTCCCCCAGCCAAAAGCTTCTCCCGCTTGCCTCCAGCAGTAGGTTTTTCATTTAACACTCCAGTACCTCACCAAATCACCCAGACCACTCAGTGGGCAATGATTTCTTTTTTTCCAGGATATGACATTCAAACTGTTAAACAAATTTTAAAAAGAGTTTTAAGTTTCCTTCTTTTACAATTTCAAGTTGTCAGTTGTTATGTGGTGTATTCCTCTCAGGGGCCACTAAGGCGTACCAAGGTGTTTTGGTTTGTACCTAAATACGTGAACATTCTCTTTGATTGCTAAGTGATTTTTTGCAAATCAGGGGTGCTTTGCTGAACAGGGATGGAGCCAAGTACATAATCAATATGAGCTGGCACTTAATATTTTTTTAAATTTCAGGCTAAATGTGGGAACTTTGGATATCTGCATTGTTCCACAGATACTCCACAGACTGAAAGCTTTCCACTGTATTTTTACTAGTTACATTTATTCATGACCTTAGCAAAGTTTGTTAGGCTTAGCTCTATAGAAAGCTAATTTCCTGACAGATCAGAAAAAACTTCTGATATGCAAAATCCTCTTTCCCTACCTCACTAATGCTAATGCAACTTACCACAACCCAGTGGTTTTTTATTTACTTTGCAAAATGTACTTTTGATCTGTGCAAATTTCGCTATGGTCAAACATCCATATGCGAACCCATCAGTACCTTTTCTAGCAATACCTTTAGAAAGCCATGTCCAGAGTGACTAATGAACTGCTTCATTAGACAAGGTACTTCACCCCAGAGTCAAGTGCATCAGCATAGAAGTGAGGAAGAAGCTGCTGCTGCTGGTGGTGTTAGGCAGGTCTCACAGATAAATAAACTCCATTCTGCACTATCAACCCAGCATCTTTTTAAACGCTATTCTCATTTGAGGGAAAACCTGGCAAGGAGGATTTTTCTATTTTTCCTTGTGAGACATTTCAGACCTTGGTGTCATCATCTACAAAATTCATATTTCACACATGACAAGATTCATATAAAAATGTCATGTAGTAGCGCTCATCATAAACCCAACCCAGACTACATTTAGAGAAAAATATATACAGAGAACAAGGATTTAGGATCGAATGAAACCAAAAGCTAAGTGAGAGGTACAACTTCAAACTGAAGTGGAAGTAACTGGTTTAATTTTTATTCAGTTGAGTTTTTACCAATTGCTATGATATTTAAAGCCATTAATGTAATCAGGAAGCAAGAACAAAAATAGCAAGTGAATCTGTTTTCCAAAGCAAACAATACAAAAAATAGAAATGTTGAAGACACTGATTGAATGGAGCCCATATCAGTATGAAGTTAATTAATGTGTGTTCAAAGACGAATGCAACTATAATAAGTAGATTTTTGCTTCATCTATGAATTAATATTTTTAGTGTTCCTTTGATTTCTAACTAGATCATAACGATTTTTATGTAGATATATTAGAGTTATCATCCCCATCTCACAGAAGATTGCTTTGGGTGCCAAACATTATAAAACATTTTCCAGGCTAGACAGCTCAGTAGGGCACCAAGAACTTCAGTTCTCAGAAATGCTGGTTTATATTTCAGGATGTCTCTGCAAATGATAAGAACTCAGTACATATTAAAGGTAATCCTATTAAAAAAAAAAAACAAAAAACAAACAACTTTACACTGCAACACTCAAGTAATTTAGCCTAGCTACCATTTTTAAATCCCAAATATTGTCTGAAATTATCCAGTGATCCATAAACAATCCCAAAGCACCAGGAAAAATAGAGAGAAAGCGAATGGAAAGATGAAGGTTGAACGCATTCTTAGCTGAAATCAATGCTTGAGAAAAACACAAACTAATATTCAAAGGGTCATGAGATAAGTATACAAAAATTTACAGACTAGCTACAATAATTGTGCCAAAATCAGCAACAGAAATCATATGATCAAACAAACACAATTTAAGAAGATACACATTTCAAAGGCCATATCTATAATCACTTTCTTTTCTTTGTTTTATGATCTGTTCCTCATTACTCGCTCACCCAAAAAAATAAAAGCCCCTTCCTTTTTTGGTATTTTTATCTTTCTGGGGAAGAAATTATAATTCTTTGTGCTCATGAAGTCTTTTCCAGGCAATGTTACCTACTGTAAAATTAACACATAACTTAAGAAAAGGAGAAAAAAAAAAAAGGCAGTTTTGCTCCAACCATGTCTCACCACTGGCATATCTACATATCTCAGAGAGGGGAAGTTCTAGGAGCTTTGTGAAATGAAAGGATTTGTGCAAAAAAAGCATTTATTTACTTTGACATTCCTAAGAAGCAGCCTTTGTGCTCTGCAAAACCCAAAATTCAGGCAGAGTTTCTCTGCTCATCTTACCCAAATTCAGGCTTGGAGCAAGATTTCTTCATACATGGTACAAGATGACATCTGCAATTGTGTTACGTGTGACAACGGGACCCCACTACCTACACTGTAAAACTAGTGATTCCCGTAAACACATTTCCCATCTACCCACGGGGGTACTGCAGGGATCACAGCCTGCAGCCGAGTGGTGAGGAGGTACTCGAAACCGTGTCAAGTGATGCAAGCACAGCTCATTATCTCACAGCAGTGCCACACGTCACGACATAGATTTTTATTCCCATTGTGATTTTAAATGCCTCCTTACAAATAAGCTTCTCAGAGGATTAATAGTTGGATTTTGCTGCTATACCGAACAAGTTCAAATGAGGTAGCTTCAAAAGTCCCCAAAAGTCTTGTGCTCTGACATTCGTTTGTCAGGCAGGACAAGGAAACATGAGTGGCATTTCCCAAGTACCAGTATGGTTTGCAGTAGCAAGCATTGTTCCTTGCAGTGTAAATCAGGAGACCAAGAAATCAATGACTGTGGGGATGCTCCAGTCCCCTATCCACTGGCAGGATTTAGTGACAATACCTGTTTGCCATTCCCTGGGAAAACAGTTCCCTGGTTCTGCTGGTAGAAGATTAAACCACAGTGGACTACCGAGTTCTGTAAGGTTCACAGTGCTCACCCAGAAAAGCTCTAAAGCATTTTTCTTGTTAATATGACCAGTAAAATCAGCTTTTTGATATGAAATATACCTTATTAAACTAAATTTTGACATCAGGGCAGTGTTCAACTCAAAGTGTCACCATCTCCTTTTGACTTTCCCTTTCAGAAGACAAAAAAGTGTTTCTAAGTAGTGTTTGTTTGTTTGTTTGATTGATTGTTTGACTTGTTGTATGAACATTATTTAGTCAGGTTACCTCACAATGGGCAACTCTATCACTTATTAAATGGTTTTATACTTCAGTTCATATATAAATAACAAAAAAAAATTTATACAGATACTTTCAAACTCTTAAGCAAGTTGGTGCTCAGCTAAGACTGAAGCTTTGTGTGCTCTGGACATAAAACTAATACTGGGGCCCTACAGAGATTCGTGACTTAGGAGTTTTACAGAATTGAATTTACTGGTTTTGCGCCTTCTACTCTAAGACTTATATTTTCAAAGCTCTCTGGGTAAAGCTGACCAACACAACAGATGATTTGAGAAATGCTGGGAGATAAGTGTGTTGTTGTTGCTAATTTATTGCAAAGAAAGCACATGGGAAAGTCAAAGGCTTATTACCATCAGCTCCTTGCCAGTTTTTCCCAGATGCCCTATTCCACACACAACAGGTCAGGTCAGGCAAATTCTAATTTACTTGAAGGTTTCTATGGCCATTACTGTTTGTGGAAAAACAATACCTTGTAGGCCTAACACACTGACCCCAAGTGAAAAAGCTGAAGAGATATATTTATATATAAATCCCTGTGTGCCTATATACATGTAAATGCCTGATTTAAAAGAAACAGTAGCAATGATCTTTCCTAACTATATTTTTAATTTCACAAACCATTTAATCAATAAACAAACCTATCTGTCAATCTGTATCTGTCTATGTATGGGAAGAGAGAGATCAAGACATTTAAGCCAACTAGGAATACACAATTTAGCAGTTGTGGCACTGCAAAACCGCGTGTACTCTAAAAATTAAAAGAAAATAAAAGAACATTAGCTAAAGCAAGCAATCCCAATCTTTTTTTGGGGAGTCTTAATTTAGAAAATCTACTCAGGAAGAATAATTGTTCCCATTCATTATTTTGCTTGGATGACTTTTACAGAACTGTTTTTGCCGTCAATTGGCGAATTCAATTGAAGAAACAAATTACCCCATTATTAAAGCGTATTTGCAGCAAACAGTAGATATTCCATATAACCTGTGCTTATCCAGCCATTTTCCCTAACAACTTCTAAGAACATTATGCCTTCATCTCTTTTTGCCTTTGTCTTACTTGTGTTTAATGACAGGGCAGTTCTCTAGCAGAACACAGTCCTGTTGACCCAACGTGTACCCCACTGGGCTGTATTCCAGGTCAGGACAGCCTCACTGGCTGAAACTCATGACCTTTTCAGCAGGTTTCCTGCATTGTTCACAGTTGCTGGGCAGCTTGATTTTAGCCTCTCTCACTTGTTCTGCTAGGGTTATTTTCTATCAGCATTCCTGTCACAAGCTGCCCCTGTTTTTACAGGTGGCAATATAAGAATGTTTGAAAATTTCTTCTGGCCTAATATTTTGCTACTTTTCCCTATTAAGGAGAGTTTGATTTTTGTTTCACTTCAGTGTTTAATTAGTTTATAAGAAAAGGTGACTTGGGAATTGACCTGAGTATACTTCTCAAAGTCAAGCATTTAGAATTAAATTCATCTTGCCTGATTTTTGGCATGTGTGAGTTACCTAAGCTACCCTAAGTTACTCATATATAATCCCTCCAGACTTAATGGGAAAAAATTGAATTACCTTTTGAACTTGCTGCTTTTTCTTCCACTGGTGGTAGAAGTAGTCAGGATTGAAAAAAACCCATGAACATCTAAACAAGGGACTTTAAAAAACAGAGAGTTAAAATCCAAACCTGTAGTGCATTCACTTCCTTCATGCTGTTTTCCTTGCAAAATCATATATTTCATTAACTTTTAACGGAGGTTTTGAAATGCAGGTTGCAGCACAAACCTTATTCCTCTCATTTAAAATGAAAAAGGTTTAGCAGATCGATAACCAATGGATTAATGAGTCACTGATGATAATAACAGCAATTTACATCAACAGTGCCTATTATCAAGAGCAATCACAAAGTACTGGGGAAGCAGATTAACAAACTATTTTTGCTTAAGTGGTGTCAGAAGCCAACTTCCTGCAGAAGCCAGATGAAGAATAGAAAATAATGACCATTAAAACAAATATTGAACTACAGTTGCCACACAATCATGTAGAAGGCACATGTAGAAGTACCTGGTTTGCTTTAAGGATGATAACAGCAATACCTCTCAGCTGTCTGAGCATGGCTTTTCACTACCAGAATGAATTTTGCTATGTCACTTGAATGTCACAAAATAAAAGGTGTGTTTTCATACAGTATGTTCCTAATTTCAAAGGTCCTTACATGGAAGATTTTATACCACCAGTCTGTGAAGGCTGCTTCCATGTTCCAATTTATGTCAGGCCTCATCAGCTGAAAAGTAAGGCTTGCAGTCTTCAGAGATGCTAATACTGCAAGCAAATAGGTACACAGCCTTTGTAAAATGGTCTAAAATAACAATGATTCTTTATAATTGCTACCAGAATCAGCAAAGAAAATGAGACAAAACAACACAAGCCTGGCATGCATTTGAATTTTCTCTTTCTTTATCATTTGATCATTTTTGGATCACCTTAGCAGATCAGTAGCTTTCTTCTCTATTCATGAAACTGGATGTCTCCCTGGTCTAGTCTCCACCTTCTTTATGCTTTGCAAACAGTTTTTTTTCCTGCACACTACATCCCCAATTAAACTACACACTTTTGCTATAAAAACACAATACTGTTATTCTCCATATTTGTATTTTTTTTATTTCTGTGAAGGCAAGCTGCCTAGTTTTCCAGGTCCAATGTATGTACCTGACCTCCTCATTATGCCTTTTGGTAAATCTTCCAGTTCCAACTCCCCTCAGCTGTGGTCTCAGCACTGCTATCCCTTCGTGCCCACGTGTTACCACTGGAACAGAAAGCATGAAGATTTACAATTTCCCTTGCACGAGCCTGGAAGTGAGACACCATGGCCCCAGCTGTAGCCAGCTGATTACTGGAACCTGATTAACTCTACAACACAGCAAGTTTGTGAAGGCAGGTGGTATTCCCAAGATTCATTTAAATATCCTTCACACACAAGTAGGCATTAGTCATCACTGCTCATTATAATTGTGAATGTATGTAGCACAGTCGAGATGCTAAGTTTGGTAACAAGTCATGATCAGAAAGGTAATCAGTGAGCTTGACTGGAAATCATGGATAGTAACTTCGTTATGGTGGGGCCATGTAGGGCTGATGGCCTCTGACAGTCACTGAACTTAAATGGCAGTGATCCTTATCCTAAATTTTAGGTGGCTAAAGGATAAAGAAATGGTCCCCTACACTTTGTTTTCCCATTTCCACTGGAAACATGAAATGCTCTTGTTCATATTTTCACAGGGAATAAGAAATACCAGTCCACCTCCATAAAGCAAAGACAGAAAAAAAGACACAAATACAACTCAGAGAACAAGGAAGAAAATGTTGTGAAATGTGTAAACATTTATATGTCAGTCTGTTTTGGGAAAAAGTAAAAGCAAACAAACCAAATCTTTGCAAGGAAACCTTCCAAGCCATAGTTTTTTCCCAGAAACAGCATGACTGGCAAACCCTGACCTGTAGTGACCATGAGTTTGCATAGAGGTGTGGATGCATGGCAACCTAACAACCTGTGCTTACTGAAGGTAGCAGAAATTTTGCCACTGACATTAACTGGGTTTCATATACCCTTGTAATGTAATGCAGTCCCATGCAAATGTAAGATACCAAGAACATCTGCATAATTTTGTCTGTAATTCTGCAAATCTTCAGGAAAACTGTCTCAGATAAAGACAGCCTTTTAAATATAATTCCTTTGGAATTTCATAGCATTGATTCTTACCTTCAGAATGCATCACTTACCACCACCAAAGACTTAAATACAAAACAATACTGACAAGATGCCCATAACAAAATACCTTAAGGCCTGTAACACCATATAAGAAACAACTCTTAATTTCCCTTGTGGTTTTCTGTAATCTTTGACTGCATTTACATTCTACATAGCTCTCCAATGTGTGCTGGAATCCCAGCACAGCAATATAAAACAGTTCCAAGGGGTTATATTAGGATACTAAGGATCTCAAAGACAAGATATTAGCTATTGACAAGTTTCATGAATAATTTTATTGTATTTTTATTACTTTGTAGTAAAAATATCTGTACAAGATGCAACATCATTATTCTTTTCCCTTTATTTTCAAATGAAGTTTTGAGATGTCTAAAATAAAACCCTTTTTCACTTATAGGCCTAAAAATCACACCTCTAGTTTGAATCTGTAATGTAATTAAAATGCACACTTCGCTGTTAGAGCTGTTGGATGGGCATGAAAATAAGAAATTTCTTTTTGCCCTCTGTTGTAACTTAACATTGCTTTAATTTTTAAAAGGCCATTTTTTTAAAGCAAGAATATTTTAGTTAATAATTTAGTACTCACTTCAATTAGAATAGTTATTAAAACTTTCTATGACATTACAATTAAAAGTTTGAAAATAGCTTTATGATAATTTCTAGTTTGATACAATTTTCTGCTCTGAAAAGAAAGCAAATGCAAAATAACTTTTTTATCTTTATATTTTCTCAGTATAAGTCTTTAAAACTGTCAAGCAGGACTCTTAACTCACAATGTCTTTCAATATATCTGATGAGATGCTTTGCATACAATGTGTCAGCTTTCTCAGTGGCTGGAAATTGATGCAACTCTACTGCCTGCAGGGAAGGCACTTGCTCAGGATCTTGTTCATGCCACTCAGCAGAGAAGGGACAATTTGTCGATGCAAGAAAACCTTTGTCTGATTTGTATCCAAATGTTCCATCTTGATATGATTTGCCATGAGGCCAATCATGTCCAATCACCTCAAGACTGTAAACCCAGCATCTCCTGCTTTAGGTAAACCTGACAACAGGACAGGACCAGATGCAGATGGGAAGCACAATTTGCCTGTGCTTAGAATGTAGTTATGTGCATTTTTTCAGGATAAATACCAAGAAGAGATGTGATGTTACGAGGGAAGAGCAGCACTGAACAGACACTTTACAGAAATCTTCCAGATTAGACGACAAGCCACGTGGAAGAGAGGCTGCTTTAGAGAACAGCACAGCAGTTCTGATAGCTTTCAAAAATCTATGCTCACCACCACTGTGATACAGAGTGAGCCTTACCTAGGCAAGACAGGAATATTTCATATATATTGCAGTGTTTAAACAGCTGCATGCTCTAATGTTACTGATGACATTAATAATAGTAGCTACAATAATATACAAACCACACTCTGTTCCCAAGGTTCATTAGAAGTTTTAGTACTGCCTTGTTGCCTTTTATACTGGTACATTGTTTTACATGGTGTTTTTTATTTAAATCTGCAAGACTTTGCCTGACAGTTTGGACTGAAATTTTCCATGTCATTGTCTGTCCCATGCTTAATTTCCTTTTTGGTGGAAAGTCTCTGCTAGCACAAAGTTAGTTATTTCTGAGAAAGAGGCGAGGGAAAATTTTATTCTGGACTTTGAAAAGACTGGATGTTTCCTCTGTGCTGGTTAAGCCACAAAGAGGGCAAGGAAGGCCTCGTTTTGTACTTTGAATGGGAGTTCTCCACAGTGTGCCAGGTCATCAGGCACCTTACACTTTGTAGAGACTTGAAGGCTAAAATCTCTTGACAATTCTCCTAGACCAAGGTTCTCCAGCCTTAAGCTTTGAGGCACTGAACTGTGACTTTCTCTGCAAATATGGGTCTGATCAGCTGCCTGTGGGCAGCAGAACTGAGAAGAGGAAGACTGTCCTCCTCCATTCTTTCAAATCAGTACGAACTGCAGGACCCATAATTGCTCCCCAGGTCCCAGTGAGTTCCTCAGCCACGGCCTGAGATGCAAGAGTGGGAAACAGAGCCTATTTCCTACTTTTCACTGGAAGGAAACCTTTGTGCATGGGATGTATGGGATCTTTGGCATAGTCTGGGTTATAACCCTGTTCTGTCTGACTGACCCACCAGTATGGCTGAGGATAACATGGGGATCACTTGCAGGTCTGGTGCCTGACACGGCTCCAGTAGCATGTCAGAGGAGGGAAACAAGATGAGCTCCAAAGGGGAGAACAGCTAGAACTTATAGGAACCAAAAGAAACAAAACGGATATGGAAAGTGGGACTGAGGAACAGGGAGTGATACCTGACACTGTCAGGCTGAGACTTGAACAGAGTGGAGAATATTGGAGCTGGGATGCATACAAGGAGCTAAGTCTGAGTAGAAAAGAGACCTTGGGACTGAGAGACTGTAGAGTTCATCATTTCATAGATTTTAAACCTTAAAAGATCCATTAACTGATACAGTTAGATTTTGAGAAACATTAAATGGACAACCATGGAAGGATTCAGTCAAGGAAGGCTGGGGAAGGTCTCAGAGATGGCAGAAAGATATTACTCCCATCTCCAGTGTCTGGGAAGTAAGCTTGATAGACTGAATGAAGAATGGAAGAAAGGACACTGGGAATAGTTGTGTAAGGAGAAGAAGCTTCAGGAAAGGGAGGATGGAAGAACAGAAGGCATGTGAGTGTTAAGGTGGAGTGCACAAGGCAGAGGATATTGTGTCTGAAGTGACCAGATCAGATGGCACAGATGGCTCCAGCATCAGGAGCATTTTGCTGAGTGCAGCTGTCCCACCATGTCCTTCCCTGCCAGGAGATACCTGCAGGAACTATTAGGGAATTGCTGTGGGCTTTTGACTGCCTGTGCACAGTCAGAGGAGGAAAACCCTCTGCTGCTGTGGGTTCTTGTGCACGTGGTGTGCTGGTCCCAAAGCACTGAGTCCTGATGATCGCGGGGTGCCTCTATAGGTACTGAATGAGAGAATTTTCCCCTGAGATTTCTTTTAAAGCAACCTAGAAAAACACAATTAGACTGTGGAAATGCAAGCATTCAAGAGTTAAGGAAAGCCACATTTCAGGTTTATTCTTCCATGCTTGGTAACACATCATTCCTGTTCTGCAGCCATGAAGTGGACAAATAAATTAACTGTGGGGGATTTCTCCCTTATTTCTTGTAAAATTTTATTGAAAGAAAAGAGCAGAAAACTTCAGAAAAAGCAAGAATTTGATTCTCAAAGAAATCAAATGCTGAATGGAAGATCTGGGTTTTAGCCCTGTCTCAGCCACAGAGTTCTTCTCTGATGCTAATCAAGTCACTCAACCAACTAGACAAGTCATTATGCTTGATTTTATATGGGTTTCCTGCACAGAAATGCTTAACCTTTCCAGATGCAATTGAAGCCTCTGGGTGCTCAGCTTTGAGCGAAAGTTGAAATACAACACAAAAAACTGCATTAAATACTCTGCAATATCAATTTATACAGTGAAACTCCTCCAAAAGTAGTGTATAAATTCTTAGCTCAATGCCTCTATGTAATAGAAAAATTCAAATTATCTCATGCATATTTTGTGCAAATGTAGGGATTGGTTTTCCACACAGTTACATGATGTGGTGATGAACTCTAAAAAAATTCTCTTTCAGTGCAGTTTGACTAATTTGGAATAATGGGATATAGAGACTTACTGAGAAATTAAGGTTTAAAAAGAAAAGAGGATCAATGAGTTGTTCTCTGCCCTGGATGGTTCAGGGCATGAGTAGAAAAAGGAATATGCAAATAAAACTTTATCAGCATGCACTCATGAAAAAGAGTTAAGCTACCCCTGCACTGTTAACCTTAATTATAACACTTCCTAACTTCTTATCTTACAAACTCAGTAACATTTTCAGGTGTTCTTAGCATGTGTTGATTACAATACGTGCAATACTCCTATGTGTACCCTGCAGAATGTGTCACATCTGGTCTGCCATTGTTTGGGTTTTCTTCTTGAAAATGGAACTTCTTTTATAAAATTCTGTGTGTTGCTTCCTTAGTTTCTCTTTACCCTTCCTTAGCTGGAAAAACAAACCATGCTTAGCTTAAATCAGCATGGCCTCTAAATTCCTGGGCACATATCTGAACATCAGATAAAAGAGCAGTCACTTGGCATCCTTCCACTGTGTCTTGAAAAGAAACCAAAACAAAATGCTGAAAGCTTAAGCATTTGAAAACCTTTCTGTTCAGCTTTGAAATGAGATTTTCACTTATTTGGTCTGAAGACAGGAATATAAAGTAGTTAAAGTCCCTGAAGCAATAGTTAAAATTACAGTTTCCATAAAACAAACAGGAAAATGTAAACTCCGGATGCCGTATTAAGTACCAAAGCATCTCAGGATGTAGTATCTTCCACTGATCAGGATCTGCTAGACCAGGTTGCTCAAAGCCCCATCCAACCTGGCCCTGAACACTGTCAGGGTTGGGGCATCATATGGAAAAAAATATGAATGATTTCCAAAAATGTAAACTGTTACAGGATGAATTTCAAGCTACAGCACTGCAAAAGTGTTTTAGATTTGAGCATGAGTGTTCCTCATGCCTTTTTAGAAAAGAGCAACTTCAGTCTTTTTAAGTTTGCCCTGACCCAGCATTATCTCCCTCATGGGAAGCCCCCTCAGTCAATGACACTCTGCATAAGCACAAAAGTTTATTTGCATACACTTCTCAGGAGTGAAGGCTTAATTTAAGGTCCACAAACATGAACACGAAGCACTATTTTTTAATCTTAACATTTAATTACACACAAAGGAGGCACTTGAATGCAGAGCAAGAGGTATAACATCAAAATAAAATTTTCATCTCTTTTCTTGTCATGAGTCACAGGCTGGATTTTAGAGAAGGGCTGGAGAGTGTTTTTGGTAACTGATGAAATCTCTTAAGGAAACGAGAATTCAATATCTGTAATAAAATCTCCTATTTTGCAGCTTCTGTCCAGGGCATGAGGAAGGAATATCCCATATCTTTAGAACATCTTGCATGTGTGGTTTCCTCCATTATAGATTTTTTCAACTTCTTCAGCTCTGCCGAGTGCAAGAGTTTGAAACTGGAGCCCAGTGTCTGTGGCTGCTGCAGACAACAGCTGCAGAGCTCTGCCTGGATGCTTTCTTCCTGCCCTGCAGCAGACAGGGAAACCTGCTGGTGCAGCCACACTTGTCATGGCTTTCCTGTGGCTGTTCCGTGACACAGCTGCCCATTTGGCAGCTTGACCAGCACATGAATTTTAACAGGTTGTGGACTAAACCCAGGGGCAATAGGCTCACTCTGCCATGCCAATGTTTTCTAGATTTTTTGTTTTCTAACGTATAGCTTTATAAATATTACATTACTGAATGCTTGTTTTTCCAAGCTGTCTATAGATCCTTTTTTTTTTTTCTCTGTTAACTGAGACTGTCTTGCAAACATATGACTATGAAACTGCACTAATTATGGAATTAGTTCCAATTTAATGTCTGGTTTCTCATAGACCTATTTATGGATAGTCCAAAAGCTGTTTTGGCAAATTAGCAGGAAATGGGAAAAAGAAATATCAGTATGAGCTTCATAACTACTGGCACTAACTGTGCCTTACTTATGCTCTGCTTTAATGATGTTGTTTTATTTTTCTCAAAGAAAAAGCTGGTATAAGAGGCCTCTAAACTCGTAGAGCTATTAAGTTCATGATGAAAATAACATTAAGCTAATGTTCCCTGCTTATTTCAGCAATAGAGTAGTGATGCTATTGGATCATTAAAATGTTTTACTAAGTTTATCAAAGAAATAATGGTGACAAAACATATTTAGTGCCTGTGGAATCTTCTTCGCCATCTTATAAAAACCCAGATTACACCATCTTCCCAGTCTGGAAAGCCCATAGCTCCCTTTTGTCATTGTAGATGCATTTTAAGACAGTAATTCAAGCTACCTGGGTCTTTTAAATAATGGGTGAATTAATATTACCCAAGGTTTTGAAAAACTGATTTTTCTTCTGCGAGACATTTAGAATGCAGTTCTTGTCTCTAATTTTCTTCTGTGTTGGGCAAAAGCAATTGAGAGTGGCAAACCTACCAGGGGCCAGATAATTTAGCATTGTGTTGCCAGCTGTGGCCAGAGCTTGGTCACATACCTTCTCTTGGCTCCCATTAAGGTAAAAAATCTTATCCATTTTCTACTGCATTAGTAATAATGCTCACTCTTATTTAGAACTGTCTATGTTTAGCAGAATTTTCTGTCGTATCCACAATGCAGACTAATTGTACTGAGCTGCACTCAGCCTGGTTGCTGCCAGCCTGCATGCTTGGGTTTGCACGGCATGCAAACCAGACAGCAGAGGCGTGGGGATATGTGTGCTGTGGTGTCAGGCTGCAGTCATGGCAGTACCCAGATCTGGATCCTGCAGAGCTCTCCTAGGACCTGTTCTCTAGATTTGAAAGTAAAAGTTAAAAAAAAAAAAAAAAAATCTGAAACTTCAAAATAGTAAATAAATATATGTACTAGACTTCAAAGCAAATGTGTGGTTAGCTCTCTGCTTGAGGTAGTACTTTGCTCTATAGATTCAGAGGTGGGAAACTGCCTTTATGCAGTATTTAAATGGCTTCCTTTGCTTTTCAAGTAGAAGCTGGCTGAACTGCATCATGTCTTTAGGGAAGTCCCTGATGGCTGGCCAAGAAATAGTGAAGACAGCAGCTGCAGAGGCAGCTGGAGTTCCACCCTCACAGATGGAGTGAAAGTGCTGGGTTGTAGCTGAAACAGGAGGGAATGAATGAAAACAGAAGGAAGGTAAAAATAGGGAAATAGCAAACCAGATAATGTGTCTTAATAAGATGTGAAGGTTTTCTGCATATTCGTGTATAACACAGTCTGGAAGAATTCTAGGCTCTTAAAAAAGGCTGTATGCACCATGGACACTGTAGAAAGTGTAGTTTCTCTGAAGAGGACTATAACAGAGACAGAAAAATCTTTCAATATCCAAATTTAAAGGGGTTGTGGATGCTTTATCCCTGCAAGTGCTCAAGCCAAGGTTGAATGGGTCCCTGAGCAAGCCGGTGCAGAGGAAGGTGTCCCTGCCCATGGTAGGGAGGCTGGAACCAGATGAGCTTTAAGGTGCCTTCTAACCCAAAATATTATATGATTCTTTGAAATTCCTTTCTTCCATATGGAGATAAGTGAGAGAAATACAGAGACTGGAAGAAATATGTCCAAGTCATAGATGAAGGTGTCATATTCTCCTGTGCCTTTACCCAGCACTAGGCTGAGTTATAGCAGCACAATCACTGTTGGATCAGATGAGAGACAGATCAGTGGCTGTTCTTGGACAGTGACCAGCAGAAGAAACAGGAAAGCATAAAATGATCTCGTCCCTAGCACAGTCTACTAGCATACAGTAATTTAAGGCCTACTGTTCTTACATAACTAGTCCCTTTTCCCTGATATCCAGGATCTCACAAGACCATCCAACTATCTCAGCAGTATAGCAGGATGGAAATTGGAAATTCTTAGTTTTTCTTTTTTTTTTTCCAGTGAAAACTGGAAAGAGAATACATTTTAAGAAATCAGTTTTAAGCAGAAATTTGAACTAATAATTTGATGTAGCTTATTAAGTAGAAATGGCTATTTGCACAAACTCAGAACTTTTCAACAGAAGGAAATAACCCATTGACTAAACAAGAAGATAGGAATAGTCTTTTTCTTTTTAGACTTTCTTCATACTTTTTTAACAATGGTGTGAGAAAGCAAATTTCATGCCAAAGAACTTAGGTCTAGTGATATTAGGTGCACATGCTCATGTGCCTATAAGAAAGCTGCATAGGAAAAAGACAAAAGAAACGATAATTTGCAAACACACATTAAGAGAATGTGCTTTTTGGAGGACAGAATATATTAAAGAGAAGAGGAGAAATACAATTTCTGCATCTGGGCATAGGTAGGGTTTAAACTTTTAGTCAAGGTTTGAATACAAAGGGTTACTTTCTTCCTGAGTTCACTAGCTTCTATGTCAGTCAGGTCCTCCTCAAAAAAAGTTTCAAACAAAAATCTATATATGCACTCACAAAATTAAGTGTGTATTTCAGTAAGCAGTGAAAATTCTATCTTTTTTATATAAGTGACTTAAAATTGTGTTTGATTATGAATGTAATATTTTTAATAAAATAATAATCCATATTTTCAAATTAAAAAGGCTAATTTTTTTTCCCCAAAGGAATTTAAAAGTCATTACAAAATGGCCATTTTGGTGAACAACTCTACATGGCAGTCAAGTGATCACCCAAATATTTGTGAATCAAATTTACTGATTATAAAAATCCATTTCAGATGTTCAGGACCTCATAATTGAGACTGTGTTGTCTCAGTGTAGGACTGAACAGAAAATCTGCATCTTTCAAATACCATCTGCAACAAAACTGATGCCAGATGCCAAGCACTAAATCTTTATGAGCTGGGTGACCGTTGTTAAGAAAAATCTTACACAGACCTGGACCTATGAAAAAACATATACTGTGCAGGGACACTATCTCAGCTTCAAGGATTAATTAGTCACCAGTTGATCCTTCCTAACTGCTGTCATCAATCTCCAGTTTAATTTATTCCTAGAACTGCTGTTGTTCCGTAGGGTTGATAATGGATATTAGCATTCTGAGTACCCACAAGAGAGTATTTGTCTTATGTGTTTAGTTCAGTCAGACTCAAATGTCTGTACATCCATCCTCAGTCAAGCCCTTATAAGTCCAGCTCTAACTTTAGGCCTTAGCTCTGCATGAAATGGGTTGTGGATGAACTTCAGAGCTCTCAAGAATGTCCTCTCCCTATTGAGTGAAGCAGCAGGTTGACAGATATGTTAGAACCCTTGGTCCCATATGAAAAATCACATGTTCCAGTGCTTCACTAAGTGAGTTCATTCTCAGATCAGATCTCCCAGTCAGGAAACTTGTCAGATTTACAGTTTGAGTGGCAGAAAAGTCTGGCAGCCTGAAGTGAGGTAGCCAAAACCTGCCCTGCATCCTCAGAGGTAAAAATAGGCTTCAAAATCACTCTTGAAGAAATAGGTAAACAGGAGTTCCAGTGTTTTGCATGTTTTTGAAAGATCAACAAACACATGGATGGTTGTCTTTTCCAGACTTGTTGAAATACTAGATTAGAAGCTAATTTTAGGCTGTATTTACTTTAAGTAAAAAACAGTCCCTGCTAAATGACAAAACAGGGATTTTTTTTTCCCCCGGCATACTAAACTACCAACCATGACAAAAAGCAGCTACAAAGTGACAGTTAGACACCCAGCAGAATACATGGTATTTACAGTTTTGTCAAATGAGTGCCCTTCTGCAAATGTTTTGGCCTTTGCTTATTTACGTTCCTTGTGCTTCATGCATTGATATGCTTCATGTAGCACAGCGTCTGCACTCCGTCACTGCTGCTCTGCCTGCTTTCCAGTCCGCAGGTTTCCATTGCTTCTTTGTTTCCTTTCTGAATGCTATACATGCTAATTTTACAGTAAATGCCAGTTTACATTAGCTCAGCTGTCCTCATGACATAATTTGACTTGAAGTTATGCAAATTACTTCTTCTCAGATACCTCTGATTAGCTGTAAAAAACACTCCCTAATTAGTCCTGAGATAATCAGGGAGAAATCACAGTTGATTACATATATTGAATTTGCTTCTCCAATTTGAATTGCCATATTGCCTGCCACAGGACCTGTGAGCGCTCTATAGAGTTTGCACCTTCCCTTCCATTGAAAAACACTTCAACTACTCCCTCACAGTTCCATCAAATCAAACATTTCTTTTCATTCTGACTCTAACCAGACAGCGAAAGATCCCTGCTGACAGCCTAAGAGAAATGCCAGCCAGGTGCAGTACAAATTCTGCCTGTTGCTGAAGATGCAGACGAGTAAATCTTACTGGAAATACACAGGTGTCAGAAAGTTTTACAACTGGCAGCAAAGAGAGAGAGCACAACAGCAGATCTTCTGATAAAAATGACATTGTCAACTGATACCAAAGTGACAGTTTTAGAGGTCAGTAATTTATATTTTATTTCCAGGGAAGATGTGCTGCCTTGCCTCATGCTGAACTCTGATCCCTTAGTGATGACTCAGTAATTTATCATAATCCATTTTTCAAATAAACAGGGACAAGTGAACTTCAGAAGGCTCAACATTCAGATTCAATTTGAGTAAACAGATAAATGTTCAAAGGTTTATTCAGAGTTTGGTTTCAATTACCTAATTTGTCTTGAGCCTTTGAATCACCAGGACTGGTAACCTTTTCTACATGGTCCCTAAACTATTCTCCACATAGAGTGCCTTGACAAGGTGAAGAGTAGGTCATGTACCTCTTAACAAAACCTCTCTTTTCCAGAAACAAGACCACAGGATGATATTTTCTGAAAGAGAAGAAGGATGGTAGCTGAGCTTGAGGTCATTTATTGCTTAAAAACTCCAGACAAAAACACAGATGAGAGAGAACCCAGATTTTGGGTTTAACTTGAATAAGTTCTTGAGGATGCTAGGAATTCAGACTTGGATCTGAAGTGAAATTTGGATTTGTATCTCCCATTCAGATGCAGTCTAAAACTTCCCTTTAAGTGAAGCACTTTTTCAAAATTCAAAGAAATTGTAGCAGCAAAACAGTGAAAATGGAGATATTTCAACTTAAAGTTGAAATGAACTTCAGATTTCATGAGCTAGAGAGATCAACAAGGGAATTTTCATCATAAAACCTGAGCAAAAAGGGAAGAATTTTGCCCCTTCATTAAACTAACAATTTATGACAAGAGATACGTACAAGACAAAAAGAAAAAAAACACAAAATTTTCAGTTAGATGGAACTTCCTGAGATCTATGGAATACAGATATAGGACTAAATTCTTCCTTGATTTATGACAATTTAAGTCTGAAATAGTGATTCAAGTTTGAATCTTACATAGATCTGATACCAAGATGTTCTCACACTACCAAAAAAAGTGGTGATAATTTTTTTAAAAAAGATTGGTGAAGTTTCTTTGGGTTATTAGTAAGAAATCTGTTTTTTCAATGAGAAATTCCTTTGTCTTCTTGTTTCTATGTAATGTTCTGGAGAAACCAAGGCCTACCTGGAAGAATTCTCTGTCATAAAAGGCAATATAAAGTGCCAAAGTGGCACTATATCCTCCCACACACTACTTCTGGGTTATCATGGTCACTGCTCTGCAGAGAAAAGCAGTAGGAAGGACATAATATGACCATGAAATGGAGTCTGTAACAGTATGGAACATAATCATTCTGGGATTCCTTTGCACAATGTTTATTACAACCATGAAACCATGGAGGCGTAAATTAAGGTGTTCTGTAGATGCAATAATCTCACATGGAAATCTGAACAGGAAATTATCCAAACAGGTATTGGTTGATATTTGAGTTAGAATTTAAAGACATATATTAGCATGTCAAAATTATTTACATGTTTTACAATTTTTTTTTTCACCTAACCTTTTGTCAACAGTCTTTTTACAAGTTGTAAGGCAAATCCATCCCATCAGAACAAGCACCACAGCCACAGTCTTACCACTGCTCATGTCCTCAGAGGCAGCTGGGACACTGTCAGGGAAGGGGGTGCAGGTGACACAAATCATTCTAACAGTCCAGATGCCCTTCTTGACCATGGCTACATTCCCTATCAGAAACAGAAGTAAACTCTTTCTATGGCAAATTTCCTCACCTGGCAAGGCACATAGAGTCATTGAGAGTAATGATAAGTGACAGATATTTTCCGGGATTTTATGGCAATCTAAAGGTATGTAATACCAAACAACATCAAAATTATTACATGCTCACACGATGGTGTAGCCAACACTACAATACTTGCTTTGTGTCCTTGGCTGTCAGAGCCTGCACAATAATTTCTGGTCTGTTTCTCTGCTGTGCAGCTCTCCTGTGCTTCTGCCAGCCCTGCTCTTTCTCATTCGCAGAGTTTGGGCATAGTTAGAGAGCAGGCTGTGCTCCCATCCCCTTTTCACCACTCTGATTTTCCTCCCTCTTCTCCCAGGGATGCTACAGTATATGCATGATTGGTGGAGGGGCTGTTCCAAAGAGAGAAGCAAGGCCAGGAGGGTTACCCCATATCCACAGGATTAAAGAAGAAGGAAAATGTTTCCAAACACCTTTGGTGTTTCAGAATCTATCACAAATTGAAGGCTTTCAGGGACACAGCCCAGTCACACAAGGGAGATAATTGTGAAAGAAACATTAGTGGGGTACAAAAACCACAACAACAAAAAAATAATCTTATTTACAGACCCCACTGATTCTTTCTAAAGTCTCTATATGTGGAGGTGCAATAACACAGATTCAGTCTTAGTATTAGAAATTATTCAAATACAGTTGTCTCTCACAGTGAAGTGAAATATTGTAGAGACTTTATAAAGCTGCATAAGGTCAGTTCCAGTCACTTGCAGGTACAACACGCAGTCATTCTCCATGACAAATTTCAGATATGTATGTCCACCACTGCTAGTGAGAATCTGTATTTTCTCTATAAATTCCTAGTGATCCTTATACACCTATATCCTAGTAACTAAATAGCTTCAACAAGGGATTTTTTACTGTTTTCCTTACTTTTCATGAAAGAGTGAAGGAAGGTTTCCTTTTAAATGAATTCATCTCCATGATGCATTTATTGTTATTACAGGATTTCACAAAGGACCTATTTGCAGGCAGAAAAAATATACAAGTCCTGTGGCCTCAGATTTGAACTGTACAAAGGAAATCCCACTCTGCCTTTTAAAAGCCACATTTGACCCTATCAGAAAGTAATTAATTCTAATGACATGAACATTTTTACAGCATAGCAGTCTGCTTTTATAAAAATCCCAAGACCGTTCTTACCTTATACAAAAAACGGTGAAGTAAAGCCAAAACACTTGATGTCAAGGCAAGAAATATCTGTCTATAGCAATGTTTTGCAACATGATGACTTAAATTCCATTATACTAAATGCTGTTGATGTAGCCATTCTTTATGACAGATTTTTAAGGAAAGGAAAAGCATTTGATCATTGCACTCTTGATTATACGGAAACTGAACACTCCTGAAATATATAACTGCAAGTTAATGCTCACTGAAGTCAACAGGAAAACTCAAATGGATTTTAGTAATGCAGAATCAGGATTTCAGTGTTCATATGTTCTTTATTTTCTCCTGATGAATTGTTAAAGGCACTGCTTTGCATAATATTTGACTGGTTATTGAGTTACCAAGATAAAGATAGGTGCATAAGCACTGGGAAAATTCTCACTAGCAAAAGTAGCCTCCTCCCTGAGCTTGGTCCTGAAACACCCATCCACTCAAATGCAAGTCTTTTAATTTGTTCTTTTTTGTTCCCCACCTTTGCCCTTATTAGCTGGCTATCTCTCAGCAATGAATACACAAAAACATCCACTATTTGATTTATTACCCATCCTTTCTTTACTTTCTTCACCTCTGTCTTTACCAGCACTGTTTGTTTCCAGGTCTTGGGAACAAGAATCCAGGTCAATGCAAACACAGAGGGTGGTGATAAACAGCTCCTTTTCCAGTTGGCAGCCTGGCACAAATGGGGTCTCCAGGGATTGATATTGCACCCAAGGCTGTTTAATATCTTCCCAAGAGATCTGGATGTTGGGATCAAGCACACCTTAATGAAGTTGCTGATGACACCAAACTGAGTGGTGAAGTGGACACCTCAGATGGGAGAGCCACTCTGCTGGAAGACCTGGATAGGCTGGAAGAGTGTGTTAACAAGAACATTATGAAGTTCAAGAAGGACAAATGTAAGGTTTTGCATCTGGGAAAACATAATCCAAGAGTGCAGCACAGGCTGGGATCCACCTGACTGAGGAGTAGGTCTTTGGAAGAGGACCTGGGGATGCTGATGGACAACAAGCTCAAGATGAGCAAACAATGCTGCGTCTACAGCAAAGAAAGTCAGCAGGGTGCTTGGATTACATCAACAAGGACATCACAGACAGAGATAGAGTCATCATCCTACTCTACTCAGCACTGGTCAGGCCATACCTGCAAGTGTGTGTGAAGTTTTGGTCCCTGATATGCAAAAAAAAAAGGTGTGGAGAGGCTGGAGAGAGCCCAGAGAGGGGCCACAAAGAGGACTAAGGGACAGGCAAGCCTGGCATGTGAGGAAAAGCTGAGAGAATTGTTTGTGTTCAGCCTTGAGAAAAGAAGGCTTAGGAGAGACTTTATCACCATTTTCCAGTATTTAAAGAAGAGAGGGACTCCCTTTTTGCAAGGAATCACATGGAAAAGACAAGGCCTATTCCTAGGGAGATTCCAGTTAGACACAAGAGGATAATTTTCATAAGGAAAACGTTCAGTCACTGGAATAATCTCCCAATGGAAGTGATGGATTTCCCAACATTGGACACTTTTAAGATTCAGCTGAACAGAGTGCTGGGCCATCTTGTCTAGATTGTGCTTCTGACAAGGAAGTTGGAACAGGTGATGCTTGAGGTCCCTCCCTATTCTGTGGTTCTATGATTCTATTTATTGTCGTTGTAGTTTGCAGTATCTCAAGCTTTCCTGTGTATGAATTACTAAATCCTGAAAGTGAACAACATAGATGATTTCTTTATTCTTGAGTCTCAAGCTGAAGACTCATAGTCCTCAAAATGAGGTATTTTTACTTTCTGTATACACATTAGACTCTAGACTTGTACTTAGTGCACATGGAGAATGTACAGTAAAAGAGACCTAAACCTCTAATCCTGTGAAAAGCTTCAGTTAATCCATAGACTGCATATCTACTTCTAGAAGTAGATCAGCATTACTGAGAAAACAGGTTGTAAATAATTTCTTTCTGGCTTATTAAAGAAATTTAATGTGTACTTAGACCAGACAGAGGACCAGTTACCCAGAACACTAGTTTTGGAAGTGCACAAAGGTGAAACAGAGTGTAATCTGTTTAGAAAGCATCTTTTGGAAAAGGAACACTTTTACTAAAAATGTTTGCTTTTACTTCCATATTTCCTTTTTCCTTTTTGTCTTTTGCCTTCCCCTCCTTTATGTTACTCACTCCACAACTCCTCTTCTAATCAGGCTCTCCTAGGAACTCTCTACTCTAACAATGAATTGATTTCTTTTGATTTTATTTCCTCCCATCTCTTCAGCTGATTTATGATCTTTCTCAAAGCTGAAGCCTCTAATTTTTCTCCCATTTCTTTTTTTTCAAAATGAACATGCAATTAGTGTTTGAACATATGCCCTTAAATTTAAATTTTCTTATAGGAGTTTCTACCTTTTTCTTTTTCTTTCTCCTCATTGGACATAGAACTCCAAAGCTGGAAACACACTAAAAGAGCCATAACAGCCTGTGACTGAGGTGCAGAGTTTTGTTCAGAATACAGGGTCCAAATGAAGTGATGGTGCTTTGCTCCTTCAGTTTGTTGTATGGAGTTTTTTTCCTGGTGATATTAACTTTTATTATTCATGCTTTTACTGTCTTTTAATGGCAATATAGACACTACTAAATTATAACAGAATTACTAGCCACTTACACTAATAGTCTTGGCATTGGCACACTATATCCTGAAACAAAAGGAATTGACCAAACTGGCTTATTATTAGAGAGTGTGTATATTTGAATGATCACACTTAATGATTTTCTGTCTAAGTCAGCATTGTTCCTGTTTTTTTATCAGCAATATTCACATTCACCATCTATTTATGCTTTATGTATGTTCCTAAATAAAATTACACCAGTATTTTAATAATTTTGTGTCGTGAAAAGAGTTGTATAAAATCCAAACTGCTCCCTCTTAAATAAAGTTTATAACTATACAAAGCATGAATCAGAGGTATTAATAATCAGCATTTTCTGTTTATTCTTGGCTGATGAGTAGGTCAATTGGAATCAAATGCAGTTAAATCTCTGCATGTGACAGTGCATTGTTTGTTTGAAAGAAAGTGTAGAGAAAACACTGCTGTCACAAATGCTTTGCATGACATCACTGGAAGGAAAGACAAAGCTGGCTTCTTAAATAGGGAATTTGTCTTCATATGTGTGTTATTTGTTCAGTATTTCCCTCAGTAATTTCAGTACAGAAATAAGCAAGGGTCAGGCCTGCTTGCTATTGAACTTTGATGATGCCTACTGACAATCACAAATATTAGGTTTTTTTTTTCCTCTGTGCCTCACAGTATCTGTTGATAATGTTTTATTTGTTTGAAGTAGCTGACAGAAGTTCTGTTTAACTTTACAGTTAGAGGAAGAACCATCAGCCCATGAGACTGAGTTAAGTCCATGAGAAATACTGAAATAAAACACATTCTGTAGTGACCAACATGCCTGGTCCTTCAAGGCAGGTCAGCACACAGTCACTGGACTCATCAGGTACCCAAGTTAATCAAATGCTGAAAGGATTTTTTGGATATTGAATTAAGTGATTTCCTTAGCTATTAGCTAAGCTGCTGGAGGACTAGGAACTCTCAAATTTGAGGTGGTAATTTCAAGAATGAGGAAAGAAAATTCCTCAGCTTCTCTGCAGGAAGAAGAGGAATAGTTTCAGATTGGTGAAATAGACAAGATGAAAGACATTTAAGCAAGACTTCCTCTCTCCAGCATGTCATAATACACATTAGGGAGCTGCAAAACCAGGGTAATTTCTTCAACAAGATTCATTATTTTTGATTGACTTCTACCAGGGAAATTAAAAGAACTTCTGCCAAAATCATAAATTACTTGAGATTTTGAAAAAGATTATGTGATCTCAATCTTCATTTTCTACTTGATGAAATGAGAAACAAATACTTGTAAAGGTATTGAAATATTTAATAATAGTAAGATTTTATTAAATATAATTCTGAAGAGAGCTTTAAAGATTTCTGGATAATGCTTGCAGATGACAAAGCTGATCTAAAGACAGCTATTCAGATCATTTTGTAAATTGACTCCAAATACACAAGCATTTGATACAGCTAAAAGTAGTAATGTTGTTGCAGCTGTAGTGGCTTAATGGTATAAGATGGAGGCAGGGTTTGTAGGAAGAGGCAGTGTTTTTATACTGGATCAATGGATTTAACTGGAAAAGTACTCCAATCCCAAATCTCATGCACAGAGCCCTCTTGAGTTGTAGGACTGCTCTCAGCAAGAGAATGCAAAAAAAAAGAGCAAGCTGGCAACAAGAGAGAGGAAAGCTGTCGTAGAATAGACAATATCCCCCCAGCAGTTAGATATTTCACCAGGGACTTGAGAGATGCATCCCTTCCTGTTTTGTAATGTGTGAGTTCCTTAGTGTCTGGGCTCTTCAATATTCAGGCCCGTATCTGTCTGATTTAGATCAGTTTCCACACAGAAATGAAGAGAGCTCACATGCTCAAGGCTTACCTTTTTTTCTTTTCTGAGTATGTGTGCTGATCTCAAAAGAGCTATTCCTGCTTACAAAACTCGCCTGAAGTAAAGCTAAGTGCATTGTTCACACCGAACATAGATAAAGGATGTGGGACTTTGTCCTGAAAAGCAGTGGCTCTGGAAAGTTACTGCGAGTCATGGTGGATAATTTGTTGTTTATGAACTTGCAGTTCAAAGCTATGACAAGCAGGACTCTGGCACTCCTTAAATGTGAAAAAGAAATGTTAGCAGGAAGGAGGAAGAAGGTACAGTCTCCCACACACAGGGCTGAAGAGGACATCAGTGATGAGCTGTGTGTAGCTCTGACATGTGCTTCAAAGAGAATACCACAAATTTAGCAGCTTCAGAAATGATTGACAAAGATTATTGCAGAACTGTATCTCAGAATGAAATGGTTTCATACAGAGGAGGAAGATATGTGATTTTGAAACAATCTATATGTAGACTTGACAAAGAAAAACAAGTATTTGCTTTAAAAAAAACAAACTGACTGGCGGTTCAGGCTAGAGAAATTCAGACTGAAATGAAGGTATAGCCTTTAATAGTAGACTGTTAACCATTGGAATCATTGACAAAGAAAAAAAAAAAAAAAAAAAAAAAAAAAAGATTCTATTGGCTTTATTGAATATGTGTTTTCAAAAAGATATCCTCTACTTCATCTCTGAGGTACTGGGCTCGACAAAAGAATTTTTAGACAAAATTACTTGTATAGTTTTGTGCAGGAATTGCTCAGGGTTCAGAAACCGATAATCGAGGAACCTGCAACAACATGCACACTGAAAGCAGCATTTCAATATAGCATTCCTTTTGCAGGTTTTAACCCTGAAAGGCATTTAGCAATGAACAGAAAACAAACAAACAAACAAACAAAAGAAACAAAAGAGAACAGCTCTCAGACTGATGAGTCAGGGAATCGATGAAGGAAGAAGTGGCAACAGCAATCACTAGCCTCAAAGACAGCATCAGTTGTCACAGCACCAGGAACAGCATGAGCTTGGCTCTCTGTCCTTATCACTAGCAATGATCAGGAACGGGTCATCACTAACTGTATTCTCCCTGGCAGTGACAGAGCATGCAGGGTGACACTTCCACACCCATGCTCGTAGTGGATATTACAGAGTATAGTCGTTAAATATGCAATCTGTCAGGCACTGCTGCACCAGTCCTTATCAGGAAGAATTAGTAAGGATTGATGTAGGGGATGGAGACTGAACTATGCAGTCATATGATTTTTTTGCTCCTAATTACAATTATGCAGTTTCTTTAGCCCTAAACTAACTAAACTAACTTCATTAGTTTTGCTCTAAAGGTAACAATTGGTACTAGCCATGATTCAACCAGACATTCAACGGGATGAATAATCCAAATGATGTGTTTAAAGCTGAGCACCTCTTGACACCCTTGGCTGAATGAGTGTCATACAAATGCAGTTAGCCAGGAAGCAGGAGTGGTCAAAAGGATGGATAAACTAACCAGCCTCAAGTCTCTTCCACTTTTTCATTTTTTATAATTTTAAGTAAATTTGAGGGACTGCTGGATCCCAGAGCTTTGGTTTCTAGTGGACCTGGCTTAAATATCTGTGGAGTTTATATGCCAAACTCTCCCTCCCACTCACTGTTGCAATAAGAGCTGATGCTCTGCATCCTCTTTCCTATCCTAAGCCATTATTAGCACATGGAATTTCCGCCTCCTCCTCTGCTTGAAATCCAAGAATTTAAAACTAGGAAAAAAAAAATCCAAACCCTGTCCTACAAACCTTCTTTGTTATTTAATCTCAACAGAGCTATTTACCAATAAACTTTTTTCCCTTTTCTAATGTCTTCAGGCCAACCTTAGCCTTCAGCTCGCAAGGTCCACTCTCATTTTATGACCAGGAGTTTCTTCCAAAAACATCATTCATTCCAGTGCCTTTTGCCTCTCTTAGCCCCAAGAGCTTCCAGCATCTTTCCTTTGCTGTCATCTGATGGTGCCTTATTCGGTGGAAGACAGTTCCTCACAAAACTCATTAAGAACTTAGACCTTTTTGCACTGAAAACATTATTACTTTTGTTCCTTGCATGATGTAATCTGTTTTTCACATAGGACCTGATCCTGTTGCTATAATGTTTGGCAGCAGAATCCTTTTGTATTTAGAAGTAGACAGACCATACACTTGGTGATCATTGAAAGCACTGTGACAAAACATTTAACTTTTTCTTAAAACCCCTCCCTCATGGAAGATTATTTTAGCAATACAAAAAATAGGAACAAAAACAAAACAAAACAAAACAAAACAACTCACAATTATTTAAGCACAAGGCCTCATATTTGTTCTCAGTTTCAACAGCTTCTGAATAAGCCTAAGTGTACAATTCAAAGATTCAAGGTATTGGACTGCCCAAACATTCAGAATCTGGCCCCAGTAAAATCATTCAAAGAGTGAGTCAGGTGTTTTTGCTCTAAGCACAACTAATGGCTCTTAAGTCTGAGCTCTAAAGACTTCCAAAGGATAATGTACAGGGACTGGTGAGAATTTCATGTCTCAAAAGGATGATAAAGTAATAATACATTAAGTTACTGAAAAACTATAGAAAAGGCATAAGAGAGAGTTCTGAGCTCTCCCCTTTTGCTGAAGGTCTGAATCAAAGTTTTATCTCTTCATGGATCCGTACACCTACAGAGACTTTTGAAGGGGATTCATCAGGGAGAAGGGTAAGCTACCTAGATAAATCTGTGACCTGAATCTTTATCTGTCATCAGCAGATCTTCATATCTCCTGCTTCCTGTCTAAATCTTTTGTGCAGAAAAGAGGAGTAGATTATAACTGGGCACAAGATACAGCCTTTGAAGTCAGCTCCATATACTCACATACTCAGCCTTCTTCTACAGGTAGACTCCTAAATTCTCTGTATTTTCAGAAGTGCCTGTTTTTTCCTATCACTGTGAAATACTCCTTGGAAACTTTTAAGGTATCCCATTAGCTTTATAGGAAGCCAACTTGCTTCATGACCAATTTTTCAATCATCTCAATAGAGACAAACACACAGTTTTTAGGCACCGAGATGGCACAGCTAGGAAGGTCAATTTGATATGTCTGAATTTTCTACCCTTTGCTTATATGAGGAATTGAGATTTTGTTCTTCAGGTGCCATTGTGAAAATCATGTCAATAATTCTGATTAGACAGTCTTTTTCCAAAGAAGAATGTGGAACAAACATGTAATTGAAATTAATTGTAAATTATACAGGCATTATGGTAATATAAAATATAAACAGTATATTTATAGTAGTTCAAAGGCTGAGACAGTTAAACAAAAATTTCCCTTTTCCACTGGTTTTAAACCAGAAGGAACAACTAAACAGAGCATTCATAATTCTTTCCACAGTAATAATAAATAATGTAACTTCTTCATACCCAAATGTGGTGGCATGTGTGGCAAAAGCCACAGCCCCACAGGCTCAAGACTGGTGGGCACAGCCTGAGGTTGCCACTGTCTGAGCCACACTCTGCTCAGGGTGAGCTTTTTGGTTGACCCCCAGCATCCCTTGCACCTTCTTTTACGTTTCACTTCATTGGTTAGTTGCTACATTACTTCATGTGCTGTATAAGGTTATGTTCTAGAAACTTCGTAACTGTTCAGTTCTCCATTGGTTACATGTTAATCCTTGTACCCCCATTGGTTACTTTCCCCTGCCTGTATCCCTATAAATCCCCTGCTCCCCTTCAGTCCCTGCTCCCGGTTACTGAAGCCTTCAGCTCTCCCAGATCCCTGCGCTGCCTCTCCTGGACCCCGGACCCTCTCCTGCCTTCCCTGTTGCGTCTCTCCGGGAAATAAAAGAGCTGGAGATCACACCAGGGCCCTTCTCTCTGGCCTTTATTCTCGCCTGCGCCCGCACCATCGGCCCGGGGCTCTCCCTCACCCAGAGGAGCCAGCACGGAAAGAGTTGCCGGAGGACACCCTGTGTTTGGGGACACTGCAAGTGGCAGCCCCCAGGAAACCAGGGTCACTCCCAGAATAACGCTGAGTGGCCTCGAGCAGGCCCCCGGAGCCAGCGTTACCCAAAGTCCATTTTGATACACCTTCCCCATGAAAACAATGCTAGAATAAAAGTCCCACTGGATTCAGCAATTTTCTTGCTTGCATCCTTTAAAGCAAAAAAACTTCTTGTGGAGAGGTCTGACAGAAAGACAGGAAAAAAGTGGATTAAAAAATAACAATGGCAAGGCAGCACAGTAGTAATTTTAGAATGAAAACAGATGTATTGCCCTTTTGATAATTTGCACAGTTTGGGAGATATTGCAATTTGTTCTCTCTCTCTCTCTTTTTTTTTTTTTTTTTTTTAAAGGCTAAAAGGCCACTTCTTTGAGTGCTAACAGTTATACAAATAGATTTTCTTAACATAAAATAGACCACACTGAAGACATCCTTATATGGAGTTATACTTTGGAATGGTAATCTCCATATTAATTGAGCACTCAGTACAACAGACAACATGACATACTCACATCTACTCTTTATATTTACATTAACAGCTGAGAAAAAGTCCTTTAGTGGCCTACTTGCATAATTCTGTTTTGGGATAGTAACAATATAAAGTGTGATCTCTTAAAGTAAATTATTTAATATTTCTACTATAACAACAGCCGAAGAACTTAGATGCAATAATCTATGTCTGAAAGATAAAATGGGCAGAATACATTCTTCTTCACATTTTTCTTTAACTTCAGTTTTCCATATTCCCAATCACATTCTTTCTTCCCAAGGACTTGCTTTTTTTTTTCCATTCCATTAGTGTATTCACAGAGAGCTAGTATAATCTTGTAGTATACTATCCATAATGAAGCTATGAAGTTTGGTATTTATACAAAGCATTGCCAATGTCCTGCCTTCACATTGTTTTTAAAGCATCTCAAATTTGTGAAGATTTCCTAAACTGCAGAAAGTATCCCACTTACACTGAAATTCCATGGGATATGTATCTCCATAAAACACTTATCTTAAATTTTTTCTTTGTTATCAACAATAAGGTTGCCTTTAATTTTTAGTCTGCATAATCCACAGAAAATCAAACATCCCAGAAGTGAAGTTTTCAGTGAAGTGTGAGATGTATACGTTGTAGTAATCTTTGCTGTATGTTCCATCTCAAAAGCCACATGGTGGAAAGTTCTAGTTGTAAGATTGATCGGAATTCTACTGTACAGACCAAAACAGGGGAGCAGCAGAGGAACTCCAGGAGCCTGCAGGGAGAATTAAGATGTTTCATCCTTTGCTTTCATCTTCCTCAGCAAGAATTGCTCTACCAGCCTTGAGATTCTGCTCATACCACTTTGCAAACCAACGACCTCTAAATCTTTTTCATGCTGACAGACATTCCTAATGAAAGAGGCAAGTTTCGTTCCAGACAACTTATGCAGAGCCTCACAAAGGACTTGTGGCACTTCAATTTCATTTTAGGCTTCATTCATGTACTTAACTCAGTGGGGATTCATAAAAAAAAAAAAAAAAAAAAAAAGCTGCTTTTCTGCTAGAGTGCTTGAGCATGCACAGGCACCAAAAGTTTTCAACACAAAGCTTAAGTAGGTACTTAAAGTTTTGCTACTGTGCAGGCTGAGATAGGCCACCAAGCTGGCTGAGCTGCATGATTCAGTGCCTAAGGCTGTCATGAATTCACAGCTTAGGCATCCCTCTACGAAAGTCCCCTGAGGTCTGGTCTGGTAAACTTCACAGTACACCTAATATATCCTGACAGCATGAAGGTCAGACCAAAGCACAGGAGACACAGTTATTTCTATACAAAAGAAGTGATTATTTCAGGTTTCTTTCCTTTCCAGGACTGCTCAGTCTTTTAAAGAGCTTACCAATGAAGGGAGCTGTGCCAGTTCAGTGATGGTCACTGATACACTCTGCAGTTTATGTCCAGTTTCAGGGGTTTTGTATACTTTGGAATTAAAAAAATAAACAGATTGATCCAGTCCTATCTGGCAAAGACGATAAACTGAAAAATATTCTCCAGTCCAAGCACCAAGTTCATACAGGGTATTTGATTTTCTGGCATTTCTGTATGACCAGCATTGCATCTGTCAGGTTTCCTGCTAGAAAAACATGTTAAGCACTGTACCTGTCAGTGTGTAAGTATATTCATATGTATGTATGTAAATTCCTTAACACATGGTTATGAACAGGTGTTGATTAAACTATACCTTTAATTGTAGGTTCTACAACACAGCATGACAATTCCTAATCAGCTTTCTGAATCTGAACCTTCATGTCTGTTTCTGCAAAAAATGGAAATAAAGGTTTTGGTTGCTACTTAGCCCCAAGGAGTCATTGCTCGCAATGGAGGTGTGATTTCCTGACATTTGTTTCATGAAGTATTAGGTCTGCAGCACTCAAGTCACATAACACTCAACTAGATTCAATATCTATCTATTCAATATCTATCAATATCTACCTATCTATCCATTTATGCCAAAACATCTGTGAAACTGGATTTCGGTGAACAAAATGCAGGTGAGGATCACTAGACCGATCCTACTATATATGGATAGATATAGTTCTTTTCATTAGAAGGAGTCTGAACTCCTGATGTGCACAATGACCTGTGAAGTTTATACTTTGCATCAACAGAATTACTTGAAACCTGTTTTTGCAGTGATATCTTCTAACCATACACAATTCTGAGTTGAGTCTATCATAGCAGTCAGATACGGCTGAACATTCATGCTTGGAAAACACAAGATTCAGCTCACTTTGCAGTCTCAGCAGAGCTGAAATGTTTATTGTGTGAATTTGAACATACAGGATCCCAAAGTCTCACTCTATTAGGTGTCTTCTGCAATCTATTTCCACCTGTTAACAGCTTTAATGCTCTTTCTAAATTTCATCATTTACCTTACGTATTTTTTATTTATTTGGTGGTGTAGCAAACCCAACGGTAGTTTTCATTTTTTATCTAAAATTTTTTCTCAGGGTATTTTATACTGGCTTTTCATAGTCTTACTGTGTAAAGTAGGTGAGAGTCCTGCTTGCTCCTGCACACTGTCTACCTTTTAATTTAGCTTCCTCTAGGACAGCATTAGCAAATAGCAAGCAGACCCACAAAGACTACAGTTATTAAAACTTTGTCTGACTGGCACTGGCACCATAAAGAATAGAAAACAATTTGAAGAAATTCTTTGGCTGCTGTCACTACTTTCCCTAGAAAGGCAGGATTCCTGTGTAAGATTTTCTTACACATTGTTTACAATGAGAACAAAAAATACCAGATATGATTTGTTTTAGCAACTATTGACTGCTGAGTATAATCCTCTCTCCCTTCACAGGCTGCAAGCAGTTCAGATGTAGGTCAGGCAGTACACAACAACATTTTTCAAACCACTCAGCATTTTTACCCACAACTCAGCTGCCTGTTCATCAGCTAGTCCTTTGTTGTGTGCAAACTTATTATCTAAGATCTACAGGAAAAAAATAATATTTTTTCCAATATATAAAGAAAGTGTCTCATTCACCATTTTATCTTTTTGAGTTTTCAATTCCTAGCTGTTTACATTGTTTTATAAGAGGTCATTACGAACTGGGACATCACAGAACACATATTCTTGAAGTTGCATAATAAACTTGCATGTAAGTGATTTTAATTTCCAGGTATGCAGTGAGACTTGACTAAAGATTTTAGGAAGGTATAGCTTTTAAAATGTCATCCATTTACTTGTTCCATATATACAGTCTTTAGATTTGCCCTTTTGCTGCCAGTAATTTGATTTTACTTGTCAAATATTAGTCCAGAATACATTTATTTTAATGTACCAACCATATCAAAAAGGAAAATATACTTTTAAAATATGACAGTAGTGAAGTTCAATGACTTAGTCATTCTTAAGACAATGTCTCTTTCTCCAAGGAGTGTAAGAGCTGAAGGGACTCCTGAACATTTCCCATGTGTTCCAAATACAGCTTGATAAATCTCACTTGTACAGAAATCACTCAGGAGAAAAAAAAAATTAAAAATCCACAGGCATTACAAAGGTGTATGTGCTGTGAGGTAAGGCTTCATCTTCCTATGTTTTGATTTTAAAAAAGATATCTTGCTGCCTGCAGAGTGGCAGATCAGTTAGAAGAAGACTGTCATTTTATTGTTTTCTGCCTCCCTCTATTTAATTAGTATCTTGAAATTAGTATCTTGATGTTCTGGCATTTAGTTATTTTTTATTTGAGCAATAGAGACTTTTCAATGAATCACATCTTTATTTAAAGAACAAAAACAAAACCCAAACCAAACCAAAAAAAAAAAAAAAAAGAGAGAGAGAGAGAAATAGGAGACACTGACTGGAAGGGGTGGTTTGCAAAGTGATTGGGAGACGACCAGAAACTAAACCTCCAAAACTTGCCCTACTGGTCCCAGGTCTTTATACAAAGTGTAGTCCCTGGTCTTGTTTCTACTCTGTTTTGGGGATAGTTAAGCATTTTGAGGATTACCATTCTTTTTTGTTCTCCTACAGCTCCTGAAAACAAAATGAAAGAACAGATTAAAAAAAAAAATAGTTTCTTCCACTGCAATTTCAATGAAGACTTCTCTTGTTTAGCACTGCTTAAATCAGGATTAGGTGTTGACCCACAAAATAATGCTGAATTCTGTAGATTCCTGCTGGGAGTCATATGTAGAGACTTTGAAAAAACGTCTTAAAGGCCCTTACTTCCTCCAGCAGTTCCACACAGTGAAGTCTCCTTGAAAAAACAACATAAAATCAGCTGTCAAGCTGCTGCTATTTATCATGATGACCACAAAAATGAGTGGTCTGGAAACAGGACAGAGAGCTCATGGTCAGGATGGCTGTACATCTTTTCCCTGTGGGCTCAGTGGAAGGCGCCTAGTGCTATTTTCTGTTCTGCTGGAGCAGTGCAGAAAAACAAATGGTGGGGGGTCTTCCATGACTATGCCTTTGTAGAAATTCTTGAGCAGTCACATGATGCAATTACAGGCAGTTAAATTGAGTTTGGGGCATGATTATGATACCATTGTGCCATCAGCAGTCAAAGCTCACACCTAGGTCTGGATTCTGCTTCAGTTTATTAACTACCTTAAAAAATACTTATATGACCTCTGTTCTGCTTCTGCCCTATCATGTGGGTGGAAAGACATTCATTGTCTGATGCAGAGAATGTTTTTTCCTGCCAGATTGGATTATTTCCCCACTCCCAAAGGCAGCTTTTGTCATAGCTTTCAGCAGAGGATCTGCCTGGATGTGGAAATGATAGGATTCAACAGGGTTGCAGGGAGGGACATGTTACAAAACTGAGACTAGGCACAGATGTAGGGGAAGTACAAGGCAGCTCAGAGAAGGTGTCCAGGAGGTAAAAAGAAGTTGTGATAAGAAACTTCTTGTACAGGTCACCCTTGCTGACACAGTCTGAATAACAACAGGTGTCATGACAAAAACATAGATGTGTGTGTAAATCAACATTCTAAACTGCCTATAAGCACATTTAGTCCCTAAACTAATTAGTCCCTAACTAATCCTGTTAAAAGGAAAACAATAATCAGTCATGTTAAGCAGTAACCACAGAATCACAAATAGACTTTGGAAGAAAAGATGAAGTCAAGTTGAGAAGAAGTTTCAAAGAGGCATATAATTTTCTAACAGTGCAGAGATACCCTGGAGTAAAACCAACAGCAAGCTTGCTTTGACACTTCTGGGTTTCCCTGCTGGCACCATGACATCCTTCAAGGCCATGCAGAGCAGCATCCTCATCAGATGCCTTGAGAACCCCAAATCCAGGTGGTTGACCTGCTCCTCGGGTGTGTGCAGGTGACCTTAGTAAGGACTTTCTGGCCGATGTTTGGATTATCAGATTGCTGGAAGTGGTATGAATATGGATAAACCTAGAACACCCTCATCCCTAATAGGAGGCACAGGCAAGTAGGGGAACCCACTGCCTCAGGAAGGATAGATGAACTGGCAACCAGCTTTTCCTGATGGAAAGAACTGTGCCAATGTGTGTGTGCACACGTGCATGTGGTTGTGACTTTTGGGCACCAGCTCTGGAAGGGTATTCAAAAATGTGCAAGTGTATATTAACATCTGTATATGCTATGTTATTGACTTTGATCTTGAATATATAGTTCCTAATCTGTCATTAATAAATCAATAAATCACTTTGATCATAATTTGTTTTAAACTATGTGAACCCAGAAAAAGTTTTTTCCCTGGGAGAGTGAGTAGGACTGGCAGCAGTTGTGAGAGAGATAGAGGATTAATTAGGTAAGGACCACTGAATAGAGAACAAGGACAGGTTTGGCAAGAAAGCTGCGAACAGAATCAGAAACGACAAGACAGACTGGAGACAGGAGGTGGATAAAAGGGCATTGGAGGTGATGTGAAAGACTCTGCAACCTTTTTCCTCAGAGTCTGAAATAAAAGCTATGATTCCCAAAACTCACATCTGCTGTCTAAGAGAACGTGTATGTCATCCCATTTTGGTGTTGGTGCAGGAGGAAAACACCCTGCTGCTGCTGCTGTCTTTTACTTAATTAATTCATGGAGAAGATAAACACTTGAGGTCCCGATTCTGTTAGTGCATTAAGTAGGTGACAAGACCATGCCATTGATTTGGTTTTGCTTCTACTACAGTTACACACCATTTTCTCTCAGAATATGATCATGCCTGTGAAGTTAAGCTGCCAAAAATTAGAAATGGACAGAATCCAGGTCAGCAGTATGACCTTAATTTGGCCACCTTTTTCGTATGTAATGTAGTTTTTAATTACAGGATCACACATTCATTTCTCTCAAGAATACTCCTACTTAATTCAGTGCATCAAAAGGACTTAATCAGCAGCTGTTCAATATTTTTCTTAGCCTCATTGTTCAATATGTTGCCCTGGGTCTTATTTAAAAAAAAAAAGCACTGTTCAAGCCCTTCTCTGAAAACAAAATTAATAATTTCCTCCAGGGCTTTTCTACGCTCATCAGCCCCAAATCTGAGTGCTTTGCTGACAATTCATCTGTCATTGTATAACCCATGTGAAATTTGAGGCCATTATTGCCATTTAGGAGGTAGGGAGCTGAGATACAGACAACTCACAGATATTGGGTGTCCAATGTGAAATATTTCAGACTGTCTAAATAGTGTTTTAGCATTACACAGTAGCTTACATATTGATACTGTAGTTCTCATGGACTTTGCTAGCAACTGAACCTTTCAATGTTTTGCAAAGCAGACCTGGAGGTAGACCAGGCAGGAAAAGATGAAGAATGTATCAGAGTCTCAAAGCATTACATACAGTTTTCAGAAGGGACAGCTACAGAACTAATTTTCTCAGGAATACTAAGTCACGTCTTCTGTTCCTAGAGTTCCCTGTCTCAGTCACTATCCATCCGTCAGCTTCTGAAATGAACAAGGAAAAGGGATTTATATTAAAAAATCCTATTCTTCTATTTCATTATTGAGGTATCTTTGTGTCAGCTGAGGCCAAAGTCCTGTAGAGGAAATATTAACTGATCTTTGCTAACAAATTTTTTGCACTATTCAGAGACAGGATGCCAGGAATGCATGAGGGTTGAGGGATACAGTGTCTATGGAAGAGTTCTGCCTTTTCCAAATTTTAGACATTTTAATTGCAATTTCCTTATATAAATAAATGAACAAATGAGTGCATGGCCATATGCAATATGTACATATGCAATACAAAGTTGAAGCTTTTTTGATTTACCAGCACTGATGAATATGAAATGTAACTAGGAAAAAGTCACTGCCAACTGCTTACTCTTTGGAGATAGAGAAAAGCTTTTGAGCATTTTGTATTTGATAAGCAGTAATATGCAAAGCTAAAGAACCATTTTCTATTGCTTTCAGGCACAATTAATCTTAAGCTGCCTGGACAGGCAGCTCTTCTGGATTACAGAACTGTCAGAAAAATATGAAAGCTCCACAAATTTGTTGCTAAGAGTCTCTGTGCTATTCCAGCTGTGTGCTCACTAAGAACCTCAGTAAACTTTCTAGCCTAGAATTTGATTAAATTACTCCCCACAATTTGTGTTTCCAGCTAAACAATGTAAACCTGCTCAGTTTCACTATATCTGCTCAGGAACTGTTAGAAACAATAATTAAGGACTGTAAACAACTGTTCTAATACAGTATATAGTTCTCCTAGGATAATTAAAATTGTTTTCAGTGTCTGCCTTTCCCAGTGTGTCTTGTATGTTGACAGCCCTCACTTTATTCATCCTTTGACATAGGCATTGGCTTCTCCAAAGTCTGTAGGAGAGCAATAAGGTGCTTTTTTGATGCAAAGGCCTAACAGCTAATGATTTTTGTGAGCAATAAATTTAATACCAGTTCAGTGAAACAGCTCTTAAAGTCACTGGAGACATCCATGAAGAGCCTCAGTTCTCAAGTCTTTAGATAAATTTGTAGAATTGAGGAAGCAATAATCACCAAACCTCTGTCTGTCTTCTCTAGCACATACACACATTTCCTCACACACTGTCTACAAGGGTCTTTCAAAATGAGGGTCCACACAGAGCACAGCCTTGCCCTCTCCAAGAAGGAAAAAAATCCAGTCCCTCTACTCCCCTCAGTATTCCCTCAGAGTGTAAAACTGGCCCTGAGTAGGAAATACCTCATGTCCCTATAGCTGGTGTGCCAAAGCAAGCAGTGGGGAGGTGATTGCTACTTCTAAATACAGATGTTCCATGGACCCAGCATCATCCACATATATTGAATAACATCAGCTTGAATAGCATTGGAATGGCTGAAATGTTCATTCTCAAATAAAGAAATTACATCTACACTGAAGCACCACAATAAATAATCCGACTTTCAAAACTGCTCTCTACACATTGTGCTTGAGCCAAGTCAACAGCTGAACTCTGGAAAAGCCCTACTAAAGGTACTTCAGATAGCCCTTGCAGCATTTCACTATTTAATTGCTTCGTACAACACCAACCTTAACTTGGATTTCAGAATTTTGGACTTTTTTGATGCAAGGTACCTGCAGTGAATTGAAAAAGTTATGGGAGAAATTAAGCAAAATATTTAAGTGAAGGTTTTCAAATTACTGCCCGTGCTTTGGATTTTCATCAAAATTGATGTCCTTGCACAAAATTTCAGAATGTTCTTTCACTTGCTTCCTGAGAATAGTTAATGAAAAAATCTATTTATGGGTATATAAATTAAGATTATTAGTAAGCCAGCATTATTTGGTTAATTTTTTTCTTTCGAATTCTTAAATTCTTTTTCCTGAGTTGTTCTTATGTCATTTCTTCCTTGCTGTCACAACAATGCAGGTGATATACTTGTCTTAGGAATTCAATGCAATGGCTTAAAATATCTACTAGCAATAATTAATTTTTAAGAAAAAGTGTTATGTCTTTTTGTTATTTCTTCAATTAATTATTCAACACTGTTACTAAATAAAAAGCTCCTGTGGTGCATTTGGTTTTTTTTTAATTCCATTTTGATTCAATGCTGAGGTGTCTCAGTTGATTAAAAGAAGGGCAATCCACTAAGCAAGGTATTAATCTGGTTCATAGGACACTAGAGCATAATTCTGCACTCTGACACAAAGAGTTTTTATGTTCTGGGGCTGGTCATTTATCACTCAATCTGATGGCTCCAAGAGGAGGATTAAAACCCTTTCTGCCTGCTCTCTAGTTCCCTGCTCCTGCTGGAAATACAGACCCTGTCTATCATGCATGGATGTACAAGGCATGGCATTACAGTGCCCTGATCTACCTGTAAAAGCAGGAAGAGTGTTCTGCCTTGACACAACGCTGTGCACACCTCTGTCACCCTGCGTGTGCAATCACTGGCGCAGTGTTTATGATTTTGGTAAATAGCTGGTGTTGTGACTCATAAATATGTCAATTAGGCAGAACAGTTTGTGCAGGAGTGTTTGAAAGGGTATGGAGTGTATGAATAGTAGGAATCACTGTTTACCAAGGGCAGACAAATTGCACAGCCCTTTTTTTTCCTGAGAAGCTGCCAAGCTGGGTCTACTAACACATTTCTAGAACTTTTAAAGCATCTCCTATTTCTGCTGAAGGTAAGAGAGTTGTGGCTGCTGATGCCCCCAAAATATATACTGTTTTGTTGCACCTTCCTTATATCTTGTCCATTTCTCCATGTGTTAGAAAACCTTTGGGAGCAGGGGAACACAGAAGGTTTTCTAGCCTGATGCTACCACAGTAGTGGATCAGGTATCTAATAAATTAATTCAGTAGCAAATGTCTGTAACTACTCAGATTTCCCACACAGCTTGAGTCTCTCCTAAATTACCTTTGCAAGGGAACCAGATACATTTGCAAATAGTCTGAACACATGTTTTGTGAAGTAAATTTTTGAAAGTGTGTAGGTTACCAAGGGCCCCAAATGTATTTTTGGCAGTAATTTGGAGAGCTAAAGTTAAATCTCACTCTCAGAAGGGCCTAGGAGTCACAATCACATAGGCATAATTTTAAATTTACCCTTATTATTATTACAAATGGTTGCTAGTTACAGGGTAATTAATCTCATCTTTAGCCAGAAATACCAAGCACTCCAGCTAACTCAAAATGATCTAGCAGCTGCTATTAGGCACTTTCTACTGATCAGCAAAACATATGACTGAGCCTTAAAAATATTGCTGGAGATACTCTTTCAGAGTTCTTTTATATTTGTATTCCAAACATTTATCCAAGAACTTCTACAAGCATCTAAAAACTATGACCAGAGTGGCAACAGCAGGTGTGAGGTTGATCACTGAATCATAGAACTTCCATGCAAGNAGAATTATGCAACACTTCTTCAAACCGTGTTGTCTTGAGCTGACCAGCGTAAGAATTTCCCATCTTCTCAAAAAAAAAAAAAAAAAAAAAAAAAAAAAAAGCAAAATCAGACAGGAGAGTTGTTTCTTGAACATATACAGGCAGAAATTTCTGAAACTGATTCTGGCAGTAACACTGGCTGTGGTGGGCTAGCCTTGGCTAACCAATGTTCACCTACCTTCTTGCTCATTCCACTCTGGTGTGATGGGAAGAAAACAGAAGGAAGTTGAGAAGACTTGTGGAACCATATAATGACAGTTTTACAGGGAAAACAAAAGCTGTGTACACAAGTAGAGTAAGAAGATAAATTAATTCAATTTTTTCCATTGGCAGGAAGATGCTTATCCACTTCCTGGAAAGCTGGACTTCAGCACACCTAATTGGTGCTCGGGAAGAAGAACACCATAACCACAGATGTGCCCTTTTCCTCATTCTTTTCACTGAGCTTTGCTTGTTGATCATGACATCACACGATATGGAATACCCCTTTGTCAATTTGGGCGGAGTCTTCCAGCTGTGTCCCCTCCAGACCCCTTGCCACCCCCAGCCTGCTCACTGAATGTGGATAGGGAGAGAAGGGCAGAGTGGGGGACAGAGAGAGAGCCTTGATGCTGTGCAAGCTTGGTTTGGCAACAGCCAAAGCCTTGGTGTGTAATCAGCACTGCCCTGGCCACAAGTCCAAAGCACAGCACCCTGTGGGCTGCAATGAAGAAAGTTCACTCCACCCCAGCCAGACCCAGTAGCCTTGGAAAAGGTCTAATAAACCCTGTCTCTTCTAACTACACAAGACATTATTTACATTGAAGCCTGAATCTTATTGAAAGAGTTGTTTGCTATTCCCATTTGGTTTCAAGACATTTGTAAATGTCAAATTTTGTTTGTAGGGACTAACCCTGTGGTGCACTGAGATGTTTCTTTTAGATAAAACTGAGATCTGAAAGTCTCATACAGAAAGGAACTGCCTGTATTGGAAAAAATAAGTGGGTCAAATATTTTACTTTGCCACTGCTTTTGCTCATTATTATGTCTTATTTTACTTTTTTGACCATAGAAATAAATTGAAACAGTGATTTTTTTTTTCTGGCTTAGATGCTACTCATTATATTTAACACAAATATGCTGATTTCTGCAAAATATGCCAATTTTAAGAATAGGAAAATAATGGATTCTCCAGCTAAATGAAGAGAAACACAATTTTCAAGGTGTAGTGGACGAGTCAGAACAAAAAGTAGTGTGAGAAGACAATACCTACATCTCTGTTAGTAGGTACCATCGTGAAAGGGTGTTTTTAAATTTCTGCTGGTCTGCATCCTGAAGCCTTGATAACAGGAAGAGGATTCTGATAATGAGAAAATTAAAGCTATAAAGCAAATTGGGCAAGGATCTTTTCATAGACATAACAAAGACTCTTTAGATCTTCTTTGCAAGTGTAGGGGAAAGAACTAAGCAATCATTTTTCTGCCCTTTATCTGGATTATTAGGATGAGAACAATTTTAATGAGAGGGTAGAAATGAGAGTTTTATTTTGAATCCTGTTTTGTCAAATTAAACACAGGGTAGAGGGTTCTGTGGCTCAGGTCTATGCCACTGCAATGAAAATCTTACAAATAAACATGAACGCTAATTACCTATTTCAGATGCTGACATTAAAAGCATTTAAAGAATGCAAAATTTAAAAAAAATCTCTGTCAAAAATTTTTAAGTGCCTTCTTAACCTTTTCTTTCAAAATGAATGTGACTTCTTGTTCAGCCGACTACTGTGTAGTAAACAACTAAATGGCAACTACTGAGGGTGTGTACTGACATGCACTAAAGCTATCCTAGGATGTCAGTGCTAACGTATAGCAACAACCAGTAACAACTGAAAAAGGCATGCAGAAGATCCAACCAAACTAAAGGCAAATCCAGCATATGGCATAGACAGGGAAGAACTGTGAACTAGTGGAGGAAGCAGCTACTAAAACCTTAAAAAAAATAAAAATCACTTCTGTAACTAAGAAGGAATTTTGACTGGTTGCTTGTTTGGGGACCCACTGGTGAAAAGGGGAAACATTCCATTTCCTGCACCACTCTCCTTCCACTTATTTTAATAAGTGCTGATTCCAGTCAATAAACTCTAGGTTATATTTCATATTTAGTACTGACTGCACGTGTAGGCATAATCCTTCATGGGATTCCCATGATCCTGAGAGTGTTGCCCTGGAGTGGCTGAGGGCTGACTATAACCAGGAGCAGAACAAGCTGACCTGGGCTGTGTCTTACTCTCCTTTCAAATCTATGAAGCTAAGAAGAAATGATAGGACCAAAATCTCTGTGGTCCCAATGTTCCCCTATAGGTTACCCTCTGCCTTTATCTGTATCAGAGCCTATCCCAGCACTATACCAGGCACTTAAGTATAGTTTAGAAGGACTCAGGTCTAAGACCTGATCAGAAGGTATAAATCCCCCTCCAGGAAACCACCTGCAGAGCCCTTTCAGAAGTCTGGTCTTTCTTGTTCAGCAAACCTCACGTTGCAGTGCAGAGAAAATTCTGTGCTGCTCTAGCCTGGGGCAGGGTGCCAGCCAGTGATGTGCCTATATATCAGTACAGGAGAGGCCAGGAGAGGCAATACCCAGCCTGCTATGTCTCTGTAATGTCAGTGGTGGGCGAGGGTGCGAGGCTGAGGATGGAAACTGAACTGACAGAGCCCTGGCTCACAGGCAGGGAAGCTCCAAACTGAGCTGGAAGGGTAACAGAGCAGCTTTGTAGGACCGAAAAGAGCTGGAAAGGCATAATTTAAGGTTCAGTATATAACCAGCTCTGAGAAAGAGAGCTTTAGAGAGGAATATTACAAGTAGGGCAAGGGATCAGGGACGCTACTGCTTTCATGTACATATGCTCCCACAGTTAATAAACTAGCAAGACAGATACTAGAGCACAGCAGAAAATAAAAGACATAAGGAGAACATTATTTTTAATATACATATCTGCCAATCAAACACTGTAGTGGTAGTTTCAAAAGGTGACCTGATTGCTTGGCCATTAGCAGAGCAGACTGCCTTGTGGGGAAAATGAATCCAAGTCCAGTTGTCGAATATAATAGAAACTTGGCAGGGGAGATCTAATAATGACTGTAACTGTGTTAGGAAAAACAAGGGAGAAAAGAATATGGTCTTCCATTCCATTTTGAAAGATGATACGATTTTGTGTGCTTAAAAAAACAAATGCTTATGAATGGGATTATGTCTATGAATTAGGACAAAAGACAATTAGGACAAAAGGCTAAAAAGAAATATTGATGGGATCTTAGTGTCTTCCATTTTACTGGAGCTCAAAGCATCTACTATCGGTATGTGCCTTTATTTTTCTAATTTTTATGGAACTCTTTGCACTGCTACTCCATGACTGCAGAGTTCCTAAGTATACCAGGCTGAAGTAAATGGGTCATTGACGCAATCAAAATTAGTATTGAAATTGCATAGCACACTCTACATGCCAAAGATTTAGGTTGCTTTCTGATTTTAACAAAGTTGTACTATAAAGTTTCTCTTTTTATATGGCAGATGACAACATCAAGAGTTGATGAAAAATAATGCCCTATATACCAGACTAATGTTTGCATTAACTAAATGAGAAACAAAACTATTAATTTCAAAATAAAGGCTTCTCAAACTGTACTTTTCTTTAACTTCAGGATATTTGTGGGTGGAATATCTTGCTAGAGTTTGCCTGTGTTAGAAGAACATTTTTAATATGATTCGTTTTCCTAAGTTCTCTTTCATGGTTTTAACGCCCATGTTTTGATTGGAAAAAAGACTTCATAATCAATTTCTGATAAGAAAACACCATACATTAGTGTTACTGATGAAAGGTACATAAAACACATTAAATCTTATTTGCTGCTCAGTTTCATGTAATAAACTCACTTCTACTGTCTACTTTGAATTTATGGGCTAAATAATATTCCCTAATTAAATTAAAGACCTCTGCATGCCAAAAGAAATGGAAAAAGTCAAATTAACAAACTTTTTTTTGTATAAGCTATATGGGAAAAATAATGCTAAAACAATTACATTTAAAAAAATCTGTCCTCTTGCTTTCCCACTTAATGACCCTAGGATTTTTACCACTAGAAAATAAATTATGCACCAACCCATATTGTTGGGACATTATCACACTATTGAAGTTCTTGGCAGCTAGAGAATTATTTTTATAGCTAGGAAGTTACATTCAATTGGGACACTAGATTTTCTCGGTATAATAGGACAATTACATGAAACTGAGCAACTCTTACTGCCATCTCTATCTCCTGGGCCTTTACCTCCAGTTTGTATATGAACCCACTGAACTTTTCTGATAAAGTTTTGAGGCAGCTCTGAGTGAACTGGAATGAAAAACAAGACAGAAACACTACAGAAAACCTAGTAGGGCAAATATAAATCTTTTATGCTATTTCGGTTTCCAAGCTCCAGAAGGAGCAAGACATTTTAAAAAACCCAAAACCATATCTATTAAACTGTTAAACCACAAAGGCATCTGGATTTTAACTTCTAGAACAACTGTAGAGAACAGAGGAAGGCACAGAGGCAGTTTAACCTTTATGAGTTTCTAGATAGAAGAGAACTGACAGATTTGCTGTCACAGTAATGATTAGCTATGCATCACCTACCGTTCAAACTGACAGCAAGATTTTTGTTCAAACTTAGTGAGGGATTTGGGGTTTTCAATTTTTTTTTTAGTTTATTTTTTGTGGGATTTTGTTTGTTTAGTTGTTTGATTGGATTTTGGGGATTTTTTTTTTTTTTTTGATGTTGTTGTTGGTTTTGGGGGAGGGGTCATGGTTTTGTTTTTTTGTTTTCTTTTCTTTTGTTTTGTTATTGGCATCTAGATTCATCCTGGAGGCTATCAGGAGCTCTTTAATGCTGCACCACTTGATCCACAAAACATCAATCTTTTCTGCTTTAGCAGGTCATCATTGTTATGCACAGGGTTTATTGCAAGGGTTTGATAAACAATTCAAGAATTTAATAAGTAAGATAAACATTACACTACTTATCATATTGATAACTAAAAAACAAGTTCCCCTTTTTTATTCTATTCTGTCAGTGTTGTTTAGAAATTAGACCACGGAGACATGCAAAAAGCATGCAAAAGAGATGGACAGCTGTACAAGTAATAGCACCAGTAATCCACCATCAGTGGTACAGACCTAATGTCAATGCCAACTTGAGTTGTTACAGCAAACTAGACACATATCATTCCCTGGTCATCTGCTGATCATAAGATTTTATTGCTTTCTTAGTCCCATAATTGCCATTACTATGACTGCATGTTTGTAACATGCCATGTTATTCTTTTAAAGAATATACATCCATATGTATGCACCATTGTTGAAAATCTATGTGGTCTTTTGGAGAGGATGGGCAATGGTAAAAAATGGAAAATCTGATGGCAAACAACTGAAAATATACAAAGAAGCTTGAGAGATGTGGTGGTTTGACAGGGTGTCTGGCTTTTTGTGTGTGGTAGGGGCCAGAGAGATGCCTCCTGTAAAAAGCTGCCAGAAGCTTCCACAGCTGTCCAGCCACAGCCTATCCCTGATGGCTCTGAAGATGGACATGCTGCAAGCCACAGCTGGGCCAATTAGAGAAGAAGGTAACGCCTCTGTGACAACATATTTAAGAAGGAGTCACAGTAGTAGGCACGCACATGCCATGTAGTTGTAGATAGGCAGGGAAGAAGGAGTACAGCATGTAGAACAACAGATATGGACACCAGCAAAGTCAGCCAAGAAGAAGAAGGAGGGGGAGGAGGTGCTTCAAACATCGAAGTTAAGAGACATCTCCGCAGCCTGTGGTAAGGACTGTACTAATGCAGTGTTCCCCTGCACCCTGAGGGTCCACGAGGGAGCAGAGATCCACCCCACGCCAGAGCAGGAGGCATGGACTCCTACAGGAGGGACTTTGGTCTGGAGGGGGCTGATGCAGATAATGAGGCCTTTGCTCCCAGGAACTGAGGAAGTCATTTGTATTAAAAAAGCCTTGCTTCACCCCAACCCTAAGTGTGGACCAGCCTGGCCTTGGGAGGAAGAGAAGGGCAGCAATGACCGGGTGGGCTGCTTGCCAAGAGGGAAAAATAACTTGTGCAAAAACTTGCCACAGTGCTTGCGAAAAGGGAAGAAGAAAAACTGCCTCCTCTCCAGAAGAAGAAAACATCTGAGGAATGAACTGACTAGGAAAAATTCCCCCCCCCAGTTCTCCTTACTTTCTGAGGGAAGGAGGGAGGGATGTTGGGGAGGGGGGAGGGAAGAGAGAGTGTTTAAGAGAATGTTTTGCTTACTCCTTTAACTCTGTAATAAATTCACTTATCACATTTAAGTTTTGAGCCTGGTTTTGCCTGCTTTAATTAGAGGGGTTTTTTCTCTCTCGATATCCTTACCTCACCTTGGAAAATATTCCTCTCCCCTGTCCAGTGCAAAGGGGAGAAAGCAGCTTTCGTGGGGGCTTTGGTGTTTGACCAGGGCTCAAACCACGACAGATGAGAAAAAAAAAAAATTGCCTGCATCAGACTTGGACAGCAGCTAAGTAGGGAATCATCACAGAGCCAGATTCTTCCTGGGCTGGAAGGGTGCAGAGAGGAAAGGACTAAAACAAAGAGCCCAAGTCATGGATTTCAGTCTCAATGAAGGACCAACATCCATGCAGGAGATGGGAGCTAGGCACACGAAGGAGTTGCAGAGCATTCAGAAGCTGAACGCTTTTGCAAGTAAGAGACAAGTCACAAAACACAAACTGTAGCCTTAGATGTGCTCTTTCTTCCCATGAAAAGGGAGGGAGCTGTTGAAAGAGGAGGAAGTTCTGTGATTTCTGTGTGATAAGGCAAAAGGGAAAACCACACAGGGTTAACAGCTGACAGCTGAAGTAATGAAGCATTGTGCCTGCTCCCTTCAGGTGCACGGGAGGCGATGCAGTGCCACGGGAGAGGAGACACAGTGCCACTGGAAAGGAATGGAAGCATTCATGTGTTCTTTACTGGGGACACAATTGGCAGGCACCATAAAAGGGAAATTCTGCAAGATTGCTGCATAACTTTTAATTGTGACTCAGAACTTCTGGCATGAGGCCTGCCTGCCTTCTTCCTCCTCACATAATGAGAAAAATATTATTAGCCTATTAGCTAATAGCTCTCATTGTTACTCATGAGCTTTTTCATTGCATCCTGCTGTTTTCATGGGAATAGTACACAGATACTTCTCACTCTGCAGCAGCATTTTCCAGGTCAGAAATACGAATGTTGTTTAGAATACTCTCAGAAAATTGCAGACATTATAACCAGAGATTCATTGATCATGAAGCCCATTTCTCTGCTGAGGGAGGTTTAGTCCCAAAAGTACATTTCTTAGTGTTTCATACAGAATAATGTTTAAAATACCAGTGGTGCATCATCTTCCAGGTTATCTCAGGAGACAACTCCTCAATAGAACACACTTTAGTGGTTTGTTTTTGCGGTTTGTTCCTTGACAGATTAAATTTTAATTCCTTAATTTTATTCTTAGCTATATCTTCCCATACAGGCATTAAATACTTCTCTTAGCATGTAGCTAACAACCCTCACACTTTTCTCATGCATCAAACCTTGCACACTCACTATGAGACTCCTGCTGCTCCCCCTCTTCACTCTCTCCTTTGGCTGAGGCCTTCCTGTGGGTGCAGCATCAGAACCACAGGAAGATCTGAGCAGGTGACAGGGGGTGTCCCAGAGCGGGAGGGAGACAGGAGAACAGAGCTGCAGCAGTTTTGTGGTGTTTGGCTCCAAAGGCAGCCCTGCATCTGCCTCAGAACTGAAAGCAAACGTTCTCCTGCTCTTCCTGGAAACCATGGCTCATTCTTCTCACATAAGCAAATGGGACATATTTTTGGCCTGATACACATCCTCTGTTATATGAACCACATAGCACCAGCTCAGACACTGAACCTGAGCAAATGTGGGAGTTTTATCTGAACACTGTTTCGTCTTTTCATTAGTCACAACAGACCTAACTTAGTACATTTAAAAATGTACATCTCCTAAATCTCCTAAATCTCCATCTCCTAAATCCTCAAAGTCTCCGATAAATTAATTTGTTGTTCTTCGCTAAATTCTCTCCAATCAATATTTTTCTAGTTAGCATACTGCTGAATGCTACCTAGTATTTCAGAAGCAGTCACGAGAAAAGCATTGTTATTGCTTATTGGACCCTTACTTGTGCTTGGCTATTTTTATCAGCCATTATTCCCTTAAAAATACTCAGGACTCTTGGCACTATAGCCTTCCATGGGGGAATCATCAAAGCTAGCAGCCCACTGAACTATGCCCATATCCAAATTTTTAACAAACAGGTGCCTTGTATTACAGACAGGATGAGCAAGTAACAGGTGAAACTTCATGGTGAGTGCTAAAACCTGCTTATATTGCTATAGTTATTTCAAGTGTGGTGACTGGAAAACCTCTGCTCTGTCAAACCAGAGAGGGCATTCTCTCTTTATTGGCAGGACAGAAGAGCACCAAGGGCCTTCTGATCACTCAGTGCTTTTTGCTCCTTTGACTTCCATTTTCATTTCCTCCCTCTACTTCCTCCAAGCACATTTTATAATGCTTCCACTATTTAGAGTTTCACCGACTAGAAATTCAAGAATACTGTAACATAAAAATACTGTTAAAAAGACACTGTTTTTTTCCCCTTGTTCCAGTTACAGAGCTGCTTATAAGAGATCCCCTATCTTTGTCACAGCTGCTCCTTTTTCTACATTTAACACGACACAATTCTTAGAAACACAAAAATATCTAAATCTGAGTGGATAGGGAGGATATTGGACATCTGTCAATAATTGCTGCCTCTAAACTGGAGTGTATATTTTACACATCACAGATGCTCTTTTCCAGACATTCTCGCTGCTTGGCTGCTTGCTATAAATAGATCTTATCTTGTACCACTCAGATACATTTACCCAGGGGTTTGTGTGCACATGCATACACAAATATATATTTATTCTTCTGTGTATACACATAAAAACATATGTGTGTGTGTGTCTATGGGTTTGTGCATGCATGTATATTTACATCTACAGGCGCATGCTACTCAGGTGTGAGTTACTTTTGCAATTTTTCTGTGCAAATTATTAGGAGTTCTAATTTTTAGCAATTTTCTTACAGCATGAGGTGCTATGATTGTGATCTCACTTGAGAAGCTTATTTTTTAATTACAAAGATAGAGAAAACAAATTTCTAACCCTTGTGGTGAAAGCCTTGAAGACGTGAAGCAACCCCAAAGACCTGAAGTAAATGAACATCAAAGATGAAAAAAACCCCAAACATGAAAAGAATGTAGCATTTTAAAAAATACCGGTTTTAAAATCCCCTACTTTTTTACTGACTTCTAATTTTTATTAATGCTTAGTTTACCTTGCAGTCTGATCAGTGTCTATCATGCCCTCCTGAAGCAGAAAGTAATTCTCACATGGGAAACTTTTTTTATTTCCACAACATGCAAAAACCATTGTTGTAATGAAATACAGCGTAATCCATCCTGACGTTTTTACTAGTATAGGTTTAATATCTTCTGTAAGTGTTATCTATGATCCCCTGTAAAGTAGTATAAATTTATCTTGGTGACATTTACACCCATGTGACATGCCAAAAAAGACAATTAATTTTGCTATCTTGAATTAATTAGTACCTGAGTTTCCAGTAGTTTGGTATTTTTGCTGTTTGATGAATAACACGCCTAAAAGTATATCCAGAAAGGTACTCACCAAACTTTTGAACATTACAAATTAGGTTTCTGAACCAGAAATTTCTTCAGCTGATGACCTCTAGGTAAATTAAATCATCTAAATCCTACTTTCTAACATGAGTTGTCAAACAAGGACCTAAAGATCAGTTAAGTGAATTTAAAGATTACTTAATCCATCTTTACATATTTTTTTTCTCAGTCTACAAAGTCCTGTCCTCCCACAAACCTCCCCACCTCAAATATTTTTCTGTTTAGTTAGAATATCATACATTTATACCTTTGCGTATAGTAAAAACTAGAGAGAAAAGGTAGAGAAGGAAGGGGACAAATTGCCTGCAATCAAAAAACAGCACTGAAAATTGCAAGTAGCACCATAGGGAATTTGAACTTACTGCTTTAGAGGTTTGGGGAATGTGACTGTGATAAATCTTTGCTTAGTTTCAAGGGAAATATTGCACAGTTGGACCAAGGTGTGCTGATCCTGATGTTCTGACCTTCCCATATTTTCCTGGGCCAAAGTCCATCACTGAAGTGCAGATACAGCTTGATGATTCTCCAGAGAGAGCACACAACTGACGTGCCACCTTGCCATCAGGTGGTACAGCTCCCTCCTACTTGTTTAGAAGTGATATTGACACCTTGTTAAGTCAATGGCTTCTTCACATGGAATGTGGTGCTGTGACAAAATGTTCCATTCGGTTATGGTTTAGCAAGGTGCTCAGTAGTCCCCAAGGACATTTGAAGGGACTCTGTGTGCTGGAAGCAGTAACTTACATAATTATAACAATGTATACAATCTATTGGATTTTTACTATTTTGTGCTTTGGAATATTGAAACCTGTGACAGAGCAATAATGCTGATACCCTATGGCTGTGGGCATTGAGAACTGTGGGTGGTTAATACTGAACAGGTAGGGGCTCTGTACACTTTATGAGAGGATTTTAAAAAATATTGCAAATAATCTGGAATTCTGAAATTCATAACCTTTGCAAGGTGAAAAGAGTGTCTGACACAACATATTTCCACACACTGAACTGGGAGCTGAACCAGAACAGATTAATTAGAAAATAAATTGAGAACACCTGCACTTATTTGTATAATTTTGAGTTCAGCTAAAATCAAGGGCCCAATTTTTGATACTGTTGTATTTTCCAAGTCATAGAATCATAGAATCATTTTAGTTGTAAAAAGACTATTAGGATCACTGAGCCCAATTGTTTTCCCAGCATGCCCCTGTCCACCTCTAAACCAGGTCCCCAAGTGTCACACCTACACATCTCCTAAATACCTCCAGGGATGGTGACTCAACCAATTCCTAGGGCAGCCTGTTCCAATGTTTTTCAACCCTGTCCATGAAAAAAATTGTCCCAGTGTCCAATCCAGACCTCCCCTGCTGCAACTTGAGCCCATTTCCTCTTGTCCTATTGTTTTTTACTGGGAGAAGAGATCAACTGCCACTTGGCAACTTCCTCCTTTCAGGGAGTTGTAGACAGTGACAAGGTCTCCCCTGAGTGTCCTTTTCTCCAGGCTAAACACCCCCAGCTCCCTCAGTCTTTCCTCATACACCAGGACTGGCCCCAGTGCTGAGCCCTGGGGAACACCACTGGTGTCCAGCCCCAGCTGGATGTGACTCCATTCCCCACCACTCTCTGGGCCCAGCCCCACAGCCAGTGTTTTACCCAGCAAAGAGCACACCCATGCAAGCCATGAGCAGGTGGTTTTCCAGGAGAACGTTGTGGGCATGGTGTCAAAGGCTTTACTAAATTCCAGGGAATCAAGAGCCACAGCCTCTCCCTCACCCATTAAGTGAATCATCTTGCCATAGCAGGAGATCAGGGTAGTCAAGCAGGACCTGCCTTTCATAAACCCATTCACATCAGCAGACAGAATCATGCTGATGAACAACAGGTGAAGTGAGAGAGCAGAATCAGAACATAAGAGCAAAAGTTTGTCTAAAACAATTTAAAATAGAGAAAAAATTGAAAGTACTGACTGGGCAGACATCTCTAGTATCACAAAGAAGAAGGACTTTTTAATATACATATTAAACACTCAAAGCCTCAGGGAAATGCTGACGTGAATAACATCGTGACATGTTTTGACAGTTTTTGTAAAAATCGATGCAAAATGCTTGATGTAGGTTTCCTTTCTTTATATAATTTTTACTGTGCTATTTGAGATAGCATTAGATTGCGAATAGACTGGGAGGTTGACTTGTAAATCTGAGCACAAGAAAACATGATTATGAATACATTAACATTTGTGAAACCAATATATTGAATTACCAGGCACAACAGCTTGACATACTAGACCTTAGCAAAAATTAAAACATTAGCAGAAATTAAAGCTTACAAGCTTTGGGGAAATAAACATTTTACCTGCTCTACAGATAATACTAAACAAAATAAAATCATGTTAATTTTTTTTTAGGTCAATAGCTGAGTTTTGGATGTACACTTGGGTTCCCAGAAGCAGTGTTCTTAACCCAAAATTCTGTATCAAAAATGTTCCCATAAAATCAGGAAACATCATACTCTCACATACAGTTTTTCCTTTTTATTCTCAGAATCATAATGTACAGGAGAAACATTCTTTTTACTGCAGTTCTGATACTTCTTTTTGGAAAATAAATCATACCAGCTAAACCTTTCAAATCTGTGGCCTTAATTGCCATAATTAGGAAGGTATAGATATCTATGTTCAGTTCTAGTCTTCCTTGCAGAGAAAACTTTCAAAAGTGCAAGTAGTCACTAATCTACATGTAAACTAAAATTATGACTACATCTTACTTCATGTTAAGTATTCACCTCAGAATGGCTTCCACGTTCTGTGGGATACGCAATCCCTCTGGAATGCCAGTATTTCACCTTCAGAAGCCAAAGGGAGCAACACATTGCCCATCTCTCCTTCTAGACAACAACTTCTGGACCTGTGTGGGCTCCTCTGTTCAGCTGTCCAGGGCAGGCCACAGGCACTGCATAGCTCCAGCCAGGCAGAGACACATCCAGAACTCCCAAAGAAATTATTGAAGATATTCTTCGGTCAGACTTTGTTTTCTGCGGGACAATGAGTTGGTGTCACCAACACAGTGTGACTATGGGCAAAGCTGAACAAGCTATGGCATTTGAAAGAGTGAGCTCAAAAGTTTTCCCAGAAATAGTCTATTTCTCTCTCTATTTATTTTATTTCCCTTCCATGAGTGGAAGTTACCATATTACTGAGATCTTCAAAAGTAAAGTTGCAGCTCCCATTACTTCTCCTGAGGCCACATTCTTACTTTGATGTTGGAGGGAAAGTTTTGGATGCAGAAATTGAGCCATGCTGCCTTAAGCAGGGGGAAGTCAGGGCAGTTCAGCAGCACCTCTGTTAAAAACCCTGTCTGTAACTGCTCAATGTCAGAAAAGGAACTGCACTTCTCTTTCTTTGTCTGTCATGGACACATCGATTTTTCTGAATGTGGTAACGTCTATTATTCAGTGTTCTCCCAAGAAATGGGGTGAGAAAAAGGGCAATAGTTTTGTGATTCAAGAGAAGAAGTTCTTTCATCAAAAGCTACTCATTTTAACGTTCTACCTTCCTTGTTAAAGAATGAAGTGAGAGGCTGTCATATACGGCCAAAAAAAAAGTGAATAAATACATCATTGCACACTCATATGTACATTCATATCAATCACCTATGTAAACTAACCAATTAACTAAATAAATTAATTAATAAATAATTGTAGGCAATAATTTTACATTAACTAAAAATATGTGGAAAAAAGTGTTGAACTTAGAGTAGAGATAAGTCTGAGTTGTTGGGTAAGGTATTAATTTTTCTCCAAAGTTCTCCAAATTTTAGAACTGGGTTTTTGAAAAAGTAAATCTCAGGTTTTTGCAGTTACAACTGTTCTCTGCATTTAACCAATACATTACAAATAGGCATAAATAATTAAAACTGAAATGTCAAATAGATTAGGGGTGAATTTTGTGATGCATTATCCTGACTTTTAAAATTATAGTTGCTCATTTATAAACTTAGCAGTAGATCAACCAACTATTACTATAAATTAGAGAGTTTCAGTTAATTAGTGGCCACCAGATGTCTCTCATATTGTTTTCTCTATACAATAGAAAAACACTCACAATCATGGAAAAATCAATGCAAACAAATGAATAAGAGCTAAAGAGTTCAGCCAATGCATTCTCCTTGATTCATGCCCAAATCTACAGTATGTTCTTTAAAAATCAAATACAAATTACTGTGATTTATATTGCTCCTTGAACAAAAAAGCAACAGTTGCATGTAATTACACTCAGTCAACACTGCATATCTCTCTAAGGAGGCATCCATTGAAATATTTACTTTTAGTACTATTAGCTTTTCTGGTCTCTGTAAAAAAAGTTCAGTCCAGGATTATTGTCTAGGTTTCTCTGGTCTCCATGTCAGTACTTAAGTATAAACCAATTTTTTGTCCTTCAGCAGCAATTTCGTCCTTTTGAAGTGAAGAATGAAGGGGGAGTAGGCTGTGGCCTCATTCTTGTTTTCCGTTCTAGGCACAAACTGGTGAAAGGATGGAAGGAGTAGATCTGTAGAATGAAACAGCTGGCATGGAAGATCAAAAGCAAATGAGAATCATACATGACTCCTTTAGATTGGCTCCAGTTTGATCCTGTGGGCTCGTTTCCCCTTTTTTATTTAGCACTCATTTGGTGCTTTCCCAGAACTGTTTTCACATCATTTTTATCTGACTAAATGTCATGTAAACACTCTGAAACCACTCAATAGTGCAAATCACATGAAGGAAAGCATGGGCAGCCAGGATATTAACTTCAGAAGAGTACGGAACCAAACTAAAGTACTCAAGTAGTTGTACATTTCCCGGTAGAGATCCTATAAATCTATGTTTAGTACAGAATGATGGTGTTCTGGGCATGTTCCCAGGTGCATAACGTCATATGAGCCATGTTTAAGCACTCTGAGAATGCAGTAGAGCTGCAGAGCTGACATCCAAATCAGCTTACGATGGTATGGCATTTCAGTTCCTGCTGTAGCTTGTTTCTCAATGATACCTCTGTGCATGTAGGTGCATGGTCAGTTCATAAACTGGTCACTGACAGATGAAGACTGATAAACTTACCTAAGATGGAAATCACATTCCACCTTGGGGCTGTTCTGGCCCAACTAGTGTTAAAAACACAGGGGAAAATTCACAATTTTGCCAATGTGGTCCAGTGTTTTGTTCTCAGCACCGCGTGTTATCAGTCACAGCACCCTGACCAGGTGAGCTGACCCCTCCATTCAGAGTGCCAAGGAAGTGATTTAGCTTTGGTTCCAAAGGGAAAGAGCTTCAGTATGAATGTGTGATGTGTTCTGACTCAAATGCCTGGGATGAATAGCACCAGAGCGTTAAGTTCTGAGGGAATTTTCTCCTATACTTCCCTTCATAAACATTGTTGCTGCTTTAAAACCAGAGAATTCCTTCAGGCCACAACCTTATATGTCTTTGTATGCTTTCTACTTCAGTTATTTATCCTATGAATCTTTGTCTACAGGTGGTGGACATTCAGTTTCAGAAAAAAACAACAAAGGGTTGTTATACTTTTTAATCAAAATGACACAATTTAAAGAAAAATTTTTAAATGCAGTAGTAAAAATATTCCGTGTAGTGTTAGCAGCAGAAATTTTCCTTTTACCTTGCAGACTGAACCCAAAGTTAACCTTTCCTTAGAGCTTGTTCTAAGTCTGTTCAGCTCCTTTACACTTAATGCATTCATTCCTGTCACCTGAATTTTGGTCCAAAAGCAGGTAACAACTTAAGTAGGTATTGTGTAACTTCTCTAATTACTGACACAAGGAAAAAGAAATAATTCTGTAGTAAACCATATCCAATAAGAAAAATATTCCAATTCAAATCAAGGGTGAAACTGGGAAAGAAAATTATGTCGCTGTATTGCAAACATTATCTGCTGATTTAAAGTGAACCAAAGATGCTCACCTACAGAGACAACTTAATATTAAACTATAATCAATCTTATGTTGTTGAATTTTAGACCAAATTGCACTAGAGAATTGAGTTATTTTTTCTTTTTAGAAGTGGATGTTTATATATTTTGAGCAAATTATACAAAACTATAAAATAAAATTATTGAAGAATGTATACAACTAACTTAATGAAAAAAAACAGATTTTCTGCAAGTAAGGAATTATGGAGTCCTTCAGTGTGTCTGCCTAACACAGGAATTTCTGATAACATACTGAAGTTTTAATGAAGCTGAGAGCTCCTGGCATAGTAATACCTACTTCTTGGCAGATTTGCAAGAGGGTAAAAGCTAAAGCTTAATGCCCAAATTGATCTTGCCATGCACTACTGGAGCAGGAACACCCAGAGCTGTAGTCATCCTTTCTTCTTCAAATGACTTTCAGGATTCAAAGTCTTGTTTTTAAAAAATAAAAAGGGCGAAAAATAAAAATTAATAAACTGATATTATCAAGTGTCATTTGTGTAGGGTGTAAGAGAATCTAAAAGTTGATTGAACACAGAAATTAAATTACAATTTCAGTTAAAAATGCAGCATGCTATACTTGAAATAACCCTCTCCTGGACATAGCAGAGTGTATCACAATTATTACAGCATCTTAATAAAACTACAAAATTATAAGTGAAAACTTGCAAAGAGGATAGGTTAAGTTCATTCCATTTCCTATTCATGTTATATCCTTGAAGTGAGGGTGGATAGACTGGAGAAAAGCAAAGTCTGTACTTTTCATCTTTCTCCATTTACTCAAGAGAGTGGATTGTTTTCTGTCTCACAGCTTTCTTAGGGGTTTACAGTTGGTTCATTTTCAAGCTAGGAAGAAATAAATATTTCCATTACACTTCAGCAGAAGATACAGATAGAAAAAAATCTTTGATAATGAAATGTCCACAATTTTAGAATTCCAGCACTTCAAGCATCATATACCCCATGGAATTCACACATATCTTTATGCAGTCATAACACAAACACAGGGCTAGGTACTGGAGATGGAGTTATTCATAGTATATTTTCTCACAGAAGAGATGAGGTCTTATTTTCTTCTGGTTCATTTTGCTGCAATCTGAGTAATGTCCTCAGTACTAGTATTAATGTATAGGAAACCATGGCAGCTGAAGGCAGTACATTGCACCGATTATTTATTTTCATTGTTTGGCTGTAATGGTTTTGATTGTGCAGGGCAGTAGATTGGGACAATTAAAGAGCAAAGCATCAGCTTGAGACACATAGTTAACCCTAATTTAGACAGAAAGAGGTTTTTTGTCATCCATTTCCATTTTCTAAAATGAACCATGCTATGATCTTTAGTGTCATTACCCAAATACAGAATCATAGAATCACAGAGTGGTTTGGGTTGGAAGGATCCTTTAAAGATTGTCTACTCCAACCTGGGCAGGGACATCTATCACTAGGTCAGGTTTCTCAGAGCTCCTTCCAGTCTGGCCTTGAACACTTCCATCTTCAACTTCTCTAGGTAACCCTTTGCAGTGTCTCAACACCCTCACCTCAAAAATTCTTCCTCATGTCAAATTTAAATCTACCCTCTTTCAGTTTAAAAATATTATCCCTTGTCCTGTCACTACAGACTTCAGTAAAATTCTTTCTCCATCTTTCTTACAACCCTCTTTAAGTAATGAAAGGCTTCTATAAGGTCTCCCTAGAGCCTTCTCTTCTTCAAGCCGAATAACTCCAACTCTCTCAGCTTCTCTTCATAGGAGAGGTGCATTCCTCTGACCAGTTTTTTTGTCCTCTTCTGTACACTCCCTGACAGTTCCATGTCTTGTTCTTGGTGAGCACACCAGAGGTGGAGCCAGTATTCCATGTGGGGACCTCACAAGAATAGGGTAGGGATAGACAATTACCTTCTGCTGATCACAGTAAACTGAACTACAGTGCTTGAGACTTAGGAACAAAAAATCAAGAAACCCAGAAAATTTGAACATGTGAATATTGCTGGGCATAGAAAATGGCAGGGGAAATATAAAACACATCTGGAGACTGAAGTAGATTTCTCCCATTCCAAATAATGATACCATACACACCAGTCTCAAGCATTGCTGTAAACTGAGCTGTTTCACTCTCTTATTCCTCACCTCTAGATAGATTCAGCCAGTTTTAAATCTGCAAAACTGAGTTGTCATTTAGTTTTAGGAACATGAGTTTTCACTTTATATATATACATACAGACACACACACACATATATATATATATATATATACACGTATATATATATATGGGAGTAACGAGTATTTCTCATATTTTTTACATGCAGTGTCTCCCAGATAGCACATTTCTTTGCTGTGCTAACTGGGTTTTTCCTGCTTCATATTTTTGATTGAAAAAAAAAAAAACCAGGACAATAAATCACCTGTTAATTAAGTTTATTTCCTTAAGAGTTAAATTAGCATCAACCATTTCCCATTTATCTCTACTTCTGATATCTTTCTTATCATTTGTTCTTCTCTGGCCCAGCAGTGATCACTACGAGCATGGCAGAAGGAAAGACTGAGGAAAGACTGGCTCTCCACATGCATGAAAACCAGATTGCAACTGCTCTGAGACATATACCAGTTCTCTTCAAATGTTAAAAAATCCTGTCACAAATAATATTTCCCCATTATTCTACCAAATAAATGGAGGAAGTTATCAAAAAAGACTTGTGCATATAAGTAGACTACAGTTTTCATGTTAGCATAGTATTTTGTCTCATTTAATTAAAGTCATGCTTGTGTTCAATCCCCCACAGCAGAATTCAGTGCCTGCCCTCTGCCCTCAGGCTGCAAACCGGCTAATAATACAGTAACTCTTTTCTCATCTGTAGGTGGCCTGTTCAAATTCTTTTCTCTTTACCAAAACCAAAAATCCCACATAGAAACAGATGCAACAGCTATTCCACACAGTGGGAAAGAGCAGAATGGGCAGGGTTATATCTCCTGGGTCTTGTGTCTGATTGGCATAAGCTCTGTTCATAAAATTGCCATGGGAGCAGCCACTCAGAGTATATAGTTTAAAAGCAAGTAGTTGGTCTCCTGCAGCAGTTATAAATAAAACTGAGAGGAAAAATAGAACTTTAAACGTTACTCTTTTACTGTTGTAACTGTCTTGGAACCCTGCACCTGCAGCTGTTTTCTCATTTTATAGTTTTAAGTCAGAATAGGGCACTGAAAACTTCCAGAAAATAATTATTCATTATTCGTATCTGAATAAATAAGTATGAATGTAGCCAAAGTGATGGTTAATGCAATCAATTAATAATGTCCATGTGAAAATCATCATATTTTAATAAAAAGATAGAATATATAGGTTTATTTGAGCTTACTGTGAAACTATAAACACAATAGCACCTTGCAAAACCCAAAGAACTAGAGCCTTAGAGAGCCCAGATCAAGCCTACAGGATCATATGTATTGAATACAGCTTTGAGTTTTTCAAAATGATTTATACTTTCCCCTTACAATATGTCCTTCCCTATTGGGGCAGGCTTGCACAGAGCTCCATCTGAAGGAACTTTCTCATTACTGGGTTTCTCTGAGCTGGTCCTTTGCTACTTGGAACAGTCATTTCAGCAGGTGGACTACTTATTAGCTGTCAATACGCATATTTTCAAGAATAAGTGTGAAAGGTCCATTTCAGGGTCCTCTTATTAGGCTTCAAGTGAAAGAGGTTCATTAGATGAAACAGGCAATGCTGCTTCTGCAGAACTGGAGGCAGGACATCACTGGCCATGCAATGGTCTTCAGCTACTTCTGTCTTCCTCAGAAGGTTCAGAGTGAAATAACACTACTAAAAACTTAGAAGAGAGGCTTATTTCATAACACCTGACCAGGGGAGGTCTTATGAAACAGGACCAGACATCATGCTTCCATTGCATGAAAAGAATTCAGAAGCTGCTGAAAGCTGAAGCAAAGCATTTTTTGATTCATAGCAGCTAGCCGTCACTCTGGATCTAAAAGCTTGAGGCAAACCATCTCTATGTCAAAAAATAAGAGTGCCATTAATATGGAGACTTAGTTGTTAGTAATTTCAATTTGTACTTTCTGGCTAAACAAAACCTTATTCATCTCTTCCTTTGAACTTTTTTTGCATCGTATAGTGTATTACCACAAAACCCTACGGGCAAGTCTCCCCACCAGTCCTATGCATTGAATCACCAGTGATGTTAATTGCAACATGGAATCACTTTTTTTTTAAGGTTTCTAGGCACACTAAGCATGGGCAGACAATGTGTCAGGATTTCAGATACCACAGAAGATGACAAGTGTACGAATGCTGTCAATAAATTTATGTTACTCTGGTCTATCCCTGTCAGCTGGTTCAGTAAGTCTTGAGGCCCACTCCACAAAGCTGTGATCAGATGGTGAGCTGGCACAGCAGTTTTGACCCAGGTTCCCTCAAATGTACTGCTCTTAGTGACAACAGAAGCTGTGATTTCAAGTTTGGCAGGGAAAGAGCATTAATATTGATCTGGTATCCATGCAACCCAAGTACACAGGACTGGTATGAAAGCAAAAGATCAGTTTCTCAGAGATGGCACTAAAATAAAGACAGTTATAATGATGCAAAAAAAAAAAAAAAGGCTCCAAAATAGTGTTGAGTGTGGCTTTGCTAGAACAGTGTTGCTCTGCTTTTGCATGCATCTAAATGAGCACCATTTCTGAAACTCATCCTGCAACCATTAGATTCTACATAGACTTAAAGAGATTGTGTATAGCATAAAACATTTTCCTTTTTTAAATTCAGGCTTCTCTGCACTGCTATTTCTAAACTGTGGGGTTTTTTTCCCCTTTGTAGTTGAGGCATTGCATATAGGAGTGGATAGGAAACAGCTTAGTGCCTCACTCCCTGTTGGAACAGCACAGCATTCAGCTGTCCCCTACAAGCAGCATCTCACAGGGAACTGTGGTGTGTGCTAAGCCCAGCAGGGCAAGAAAACAAACATGACAAGGAAAAAGAGGGAAAGCACAGAGAGAAAAAAAAAAAAACAAACCAGCAAACAAAAAACCCCATTAAAATTATCTCTGTACTTTTCTTCATATTTTTTTCATATTCTTTATTGGCACTAAAAGCATACAAAATCTAGAAGGCAACAAGATGTTTTGCAGAACAACTTGGAGAGTACCTCAGACCAGGCAGAACAATAGTGATGGCAAGTGAAGCACTGGCTCTACTGAGTCAATGGTAACTTCTCTCCATACCTTCAGCAGGGTCCAAACTACCCCACATGTTGTCAAATTAAGCTCCTTGTTAGGACTTCAGTTTGATTCAATTGTCTTATCTATTTCATTTGTTGAGATTAGAAATACTGCTGGGGAAAAAATAGTTCCTGGGAAACATGTAGAACAAACTTCTACACCCTATGCATTAGATTTAATTCTGGGATCTATCAAAAGTATGAGTTATAACTCTACACCAGAAAAGGCTCCCATCTCTTTTTGTGTTGGGTTAGTCAATATGAGCTGTAAATTACAGCCACTCCCCTTCCGTGTTCTCCACTTTGTCTCCTGGACCTTCATGCACGGATTCATCTCTGTTGGCCAAAGGAACAGAGCAAGGACATGATTAAAACCTTTCTCCCTGTCCAGCCACATGCTCTGTTCCCAAGCAGGCTGCATAGAAACAGCATCTCTGTCAGGCATCAGTGGCAAGGAACAGCCAAGCCCTTTGACCTTGAATTCCAGACTTTTCAGCTCCTGCTTTTTAATGTTAGTTCTACTTATCTAGCTGTGGTATGAAAACACTGCAAAAGTCTGAACTCAAGGATTTTGAGTTAATACTTAATACTAAAGAGAGAATAATTAATATTATTCAATTTGAATTTTCCTTTTATGTTTTCCTTGTGAAAAGTTTGCTAGTGATTAAATAAATCTCACCATTTCCAGCTTTTATTTACTTAACAGCAAATTCCTATTCACAGTTTACTAAAACTGTAGCTACTTGAGCTACTATTATATATTTTAGACCAGTAAGAAGTGTGAGAGATGTTAATGCATTTTTCCCATGCATTTTCTAAATACTTTCACATTTCTCTTTAATCTAGTACAGTAGTCTTGCTTTTGTTCAAATTTCTTCTAGAACGTGGTGAAACTTGCCATAAATATAAAACCCAGGAGAAGTCAGGCAAGCTGTCTCAGTAACCTTCAACACATTTAGAGTTGTCTTTCTTACTGAAATATAGGAGAAGATAGTGATATTTGAAGTGTTATTTTAAGGCTAACAACTTGAAATTCTGAATAAGCAAGACAGACTATGAAGAAAACTTTTCTGATTTGTTCTAGAAAAATGTATTATCCTTGAATACTGTATTCAAAGCTATATTTTTGAGACCTCTACACATAAGAAAGTGAGGCATCCTTTGACTCTGACACCACTATGATATGTATTTATTTCATATAATGGCCTTGTGCAACATACAGAAAACTGAAAAACACTCAATTTGCTGTTTTTCACATGGCAGATGTTTTCTAGTACTGAAAGATGTATAATAAAGCTATTTGAAATAGATGTTTTGATTGCTCTCTATTTTTAGGATTTGTCTTTTAACAAACAATAACTAGCAAATTTAAGTAATGATCCTGACTTTTGTTGTTTTTTTCCCTTGCTGAGCTATCTCTCAATAATATGAAAAAAGCATTACCTCAAAAATGGAGATAAAAAAAGGAAAAAAAAAGTAGAAGAAATTTAGAACTTCATTCTAAAAAAAAAGAATTGTCTGACTCTTTCCATCTTGTAATACAATAAAACATTTTCATATTCAAGAAGGTGCTTCCTACTAAGGAAGAAGCAATACATAAGTGCAAAAAAAGAGGGAAATTACTTCTAGCAATGACTTAACAGCACTGGAACATCTGATCATAATATCCCAAGCTCCCTCCAGATGACTAATTTCTCTAAATTCAAATAAATTAATAAACGAGAAAAAAGCCTAGAAATGAAAATTATTGGTCCATCTACAGAATTTGCCAACATGTCTACTGAAATATTAATGTTAAGGCAGGCTACTTGTCCATGTTTTCAAGCAATCTTTCTTTGCTCTCTCTGTTCACTAAATAAGTGATTTAGCCTCCACAGTGATGCAGGTAAAGGGATTTGGGGCTAAAAAGCAGAGAAAATAGACTTATGAAAGGAGTAATTGAAACTATGGCTCATTAATAAAAAAATAGTTTCCAAAATGTATTTCCTTAAAATATTTTCTAAGAATTCATTGGTGCAAATATAGCTGTAGAGTTTATCAACTGCAATAGCACTTGGCCTACATTGATATTAATCTTGCCTAAATATTAATTTCTCCAGGCAGCCTGAATGTGTGTGTGTTTAAAGCTATGACTTAAAGAAATGCTTGCTGACAAAAAAAAGTATGTCTCATGCAGACATTGAAGGATTTTCACATGTTGAAGGTTTTTCATCCTGATCTAAAATGAGCTGGAGTGGGCTCAAAATGTAATTCAAGTTCATTCCCTTTTTTCTTTTTCCTTTTATTTTTTCATTTTGCTTGACTGCAACTTGACCGCAACTTGACCACAGTGAAAAGAAAAGAACCAAAAACTTGTTCATAATTGAGCTGGTTCACATCTAGATAGATTCCTCCAAATAACTGAATGTAAGTGTGAATATGGTGTAGTGGTAGGAGTTTAGCATTTGTGTACAGGGATGCTCGAGTGATCTATTGATGGGGCATTGCCTGCTGTGCTCTAGTTCTTTTATGATATGTGAGCAGCAGTAGTGAAAAATTTCGCTCTAGCTTATAATGAAACGGGATCAACTGAATAACCTGGAAAACATCCCAGGTTTGACAATCAGGTCTGTAGGATAAAAAATTTATTGTATAAGGCAGGAAGAAGAGAGGCAGTTACAGTCTGCAAAAAATAAATTCAAATTGCAAAATAAAAATTAGCTGTTTATGTCACCCACATTCAATCCAAAATGTTGTGATGGTATTACTTATCTGCAGCATTTATCATTAGTGTTATTTATTTGAATAGCCCCAAGAATGAGCTTGGTATTTGATGGACAGATATTAAAAAGTGTCTCTGCTCAAGAGGTCTCACAACAGAAGAAAGTACAGAGTGAATATTGCTGTAGAGTGCTTGTCTTTGCAACCTTAATTCTTTTTAACATAATTGTGTATAATAAAAAGGGAAGCTTGAAAATACGTTTCAGTGACTTCATTGAATGTCCTCAAAATATTATCCTCATTTTATGGTTAATATCCATAGAGAGAGCTCTACAGCTTTCTGTTAAATTTTTAGAGTTGCAAGAAGCTTGGTGTGCAATGAAATGGTGAAGTACTCAGCAACTCCCAAATGACATCAAAATTCAACTCCACTCAATGTCTCACTACCTGATTCATAAAATTCATCCAGCCCTAACTTTATGCCTGTAAGGTCCTGTGAACTCTGGGAGTGGAACCCTGAAGTTTATGCTGAATCATTCCAGGATCAATACTCAGCTATAGCATCTGTAAACTAACATGTTTTAGAAAGAAGAGATAAAAAGGAACACTTATCAGGAAGTTGAGAACATGAGAATTTGAAAAGACGTAGTGCTAATTATCTGATTTCAGTGCAGACTCCCTGATATCTTTACAGAGAACATAGCAAGAAGTTTTTTAGCAAATATTTGTACAATATTCTGTTCAGAGAAGCGAGGTTTCATAGAGTCACAGAGGGGTTTGGGTTGGAACAGACTTTTAAAGATAATCTAGTCCAACCCTCTTGCCATGGGCAGGGACATCCTTCACTAGATCAAATTGCTCAAAGCTCCATCCAATCTGACCTTAAACACTTCCAGACATGAGGCATCCACAATTTCTCTGAGCAACCTGTTCCAACGTTTGAACACTCACCCCGAAAAAAAAAATTCTTCCTCACATCCAGTCTAAATCTACTCCCAGTTTAAAAGCACTATCCATTGTCCTGTCACTATAGGCCTTGGTAAAAACTTTCCATCTTTCCTGTAAAACCCCTTAAATATTGCAAAGCTACAGTAAGGTTTCCCTCCACCCATCTCTTCTCCAGGATGAATAACTCCAACTCTCTGAGTTTTTCTTCATAAGAGAGGTGCTCTAGGTCTCTGATCATTTTTGTGGCACCCCTCTGACCCACTCTAACAGGTCCATGATTTTTTTGTGCTGGGAACCCCCAATCCAGTCAAGGTCCTTCTTGATGGCAACCTTCCCTCAAGTGTAACAATCACACCCCTCACTTGTTGTTTCTGGGACAATTTCTCAATTACTCTTTCCGGAAGGGAAAAAATATAAGGAAATCTTTACTGTAAAATGGCCAGCTCTCAGGCATAGTCTATTGCTGAGCTTCCAGGGCATTTGCATTTTCTGTAGTGATTTCATGTACATTTAGTATTTACACAAAAATGCTTATTGTACATTAACTGTCTTAGCATCAAAGACTACAGCCCATGAAATTCTGAGAAATGACACTTATGTTCTGGCAATTTATTTCTAAGTATTTTTCCATTGCCTGTAGGAGAGAAATGCAATGTGAGAATAATTCTCTGCCAGCATGCTTTGTAGTTTATCAGGCAAAATAAATAACAGTGTAGGAGGTGAGTAGCATTAAAATTTCAAGGACTGACTCTCTTAAAAGATGGACCACAGTACTAGTATAATTCAGCTTTTCAATAAGCCTTGACTAGGTTTTCCATTTTTGACAAACCACGCAGGCAGGGTTTTCCCATGGGTTCCTTCTGTGCAGCCAAGGGTACTCACAAAAAGCTGATCAGAATGTGCAACCTAATAAGGTGTTTTTTGAGAGTCTAGCAAATGGATGTTAGAGAGCATGGCTTGAAAGAGCTTAGTATTTTCTGTTACATCAATGAAATATACAGAAGTTCCACACATAGCATCTGGAGCTTGCTTAGTTTGACTAAAAGTGAATATCACATCCTATATTAGGAATTTATCAATGGCTTAAGATATCTGAAGAGAAATTGGAGAATGCATAAAATAAATTATATTGCAATCCAGAACACTGTTCCATAAAAATAATAAATTGAATTACTTTTATGTCTGGATTTTTGTCATTCTTCCTTATATTTTCTGGGGTTTGCCTTTCTAATATAGATCCAACTAGGAAGAGGATTAATTACTTTTTAAATTACATTTGGAATATATTAATAAAATGCATGTAGTACTCTTGTAGCTCAACTGTAAATGACTTCAAAAAGTTTAAAAACCATAGCATTTTTCTGAGAATTTCATATATAGTACTGGGTTTATGATGCCATTTATAGGTAAAATGTTACAGGCAAGATGTTAAGTTGCAGTAATGCTAAAGGCTCCAGTTATGAAACTTGTTGCAGAAACAAATGTATATGCTTTATTTTTAGGAGTAGTGTCTTATTAGTAAATCAACATTATTTCTCTTGCTGACATTCAGCTGCCTGGCACCTACTCCATGCAATAACAAATACACCAAGCTTATCATTGGCTTCAGACATCAGTGATCCCCTCTACAACAAGACACACTCAAAAATGACAGCTGACACAATGGTATTTGTATCTTTTTAAAAGTGTGTGTGCTTTTTCACAGCATAACTTTGGCTTTTGCAGTTACTGTTGATCCACTTTGCTGCATAATCAAACTAGTTCATTACATCTTGCTTTCTGTCCAGTGCCCAGACTCATAGCCACAGATTTTGTGTACATGTCTCTGAGAAGTTAATAAAATCGTGTGTAACTCCTTCTTTCCATGTGTTTCCCATAACAAAAGGGCTTTATTGGAAGTTCTCCATCAGGAAGAGAGAGTTCTCCATTTTCCTCCCCTTTCTCCCTTCCACTCACACTGCTTCAGTAGAATCCCACATTCCCTTGCAGAAATTTAGCTCAAGAGTTAAGACGCAGTTCTGGACCAAATGAATGGATGAGACTTCCTCTACATCCACTCTGACAGAGAAACCAGGACCATGACTTCGCATTCCCTCAGGGTTGCCCCAGGGCATCCTCTCTTCTTGTCTCACAAAAAGGTTTCAGTCACTCCCTGAGTATGGAGAGCAGGAAGAGGTGAGATGAGACCATCATCCTTCACTGTGTTAAACAATAGACACATTTAACCATCTTTATGGATCTTAAAAAGGCTGCTTTTGTTTGACATTAATCTCAGCCTTGAAGGGTCTTTCAGACAGACAGGTATCACTGAGCTTCATAATCTGGTTCTTACTGATGGATTGTGTTTTTCAAAAAGGGACATAACTTCAATTAACTTCCTATCTGTTTGTAATAACATGAAAGTAGAAAAACCAAATTATTCTGCTTATTTTCCACTAATCATCTACATCATTACTGTAGAGATATCTATGTGTCAGTACTGTAAGCCACACTGAAAACTAAACACACCTATTTAAATTTTATCAGTCAAGTTTATTAAGCATAAAAAATAGTTTCAAGATGTGTTAGGAGGTAAAAGTAGTGGCATAGCCACTTTCCAAACATTCTCTAAGTGAATCCAGGATAGTACAAAAATAATTTTCTAGTAAAAATGAATTTTCCTTAGACACAGAAATCACAGAACAATCACCTGTCAGTGGCAGAAGACAATTATAATCAGTAGCAGCATGACAACTCAGTTTAGAAACTATGTGAAATACTTGGTGTGAAATAATTAGAATCTCTGCTTCTGGCTGAAACAGTCTCCTAAATTATTTTCTAACCATTTCTAACTCATCCTTTTGATGGATTGAGACACACCATATCTGACACAAGAATAATGCAATGTATTCCATTCAAGGCTGCTGATTACATGCACATGTGCACAGTGACAAACAATTAGTGTAATGATGCAGTGATTGCAAAACTTATCACAACATTGTATAAGATCTCATGCACTAGAAATTACCCTGACCACCTTTTCATGCTTTCCATTCTACATTACTATGTAACACAAATTTGTACATCGAACCTGAAAGGCTGCAAAGGGATTGATCTATATAAAGCCTCTTCTGAGGAAACACTGCCTTTCAGCAAATCTGGAAAATAAATTAAGAGTGATTAGGATAAAGTGATGGAAATAGAGAAGCAAGTTTAAGACTTGGCTCTCTGCTCAGTATTGATTGAAGCAAGATGTTTCCACTGTGAACTTACTGCAGGAAAGCTGATATCATGGAGTTTGTTTATCCCTGCATCACTGGGCCCTCAGTCACTGCTGCCCAGAAATCCCCTCCTTATCCAAAGCCAGGCTCCATCCATGCCCAGACAGGCAGCCTGCTGCTGGCACAGGCACCTTCAGTCAGGGGCAGCCATGAGTTGCACTTCTCCCATTGACATAGGCTATACATGGTGCTACAACATCACTGAATTTGCCATCTACACTCCAGCATCCTACAGCAAAAGTAAGAGAGGAACAGTGCTCTGTGTGTGTTCATTTCTACCTGAGAAGTGTAGAGGCATGTGAAGCAAGAGCCATGGGGAGGGCGAGATGGTTTCTCTCTTCCCCTCTCCTTTTCTCTCAGGGCCGTGGACTGACAAAGCCAAACAAGGTGGGGAAAAGCCTTCCCATCATCACACCCCTGACTGAGACAGGCACACAGAGCAGGGGGCACACAGAGCTGGGGGCACACAGGATGGCAGCAGAGGTGTGTGTGCCCAGCAGAGGTGTGTGCCCAGCAGAGGTGTGTGCCCTTGCAGGCTGCAGACCTCTCTGCTGGGGAGGAAGTACAACCAGGAGCAAAAGGAATATTACAGTCGTAGAATGGCCTGAGATGTAAGGGACCTTAAAGACCATCTGGTTCCAGCCCACTCTGCCACAGACAGGGACACCTTGCACTGGACCAGGTTCCTCAGAGCTCTTTGCATCTGTTTCATTTGACCAAAATCGGGAAAGATACATGTAAATGAGGGCACAGCAGCTCCCCACTTATTCCAGACATGGATTTTTCTTTGTTTTCCTTCTGTCAGTTCTCCCACTTAACACTTCTCCCCTTCTTTCAAGGTTCCTGTGCCTTTTGTTTCCGTGGGCAACAGTGCTACTTTTAAATGGCATTGAGTTAATTTTTTCCACAGTAGCTTGTGTGGGGCTGTATTTTGGATTTGTGCTGAAAACAGTGTTGGTAACACAGGGATGAGCTGAGCAGTGCTTACACAGAGCCAAGCCTGAAGCAACCAGGCTGGGGGTGCACAAGAAACTGGGAAGGGACTCAGCCAGGACAGCTGACCCCAACTGATCTCAGATCATATGGCATCTTGCTCAGCATAAAGAACTGGGGGAAAAGGAAGGAAACAAGTATGTTTGGAATGATGCCATTTTCCTTCCCAAGTCCCCATTACAGGTGATGAAGTCCTGCTGTCTTGGAGGTGGCTGAACACCTGCCTGTCCATGGGAAGTGGTGAATGAATTCCTTGGTTTGCTTTGCTTGTGTGCACAGTTTTTGCTTTACCTGTTAAACTGCCTTTATCTCAACCCCTGAGGTTTTTCACTTTTACCCTTTCTATTCTCTCCTGCATTCCAGCATGGAGAGAGTGAGTAAACAGCCATGTGGGGCTGAGCTGCCAGTTGGGGTTAAACCAGGGCAGGGACACTAAGGAAGAGTGTGGGAGGGAAATAAGTGAGAAGCAAAGAGTGGGAAAAGCATCACATGCACAACAACCTCAGCCTATTCACTCTCTGTTGTCTCAGTGGGAATGAGGCAAGTAGGTTTGAGGATTGGTGTACTGTGAATGGATGTGTAATTGTGCACTTCTTTCCTCAGTGTCCAAATTAGCAATCAGAAGTTTTATTTGGACTGGCTACAAACTGAGCTTCCTGGACTTAAAACTTTTTTTGTCCATGGCAGTGCAGCAGTGAAATCTTTTTGGACTATAAAGTGTATTATTTTGTTCCCTGGGTATACTTAATGGTGAACTTCATCTTTCTTTGTTTTGTTCTCCTCCCTCTCTTACGATTCTTACTACAATTCCTATGGAAATGAATAATAAACTGCCTCAGTTGTTTCTGGACCCAATTTTTTTTTGCAGTGGAAGGACTGTGGGCAATGACTCCTGGCCTGTAATGATATGAAAATATGACATGTTGTTATTATATGGGGTTGAGAAATATCAGTTACAGTTTCCTTTCCTTACTGAGTAGGCAAGCACAAGAGACAAAAACATAATCTTTACCTTCAAATATAAAGGGTCTGTGCCATCCCTGTCCTGTTCCAAGCTCCCACTCCCTTGTGAAGCAGAATTGACACAGGTAGGATCAGAATATACACCAACCTTATGCACAACCAACCCACCAACCACATGTCCTGATTTGTGTGTCAGAGATCTCAATTCCTGAACCACCACGCTGCAGAAGGTAGCTCTGCTCTGTTGGAGGAAGGCTGACTCCACAGCACAGAAGTCTGTGAAGCAGAAAGAAAGGTCTAGCTCAGTCAATCTGTTCTTGATATTTTCTTGCTAAAAGCATTTCTCGGTATATACAGCTCCCCTTCATCCCTGCGCGGAAGAGCCGAGAACACTGGTCATGAGGAGGTTGTGAGTTTAGATTTTCAGCCATCATTCATAGTTCAGGTATTACTTTTTAAGAGATATTGCAAGAGACTCTGTCTATCATTGGGATAGAGAGGCCTTTTCTCCCTGTCTAATGGGAAAGACAATTAGCAGTGATGGGCAAACAGTTAAAATAAGTTCTTCAACATTCTGCCAAAGTAGAGATGGGACAACAGATGCTTTCAGACAGGCAGGGGAGGACAAGGTAAGAACAAGATATGCTTGGGCAGTATGACAGGACAGCTGTCTTTGTCAAATGTTTTGCATGTGTACTTAGAAATGTGAATTTTAAAAGAATATATTGCAAAGAGATCCTAGAAGATATTTCCTATAAATCTCCTCTGAGCATGAGAAATGGAATGGGATAAAAAACAACCAGCAGTGATATTCAGGTATTAGCTGATGCGAAGTGCTGGCTTGGAGGAGTAAATGAGAGGTGACAACTCAATGACTGCCAAAGCAAAATGGCCAGCTCCAGGCTGAGCACATCAGAGCTGTGCATATTCCAGGCATGGTAACAGAGGAACACCAAAAGCACAAATGACAAACTGGTGATGCACCAGTGAACAGGACATCAAATGGGAGATTCACAATGTATTAGCATTTGCTGTTACCTGGGCATGGTGCATCAGAATACCACTGTGTTCTGCATGAGGACAAGATTGAACCAGAACAATAGGTCTTGCTTCATCTCACTCCATTTTTAGGTTCTTTTCTGTCAGTATGTACAGATGATGCTGCTTGAGAAGTATTTGGGTGGTTGGGTACTTTGCAGCACATTGTTATATTAAAACACTAGCTGAATTTTCTTTCTGAAAGCTCACTCAAAAATTCATTATTGCTGAAGTGACAACAGGAGTCATAGGTCTGAGAAGAACTGTGCTCTTCACCTCACTGACATTATCTTTCATCTAGCTCCTACCCGCTCAGTAAGTTCAAGGGAAAAGAAAACAAAACTAATAATTTAAAGGGCATATCATGTGGTAATGCCCAAATCGCTGCTAGTGCTATTTATAAATAATTCAAAATTAAATGAGAGCCACAGCAAACACAGCTGTAGTTTATTTACCATCACCCACCTGCTGGTGAATCTAGCATTGAGCTGTAGCAGTTGCTTCTCAGCCACAAACAAAAAAGGGTCCATCATTATTGTTATTATTGTCACTACTAAAACCCTCACCTGGATACCTGCAACTTGCAAAACGTGGTTCTTGATATGTTTTTATCAGGTGTCACACCAGAATTGTCTCCACTGCCAGTCAGGACAATCATCTACAGTGTGACTCAAACCTTGCTGGCATTGCATGTCTTTCAGAGGCAGACCAAGGTAAGCAATAGTGCTGCAGACTGTGCAGTTATTTTAGTAGAAAATAATAGGGATGAAAGTTCTTTTAATTCAACATGAATAGAGCATTCTTGTATTTATGTGTTCTGTATTTGCCACTCTCTGAAATATAAGCTTCTGAAGATAATATATCTGAACTTACTCTCTGCCAGTCCCAATCAATACAAATGTCTTGCCCCCACTAATTAAACACAATGCTCCCACAAATACCCTACCCATTTTTACTTGAAATACTCCTGATGATATGATTTTTTCCTCTCATCTTTGATCTGTATGGATTTGTAACTATTAAACCAGGTGACTTTATTTTCTGCCTCACTAAACTTCTTTTCTAACTGTGTATCCTGACTGTTTGATATCCATGCAAACCTGCCTTAGGATGTATGATGACTTTCTTGGCTATGTAGTTAGTCGCTATAAAGAGAACATTTGTTGGTCTTATGGGACTTCCTAACCAGAAGAATTAAAAAAAAAAATCTGTTTATCAACACAAAATAAAATGTTTTGAAATAGTATCTTGTCCAAACGTAGGAATAAGTAAGGAATAAAGGAACTACCAGTGCAACTTTGACACCTGTTGTAAACATAGGAAGCTTTAATATCCAGGTCTGCCATGTTGGTTGTCGAAATGACACTTGTCTGTACATCAGGTCCTCCCTCCACTACCAGAAGTCTAAACCATATCTAATCTATAAACCATTTCTACTGGCCTCCCTATGTCCTTCCTCCTGCAACTTCCTTTTCCTCAAACACAAGGGTTGTATCAATTATTTACTTTGGCTGCTTGATTTTAATTGGCTGCATACACAGGGTTTCAGAGCAAAGGTTAAATGAACAGTGTGCTTTCCGCAGGTTCAACTGTTAGAGAAGAAAAATTGGAGCAGGAAGGTTCTGCCATGATGTGGGGAGAGCTGTTCTGGAAACACTCATGGAATGGGTATAAAGATGAGCAAGTGTCAGTGTTAAAAATAAAATATTCCAAGGAACATCTTTAAACAGCTGTGGAAGAAATTTGTTTTTCCCTTGGTTTTGTCCAAGAAATTAAGAGACTAGGGGGAGCTGAGCAGCAATAAATCACACAAAGTGGTTTCCTATCTGAATGGGAGTCAAGTCTGTCAACTGGTGGCAAAAGTTCACTTTTTGCTCTGCATATGGAACATATCTTGCTAATAGACCAAATAGAATAAACAGAATCTTTATACTAATAAGAAGTGTTTTTAAGTACTGGGAAGGAGGAGTGCCAAGCAAAAGGGGAGAAGTGAGTTGAAGCCTTACATTCTTTTGAAGTCTTCTCTATAATCATATCCAAATTAACTGAAATATTTGGCAAAACTGCACACAATCTTTAAGGAAAAACTGAATCTTTGTAAGAAGTGTTTTCCATTAGAAATCCTAAGAATATTACTCCTATGTCTCTTAAAACACAAAAACTTCAATTACTGTGCTAGCAGGCCTTGCCAGTATCATGAAATCAAAGCTGACTTTGAACAGTAAAATATAGGTTACAGAATGCACAGTAGGGTTCCCTGGTTTAGATCTGTAGTTCCAAACCTTGGACTAACTTGCAGTTATTTGACAGATCTCTGGAAGATATCTTCTTCTCTCAGCATCAGATAAAGAGGAGTGTTTGCTTAATGTCTCAGGGTCCTGACTCCAGGTTTTTATTTCTCTCTCTCCTATGAGCAATAATTATCTCAGAAATCACTGATTTCCTCCAACACCTCACATTAATATGCTCAAATGCTAGGGCCTAAATCCAATGCAAGTCCCTTCCAATTGTGCACGATCAAAAGAAGAAAAAGCAGGATATTTGGAGTGAGAGAACAAAATTGGTTAAATCACTTATATTGCTAAAAGAGTAGTCAAGAAAAATAATCAGATTTCTTATACTGACATTAGATACCTCTTCAGATTTCAGGATACTTTTTTTAATATGAAGTGATAGTATTTTACTACAACCATTCCTAGTCATTAGGTGAGTGCATTGGAAATATTATGAATTACCGAATTTTGAACCATTTCTACACAACTTACTGCTTGACATTGGACATGCATATTTTATTTCAAAGGATATTTCAAAGAGAATCTTTCCTTCCAAAGAAATTGGAAAGGAGAGGACTTTGGAGGGTTATCTAAAAATCAGAGAGGGAAAAAAAATACCCTGTACAATGGGATTTTCCTAGTGATCAGTGTTGGGACTACTGCATCATGTTTATCAGGCTGGCTGCTTGGGAAAATGGGGAAGGCAGAGCAGGGATCAAAGAATGGAGCTCCAAGGGTTCCAAGCAGGGCAGTGCAAAACATGCATGTGAATTCTTCCAGACGTAGTCAAATATCTGTTTTACTAGAACTCTGTATGCAGTCACATGACACTGAGACACAATAAGAGGGATGAAGAAGAGGGAGAGAGCAAAAAGAAAGAAAGCAGTTTCAGTTCCCACAAATTACCAGGTGAAAATTTTATCAGAGAAGCTGGTGGTCTTAACATTCAATTTTAAAAACAGAATTCAGTGTTACTGTGTTCAGTTTTTTTGGGGTTTTTTTTGGTTTTTTTTTTTTTTGTAAAATGTTCCTCACTTTGCAGACTTTCAACAAATAACAGAGCTTTGTTGCAGTGAAAAAAGCTGTGCTCTTTCTGCACGGTTGGTTCCTGTGGCTGTAAAAGTGGAAGTTTCATGCTGTACTACCATTTCTTGTGCCCAAACTTTATTAGTGCCCACATCATATAGAGAAGATATAAAAATGCTCATGCCACGTACAACACAGAGCAGCACCATTAATGCAGCACCACAAGCCCTTTGCACTGTGTGATTCACTCTGGGAACTCTGATGATCTGAACTGTCAGGTGTGAACCACTCCTACATTGTTAGGAGCAGAAGATTGCATAATTAAAAAGTAATTATTCCCTAGTATGCAATAAGGTTGTGAGTCAAATACTTAAATGTTGTTCTTTGCTTTTGAAACTGAAGTGCTGTTTCGAATCAAGAAATTTGTATTCCTAAATCATTTTGGATCTTGTGAAAATCTATGGATGGAAATAATATATTATTTTAGCCATGAACATCTTTAACATACACTGTTCCTAAAAAAACTTTTAAAAAAAATTAGCCTACATTTCTGTTATTTCCAATCATAATAATATCAGCAATGTTCCTTCTATAGTTCTGAAAATGATCTGCAGTTCCTGCTTCTATCTTTTTCACTCTCTTCTGATGGAAATGAACATCCTGATGCTTCATTTTCATGACAAAGACCATAGCAGACAATAATACAGACCAAGTCTTCTCCTGACATTGACTGAGGTAAGTAAGGAGATTAGGATGAAAATAACACATTCCTCACTCACATTTTAGCAGCATTATCAGCAGGAATCCACAGATACCAGTTACAGAGATGATATTGTTATGCATCATGTTCAGCATTGCAAATGTTGCCTGAGTTACAGTTTAAGGATGTTTTTCACATCCTGCAGTACTGACGTGTATTTCAGGCATCATCAAAAGAGTTCTTCTGCAGAGAACAATGAAATATGATTTCATTTGTCTTAACTGCAACATACCTGAGCACCAAATGACAAGTTAACAGAAAAGGTCTCTAGTGCTTTTTCCTTCTGTAGAATTATGTGAAACTGCCATTTCTACAGCAAAAATTACTGTAACAATCCCATGTGCAAACCAGTTGTAACAGGTTCGAGTTCAGCATATCCATTTTCAAGGTTATGCTGCGTCTTTTACAAGCACAAGGACTTCTATGAGGGCAAAGAGAAAGAATAGGAACTTTTTCTTACATTTATTAAACACTTTTAGGAAAGAAGCAAAAGTTTCAGTACCAAGTTGAGATTATTTGTTAATTATTCAATTTCTTTCTGCACCATTCTCATTTGTTTATCTTCAGAGTTAATAGCATGTGCTGCATGGAGTTTTCTTCATTTTACAAACCAAGAATAACTTGGAGTCTATGACTGCATTTAGTTTTTGTGACTAAATTTTATGTACATGTAAGAACTGAAAGGCATTTCTGTATTTTTAGATCATGTGGTATGTGTCTACGTGTTCTTTTCGCATGATTTGAATGAAATTTCAAAATTCAGATCTTCTGATTGGAGATATTTTTAGTTTTGACCTTGGGAAGGTATTTAAGAAACTCATCATAGACATTTTCTAGGAAATATTATATACAGGATACCAGAGGGTTTAATAGAAAAATAGCTATATACTTATAAGATACATAGTATATTAATGCTTATTAGAGATCATTTAAGGAATTTCTCAGAAGTAAAAGAATTCTTTCAGTTCAGATTCTTTTCAGGTGCTCTCACTCCTCACCTTTTCTCATAATTTTGCCATATCACCCATTTGGAATTTGTTGGCAGGAAAAAGATTGTCGAAGAAGGACACTAATCAGTGACTGACATCTTGAAATTATATGTAAAAAAAACAAGTTTCTCTTTAAGCAGGGAAGACTGAACAAGTGAAGCAGAAGTGTTGTTGCCAAAACAGATATCAGCACCTGTCAGGCAGGAAAGAAAAACTTGTAGCTGAGGCAGCAGAGTAAATGGATGATCGCCCAGAAACAACAGAAGGATCTGGCAGTGGAGCAAATGCTGCAAACATCTGCCTAGTACCTGTGATACATCAGGGCTCTGCAGTGCTTTCATCAGTTCCTTTTATCTCCTGAGTACTGATCTTATGCTCTGTCACTCTGTGCCCGTAAGGATCCCTCCTCCCTCCTATGCTTTCACGTTTTGTGTGCTGTAACCTAACTCTTCACTCTTCTTTGCTCAGAAGACACCACAAAGGCTTGTTCCTATGCCCTAATGACTGGGGAATATATGGGGAAAAGGAGTCCCTGTCTTATGAGGCAAGAGGCAGATTAATGTCACAAGAGGAACTGCATGTTCTTGTGCACTTGCTGCAGCCCATTTGTGTTGGTGGTCATCGTCCCTTTCAAGAGTCCAGACTACTGAATGAGTCTAAAACTCAAACAGCATTTGACCTCTAGATGAGCCAGTGACACTGAGAAAACCTTACAGTGGAACAGTAACTTAGAAAGGAAGACAAAATTCACACTCATCATAATGACTGTCTTTTCAGTAGAAATCAAAGTGTTATTCTCATCCTTCCCTGCATGAATTATCTTTTCTCATTACACTAGAAAGCTGCCAAAGCAATGATCCAATTTCTCTTTAATGCAGTTTACATAAGCTGAACACAAGTCTTTTGATATTGTTGAACATGAACATGCAAGGTCAATCCACCTTCTTCAGTTGGCATTAGAATAAAACCACTTCCAGAAGTGCTGCAATAAACTGGCAGGTATTAACAGTGCTCTAACTTCCTTCCTTTCTTTCTTTCTTTTTGTCTTTTGAAAGAAGAGTCAAGCAGTGGTTCTTGTTGAAGAAATATATCGTCAGAGTCTATGTATAATGAGTAATTTTTTCAACAGGCTTTTCCATTTATACAAACTACGACAGATTTCTAAGCCTCACAGAAATAAGCATTAAGTGTGTTCTATGAAATCTGGATCTTCTCTTATCCTCATGTTGCAATTCCTCATTCAGAGATTCATGCAACTTTCTTCTGCATCCTCATATGCTAAACTCAGTTAACAAAGAGACCACTAAACTTTAAGATCCAAGATTAGCACTATAGAAAGCAACAAAAAATAATTTATTTACCTAACCTATGTGTATGCTTTCTTTGTGATGTACAGCAGTGTTTTTACTGCTAAGCATCCAAGTTCCTTATAATCATCCAGATCAGCACCTGTTTGGAGCACATAATGGCATTCCTCTTGAGCACTGGTTTTATGTACAAAATAAGATTTGTGGAAGGGGACATGCTGCAAATCTGTGCCTTGTCCTCACACAAGAGAACAAGGATATGGCAAGAGCATGTTTTCAGATTCAAGAGCTGGGAATCACTTCTAGGAGCTGTAAAGCAAAAGTAGGATTAGTATTGCACCTATAATTCACATCAAAAGACCAACATGTAACATCTGTTGCTCAAAATGGATCTATAATTCTTTAGCATCTTGTAGAATACAAGCAATCAGCTGACTGAACCAAGATCAAAAGCAGAGGAAGGGTGGAGTGCACTGCAGACTAATAGCAGAACAATATTCTCCCTAAAACTCTCTTTCAAAGTAAAAAAGCAGGTGGTTGTACTTGAAGTCTTGGGAATATATGGAGGAAGGGATGAAATTTTTTGTGTGCAAGCAGTCCTAGGAATTGTAGAGCTTCTTGGAGGGAGGAAATCTTTAATGTTATGTTCCATTAAAAAAAAGAATCCAGTAAATATTTTGCAGTAAAAGAAGTGGAAGGAAATTAAATTTTTTTAGAGAATAATTATGCTGCTACTGAAGTTAACATCTATTGAAATGTGGATACCAGAATGCAGAATGTAGAAGTTTTGAACAAGAAGTTCCTGTACCACCAATTTGTAAAACGGAAATCCTAAAACAACGTGTGAAATTCTTATTCAGGTAAAGCCTGTATTAATGTGCACTTGGACAAAATCAGGGTTGTACTCAAATAACTTCTTTGGACAAATAGCTTATTGGTCCTGTCAGACTCAGACACCAAACTGGATCTTTTTGTCTCATTTTCCTCTAGCAGCCACTGACTTTCACCCCATTGGCTGCACAGTATTTTTTGTAGACATAACAGAAGCCAAGGTGGCAAACCTTAAAAAAGTCAGTGTTTGCTGTGGCCTTGCTGACCAAGACCAAGAAACAAGATTCAGCTCTCGCATAAGATATCTGATCAATGGAACATGAAACTTGTATTTTACTTCCAGAAAATGGATCAAACTTTCTTTTTATCTCAAACTGGTTTTGCACAATTGAATTGAATAACCTTGGTTTAAATACTCTTCAATACTAGAGATTTTTCATAATCACTCTTACAGAAAAAAAACTTCACACAGACTCTTGAGGAATCCTGGAAAATGCAAGGACACTTTATTGAGTATTTTCACTTCCTTCCACTCATAGTCTTGAACTAAAAGTCTCTGGAAGAATATAATGAAGAGACTTAACTCCCTAGTCAGGCAGTGCACTTATGTGTTTGAGCACTTAATGATGTCACTGAGGAACCCTAATTTGCTCAAGTTCCTTATCCTTATTTCAATTCACAGGCTGAATGATGTATAATTTTTGCATAGAAACATACACTTTTTATCTTTCTGTGTCCTCAGCTCAACTGGGACCATTAAGATTATCAAATTCTAAAGAATCTGCCAGACTAGCAAAAATTTTGATTCTGATTCTATTTACTCTTATGTTTTTACATATTACATAAGCAAAGTTGGGGGTTTTTCAAATTGATTGTTGTTCTAAAATAAATCATAATAATTTATAGGAACATTTTTTTTCCTGTCAGCTTCTTTGTGCTCTATGCCTCTAAGTAAGAGAGAAGACAAACAGCAGACTTATGTGTGTAGGGAGGTGTGGCATTTCTGGCAACAAGGCAGAGAAGCTCTGCTGTTTGGAAGGGGTATGTTGACAGTAGATCCTACTCCTGGAGCTTTCTTTCTTCCATTTTCCTGCCTTGAGCCAGATCAAATAAAGGAAGAAGCAGAAGAAGAAAATAAATTATCAGCCTGACCATGGCTTCCCCAGACCTTCCACTAGACCAGGGTACTCAGAAGCCTAGACCAGCTTGCTCCTCCACACACATGGGAATGTTTTTCCCAACCAAATTTTATTTCCCCCCCCTTATATCTTTTTCTTCACAAAAGCAGCAGGATCTCCCCGTAAATCAGTGAAATGCTGGCCTCACTAGTGATCCACTGCATCAGGAGGTGGCCACCTGACCTGAGGGATCACAGTGACTGCTAGGCCTGTTTCCTATTCCAGAGCAGGGGAAAAAGAGGTCAAATAATGGCTGGTAGTGGATTTGCAGAGAAGAAATAAAATAAGCAAAGCAAAGTAGTAGCAGTAAGCAAAGTATTAGCAGTCCTTTTTTCATCAGTCTCCTTGTTTTCAGCATTCTGCCATTAAGTGGGCAGCCTGGACTTCTCATTGGAATAAGATGGCACAGTTCCATCAAAAATCAGTGCAAGTATATACTAACCTCAAAACCAGCCACTGTTTCTAAACAACATGCATTTATACTCATAAATATACCAAATAGCCATAAACTATACAAAAGGTTTGCAGATTTCAAAGTGCTTTTTAGGTAATCTCTGTGCTTGTATTTGGTAGGTGGAATTAAGATAGAAGCTCATACACCAAATTACAATGCACAGTTTCCAGCTGTAGAAACCCTCACCTGTAAAGTAATGTGTGGTGAGGGGAAAGACATAGTCCAGTATCCTAAATCTGGAGAGGGTCGGTAGTGGCTAGGGGAATAATGCAAATCACTTTCCTGAAAAACAAACAGTGTAATACTATGACCTTCAGAAATATGCCCTTTTGATTTTTTTTTTCTTATTACAATAATCTGATGATAGTAGCAGATATCTGACACCACTCATTAGAGAACAGTAATAAAAGTATAGGTGCAGGAAGTGTAGAACTGAATCTTCTGTGCTTCTCCTGCACTGAAACTTTGTGATTGACTTGTATTTGCCAGAAACACCTGGTTAAATTCTGATTGCCATTCAAGAAGCACTCAAGTTAGGGACAAGACATAAGGGAAAGTTCTGCCCTGCATGTCCAGAAAAAGACCACAGTGTTGTCTGAAAAATCAAGTAGTTGACATTTTGGGGAGAAATTTGTGCTTCTGCTGCTCTGAGAGACTGAAATGCAGAAAGGGAGAAGTCTGGGCCATGGCTGAGCTCCTGCTGCCACTACGAAACAAAGTGGGGAAGGAGCTTCAAGCTTGTAAAGATCAAAACCAAGACACATGCACCATTGAACTTATAGAGTTTCTTTTGGATAAAGGAAAATCCTTTCATTATCATTAAAATAAGAATTCGCTTGAATGCTCATGTTAGTCCAATTCATATCATAGACACTTCCACATAAACACTGAAATCACTGCATATTGGTGCTAAATTTACATGAGCTGTAAGATTAGTTTTTTCTCTTTTTTTTAACAGAATGAAGAGCAAATAACCTGCAAACTTTATAGGGAGAATCCTGTGAATATGTACCGTATTGCTCCTTTGTTACATTTTAAGAAAATATCTTAATTTCAACTTCTAGCAGAATCAAAAGTTTTATTTCTCAGTTGGCCCAAACTAACAACATCAAGCATATCTAAATTGTAAAATGTGTTATGAAGCCATTGGGCTTCTTTCTCAGAAAACAAAAGTTTCATGGGGATGATTCACATTTTCCACCTTTCTTAAGGCTTTCACTTGGTGCCTTAAACTGTTTGAGGGAGGTGATTCTCAACATCTACTCTGCCCTTGTGAGACCCCACCTGGAGCGCTGCATCCAGCTCTTGGGCCCCCAACACAAGAAAGATGTGGACCTCTTGGAAAGAATCCTTAGGAGGCCATGAATGTGATCAAAAAACTGGAGCAACTTCCCTGTGAGGACAGGCTGAGAGAGCTGGGGCTGTTCAGCATGGAGGGGAGGAGGCTGGGGAGGCCTTCGAGCAGCATTCCAGTACTGAAAGGGGCTTTACAAGAAACCTGGAGTGGGACTTTTGACAAGGGCATGTTGTAGTTAGATAAGAGGGAATTGCTTTAAACTGAGAGAGAGTAACTTTAGCTCAGATGTAAGGCAGAAAGTCTTTACCATGAGGCTGGTGAGGCCCTGGCACAGATTGCCCAGGAAAGTTATGAATGTCTCACCCCTACAACTGTCCAAGGCCAGGCTGGATGGGCCTTTGAGCAACCTGGACTAATGGGAGGTGTCTATAATACGTCCATGACAGGAGCTGTTGGAACTAGATGATCTTTAAGGTCCCTTCCAAACCAAACTGTTGCGGTCACCCAGCCCACCTTGGGGCTGAGTAACATAAAGTGGGCAGCTTTCCCCACCCAGGACTCCGACCCTGAGGGCAGATCTGAGGGCAAAGCCATGGTCTAGGGCTACTCCCCACTGGATGTCACTCCTGCAGCATCTCCTCCCTTTGTTCCAGAGACTTCTGTGTTCCTTTATCCCCATTGGTTCAAGTTCTTTATGTTTAATAATGGGGTTCGTTGGTTATGCATGAAGCTCTGGAAAGTTCTGTTCTGTTTGGATTATTATTGGTTGGTTCAAATGTGTTCCTCCCCTACTCCTCTGTAATTGGTTCCCTGTCACCCCTTGTCATCTCCCTACTGGTTTCCTCCCTTGCTCCCCTCTCTCTCTCCCCCGGTTTAAAAAATGCTATCACCCCTTCCCCAACACCTTTTCCTTGAGCCTCCCTTTCAGCGAGATCTTCTGCCCCCTCGGGGTTTGAATAAATCTGGGACTGCAGGCTAAGAGAAGGCCCTCTCTCGTCCTTTGCTCTCACCCTTGTTGCCCAGCAACACCCTCACTGCTGCCAGGTCTCTTTGGAGCCTTCTGCAGAAAGCACCGCGAGCTGCAGACAGGGACTCTGATTGCCACACTCCTGGGACATCAGAACTTGTCGCCTGCCCAGGCTACCAGGCAGCCAGTGGTCAGCGCGACACCAAACCATTTTGTGATTTTATGAGTTATGAATTAATTAGGTAGGAAGTCTCCATGAGTTTGCTGTGCTTTCGAGGTTTATTGTAATTATTCATTTCTGTGTCTTAAATTTGTATAAGTAATAGTTATATTAAAAGGTTTGGGACAAAGTAGGGGTGCTTTTTTGTTTTTTTCAGTCACTGAAGTTTTGTTTGTTTTTTTTTTCCTTTTTCTTTTACCCCTGGGAGTACGTTACATGTTTGATCCCTGTTCCCTGTGGTAGTTCTGTAACTACCTCCTGTCTAGACAGAAATATCAATATATTCGGGCCATAAAGGCCAGGAAAGAAAAGTAGAAAGCAGAAGACAACAAGATCTGGGATTTGAGGGGGTCTCTCAGCAAATGTTCATACCAATATTTACTGTGTTTATCCAGATAAAAAATCCTCCCAAGTATGTTTTAGAAAGGATATAGTGCTGACATAAATTTCTGTTTTCACTGGGCTCTGTGACATTGTCTTTACATTTTGAATGTTTTTTCCTTGAAGAAACTGGTCAGCATCAAACTCAGGATGTATGTAATTCAAAGGAGAAAGAAAATTAAAACAAGAAAGAAAAATAAACACTTCTATGTACAAAATAATAAAATATTCAAAGTTGAATGCAAAAAATGTCATTTGAGTACTTCCCCCACTACAACAGTTTGTAGACTAAAAGTAGAGTGCTGTATAACTATGGTGCAGACATTCTTCATTGATGTCTTACACATAATAAATGTATTTTTTATACTTTATTTTCATTCAACTCTGAACCACATTAATGAAACTTATATTTTGAAAAAAAATCGATATCATAAGTAGAAAATGTTTATCTTAGGAAATCCATTAAGCTCTTTCTGTTTGTTCCTATTTTTAATTTGATTATATTTTATCTCTTGATTTTGAAATAATTTTCTTTTGGAAACTTTACTTATGAGGAAACAAAAATAAATGAAGATGTGACTGAAAATGTGGCAACAATTGCTGAGGCAATTTAGTAGTCTCTGATGTTCCCACAATATATGAAAATGTTCTTCAAGAGAATAGTAATTATTGACACAAGTATGTATGTATCATGCAGGCGTGTTTAACTATTTGTAATGCATTCTTTTGTAGTTCCTATGTGAACAAATGCAGAGCGGAAAATGTAGAGGAAAATAGAAATTTTGCAAATGCAAAAAACTCACAAATGGTAGGAATTTTTTTTTTTGTTTAGTTCAGTTGTTTTGGTTTTGGTTGGTTGGTTGGTTGGTAGGTTTGGTTTGGTTTGGTTTGCTATCCATCTTTTCCCATCAAAGAAAGTCAATCAAATGTTTGCAGAATTTACATTCTTAGAATTCTATTCATTACTGGTTGTATAGACTTCTGATACTTTTAAAGTGCTTACAAACAATTCATGTTACTGAAAGATGGGAGTAAAAGTCACTGTGTGAATGGATATCTGTGTATTCTAGCACACATAATACTAATTTTGTTTTTCATTCCAATAATACTGTACACTTTCATGCAAAAAGAAATGAAGTGTCTGCTCTCTTTGTTTCCCCATTGAAGAATTCAGTAAAAGTCTCTGAGGAAGGCATTTGGAAAAAAAAAAAATAAAAAACAGGTAAGTACTTTTGATTGGGCTCTGAGTAGCAGAATGGGTAATAATTAACTCTCTCCATACAATTCCCATGAGCTGGTTCAATCCATCCTTTTGAAAAGAACATTTTTCCTGCCTCCTCAGGTTTACTGTTACTTTTAAAACTGCAGTCTTGGATTTTTCCTGAAATAATTTTCTTTTTCCCTCCCTCACAATCTCTGCTTTTGGTGTCTTATTTTAAGTGCTGTGACATCATATTGCACCACCTGAAAGTGCACAGCAGCTTGTTTAGAGAGTTTAGCTTTGTGGGAATATTTATAGAGCTGTCTGTGCATTGAAACCTTGCCATGAACAAAACAAGTTCTAATCTTTTGGGCATCGACATGATCAAGTCAAATGCCAGCATTGACACTAGGTGTGATTAAACAGGCTGCTGTGTCTTTATAAACTGATTTTACAGCAGTGCAGGCCGTTCTGATGGAGAGAGGTGGCATTAATGCTAACACTGGGCCTCAGAACAGCCTCTTTTGTTGTCCAGGTTGGGTTCGTTCTACCACTGATGTCAAAGGGAGAGCTGACACTGCCACAGATCCTCAAACTACATGAACACACCACTACTAATTTAATCCCCCACAGGGTCAAGGCCTGTTGAAGTTACCTGACATTCTGTGATACATCACAGAGAGAACCATCCTCAACCAGGCTCTTTCCACAATAGAAACATTGGCAGTCATGGCAAGACTATTCAGGAAAATTAACTGAATAAATATTATTTGCCTGATAATATTGATAACATCGATAACATCTATATTGATGTTTGATAGCAGGTGGAAAAAGGCTTCCTATAAATCAAAAGAGTGAAGAATGGTGAGGGTTTCTCTAGATTTTTATTAGGATTAAATGGTATCAGATACAGGTTACATAAAATTTCTTTTCATTGCATTTTTTCAAGAATAAAAAAAGCATTACTAGAGGAAAATATTTGAGGGGGAAAACTAGGAGAGCTGAGAAATATTTTATGTTCAGGTTGCAGGATCAGGGTCTGGTTTGACTTATTTTTCTGAATTACACATCCTGTAAGATCCTGAACACATAATTTCATTATGCCTCTTCTCCCTAAAGTGTGCCCCTTTCCTGTAGTTTTTCTGCTCCTCCTTATTTCTCTCCTCTCCTCTCCTCTCCTCTCCTCTCCTCTCCTCTCCTCTCCTCTCCTCTCCTCTCCTCTCCTCTCCTCTCCTCTCCTCTCCTCTCCTCTCCTCTCCTCTCCTCTCCTCTCCTCTCCTCTCCTCTCCTCTCCTCTCCTCTCCTCTCCTTGCCTGGCTGACTGTTTTCTGGAGTCCAAGAGCCACACCTTCAAACATGGATCCAGCAGGTGGTTTGAGAAAACCAGAAACTTCATGTGCAGGCCCTCAACACACACCAAGTTGGTGACTTTTATTTAGTCAGTAACACCTGGGGTAATCAATAGCAGAGAATTCACTGGGCCATATAAAGTGGTGCCATGAATCCTATGCACTCTGTAAGTTGCTGGGTCTGGCCTATCATTTTAAAATGTAAACCTTTTTGTTTATTAAAATTCTCCTCCTAAAAAAAGCACTAGGCATGAAGAAAGAATGGTATTTAGTATGACTTGCTACATGGTGTTTACGTGTAGAATAAATATATATAGTTTAACTTATCAGATGTGTAGAGAATGGGCAATTACTATGAAAAAAGTGTCTGATTTTATGAAAGTTTTGGCAGATGTTAAGACTACTCTTCAAATATGATATGGTGAGCTTGAAATGGAATTTGAGTTCATTCTGTTAGTTCCAATGCAAAATTATGAAAATTAGATATTTTGGATTTTATTATTTAATTTTAATTAGTCTCACTGTAAAAAGTCTTTTAGCTGCTCCTGAGTTACTACTCTTGAAAGTTATAAAATAATTTACACAGTTTCAAAACTGCTTATATTAGCAGGGAGTTTCCCAATTTGAAAAGTGAAGGAGTACAGAAAATTAATTAGTTCTCGAGCCTTTTAAATTTCAGGCAACTTATGTAATCAGGACTGAAAAGTTTTGTAAAATGCTTGTGTTCTGTCATTTTCCCTTAGGGTACAAGAGAAACAGTATACATCTTCCTCCTTGCATATCTTCAGCTATTTGGTAACCATAACTACATCCTAGCCTTGGTTACTTAATAGAAACAAATAATCCTATAGGACATCTGGTTTACATGCCTATTAATTTTTTTTTCTTTGAATATATCTGCAGGAATTCCCTTATTTCTTACTGAGAAGAACTTACTTTAAATTGCCAAAAAGGAAGCAATTTGCCAACTCAATTTTTGGCCTCAGCATGGGCCAGAAGGAACTATTCAGGCCAAGAACAGTTTCTGATAACTCCTGTGTGCCCACGCAGACAGGTACTGAATTCAGTGATCCCCCTGGGATGTCTGCAACAACAGGGCCTAAACACTGACCCAAAGAGAAAACGGATCCCTCTCCTTGCCACCAGAGATTGCATCCTTTCTACTGTGTCTCTGAATCAAAAATGGTTGAGGTTAGGCCTTGGGGAGTCATCCAGTCCAACCCACACTTTCAAGTTATCATCAGTCACCAAGACACCACAAAATCATGTACAGCATGATCTCTGACATAACGGCTTTCTCTGTTCCATGCCAGAGACCAATTCAGTTTTCAAGTTAATACTGACATGCAGTAGAAAATGCTGATTTTTAGATGAGCAGAGAAGGTCTTACAGGGATTTAAGTTTAAAAAATTCCAACAAATCTGAGTCCTTAGTCCTAGCAGTCTCATTTAGAGCAGGTTCTCAAGGAAGGACTAGTGTCTGTGCTAGAAACTTGTGTCATTGAATCTACGGGCACCGAGGTTTTCATTTCCACATTCTCATAATTTCCATAAAAGCTGAGCTCACAGAAGCCCTTGAAAACGGAGTCCCCCATTTTGCATTTCTTTCTTAACACGCCCTTCATTTTAAACCAACATAAACGTGTTTGATATTCTCCAGTTTCAAGGCAGCAAGAAACCTCCAAACAGGTCTCTGATTTCTGATTCTTGTTCACCAAACTACACAAGCTTGTCTTTGTGAAGGGGTTTTCAATTAAGATGTCCAACTGCTCTGAAGTACATTCAAGTGAGCTTTATATGAGAAGTGTAACTCTGAAGTTTGCATTTAGACAAATTAAGAAGGTACCTGCTAATTTATTTGCATGCTGCCGTATCTGGTACCAAGAGGAAACCAAGTCAGGCTCCACTCTTTTATCTTCATGTACGCTCAGATGCCAGCACCACTTTTTATTCCATTCAGCTTCTCCTTGTCTTTACTTCAGTTCCATACTCCACAAGTCTCTCCTGTCTGTAGTATGTCTGCCTTTCTACTTCTTCTTCCTGTGCTACTCTAAACACATCTGTCTCTTTCACACTCCAGACTCAGCTCCTTTTTGACATACCTGTCAGCCAAGAAAAGTAATTCACAACCCATGGGGATATGGTATATGAGAAAACATGCTATCAATTAAGATAAAGATCTGTGTCAGGAAGGAAAAGTTGATAAGAAGTCTTGTCTAAACAGCTGAGGGTGAGAATGACAGAAGATGGATGAAATGGCTGAGAATTGTCTTGGCTTGCAGTAAAATAGGAAAATCAAGGCTAGGAAAAATACAAGGAAAGAGGTGGCTTGTTCATTGGGGGCTATTTGGGGTGTTCACAAAACAGATACCTATTAGAGTAAGCACTGCTATTGTGACAACACTGAATTAGCAGGTTTGGAGGTTGAAAATTTATGCTTACATTATATATTTAATCTTTAAGAAGGAAAATGGAGAAGGGACAGGAGTTAATATTTGTTTCCTCTATCCATAGATGTTCAAATTCCATAGAGCAGTTAATATATTATCCCAAGCAGAATCCAAATTTACATAAACAACAGATAATGGCAAAGGACAATTTCTTTGGTGGTTTGTTGGGGTTTTTTTTTTTTNNGGGAAAGGGCAATTTTTTTGGTGTGTTTTTTGGGTTTTTTTTTTTTTGTTTTTTTTTTTTTTTTGGTTTTTTTTTTACATGGAAGTGTTTGAGTCAGTCAGACTCTTAACCTACAGTACCATAGTTATATGCCTATTGACTAACCAGAATGGTTTCTGCACAGCAGCTACTGTTTTTTTACATTTAAAGTAATTTTATCAAGGATGAGTGTGTTGGAGTTTTGGGAGGTTTTGGGGTTCTTGATTGCTAATATAACGACATGGTGATTAGTACAACATTTATATTAGTTTATTTCTTCGAGATAATTTAACAACCTTGCCTTTATTCAGGTGTTCAAATCCATCATTAAGAACTGAAATTATAACTATGTATTTTCTTCAGAACGTAATCAGCCTATGTTGCTAAAATTTGTAGGAGCTCAGAAAGCCTTCAGATAGACAGCTTATACTCTGGATTAAAAGCTGAGTTAGAAACATAACATTAAGCACAAAAAAAATCAAGTAAATACTAAAACTGTGAACTAAGAAATGTGAGATTTTCCTGTTAAAGAAAAAGTGATACTTCTATTTCACACAGAGACAGAAAACAAAAAAACTTAAATTTTCAAACAGCCCTTTGTTGACTAAACCATGAAAACCACAAAGAATATTATATTAAGCAGTAGAGTTTATGAATTAACATTCAGCCTTTAGAATGTGCTCATTTATTTTATGAATATTACCAACAGTACTGACTCTGTCTCTGCAATCTAAAGAATATCTAACATTTTTATTTTAATTTAATTATAATTTTAATTTACTTCTTTTTAGAAGTACTTGCAATATTTTCATCCCTGCCAGACAAAGCAATCACCTCTCTTTGATCTCATAGCATCAACAGCTATACTTCTCCATTAGATATGTGCACACACACTAGCGTTTTCCTTTCTTGGCTGTTCTTTCTCCCAGGGAGTTACCTTGATGGCATCGTGAAAAGATCTTAGGAGTGCAATGTAATAGAAGTGTTTCCACAGGATTTCATAACATGAATGTTGTCTTCTTTTGACTTTTGCTATGTCTGACAGGGCACAGCAAAGTCTCTGTGTACAAAACCATAGAACTTTGGAAGAAGCAAGATCCAAAATTTTCAGAAACAAATTCTTTTTTTTTTTTTAATACATACTCAGGAGTGTGCAGTGACAAGCACAGATAACACTGTACAGAGTTGTCATGATCATCAGTAAGTGACAGTTTTTCAGGTTTTTACATCGACAAATCTCTTGATCAGAACTATAAAAATTAAAAGAATGTCAAATTTACAAGACTCATTCAGAAAATCCATGGAGATGTTTTACATACTCCTTGGTTAATATTAGTTGTCTGTTGAAGTCTTTGTTTCCATGTCCACTAAATGTTGGTACTTCTCTATGTCCTCAGAGAAATTCCAGCTATGAACAATTTTTTCTCTTTGCTGCTCTGCCACTCATGTTAAAAACTGATGTGTGGTTTCTAAAAATAACTGGTAAGTGGTAATAAAACTGTGTCTAATATAGCAGCCATTCCACCACAAGTTTGTGAGCTTAGTGTTATTTTTACATGAAAGCCTGGCTGAGTCAGAAAGACACCAGTAATGAGGGGAAGATTCTTTTTTTTGTGACAAGATCAGTGAGAAAGCTTTCTGTTGAACACATAATGATGTTCCTCATTAAACTCCTTCTATTACTGCTTCACATTTTGGAAAATGGGTTTTAAATAAATCTGTAGTAATTTTTTTTTAACTGTTGGAAATCTTCCAGAAAGAGGGAGCTGTGGGAGAATGAGGAACTGAAGTGAATAGAGACTACTGGATTATTGTAAATAGAGAGCAGGCATTTCCAGATGGATTTGAGTCAAAAATCTATAGCTTGATACAACCAAGATTCTTCACTAGCTGTATTAGCAGCTATTATTCCAAGATTAGCAGTGATTTTGGGTGCAAGATGAGGCACAGTGAGTCACATGCCTGGTTTTTAAAATCTTTGCCTGGAATCCTGAAACCCTGTGCTTCTGCAGCACAATCATAATTAAGTGCAACTTCTTCAAAAATCTATTGATATTTTCTTTTGTATCTCCTTGGTATCATTGCCACCTTTTCCACACTTTCATAGCATAAGACATGGCAACAGTTGCTTGATTTAGTGCAACTCTTTAATTATTTTAATTATGACAGTACCATTAGGGACCACTGTGGTGTTTTTCACTCTCAGTGACTCCCTAAACATAAATAGTACCTGAACACTGCTGGTATGAATAGGTGTTACTGTATAGTCCATGGCTAAGTCCAGTGTGAGGGAAAGACACAGTTAACACATTGACTCAGGGAGAAACAGGAATATACAGACTGATTTATGGGACTGAAAAACAAACACCTTTGTAATGCTTAGGGGAAATGGAAATTTCAGGAAGAAATTATATAGCAGTGAAAAATAATGGAAGTATCAATGAGAACTAATAGTGTTCACCTAGTAAAAAATACCTGTAAAAAGTAAACACAGCACTATGCTCTCATTTTCACTTTCACTGTGACCTTCTGATAATTGCTAAATCTGGATTGAGGTTTACCAGTTGCTAAAATTATGATCTCTTTTATATTTTACTCATATACATTATATAGTCTTTTCTGTACTTTTTGGTTATATTCAGCATATGTTTTCTCTAGAAATATATTCCAGAGCTTATAAAAGAATTGAAATAAACCAACTACTGAAGGTTTTCTTTGAAGAATATAATTCTTAATCTCTGTGGTCGTTAGCAATTACTCCATTTTAATTTGGCATAATTAATATTTTTTAGTATTTTCAAAATTCAAAACCTGCCAAATAAATTAAGCATTGGATTATATGAACAACCTTTCCCTTGTATTAATGAAAAGTAATGAAGGGACATATTTGTTAGTGTATAGTGACATTATGATCAGTGGTTTTGCTTGGAAAGTCTTTTTTTTTCACTCAGCCAGTATTAAAATTGTCTGTTAAGACAGAAAACGGGCTTATAAAATATATCCAAAGTGTAATTTTGTCACCCTGATTGGACCAGAGTGTGTGTCAATGTAACATTACCTGCATTGTACAGAAATTCTCAGCCACAGCTGTAAGAAAATTGACTAAAAGGTGATTTCCCTAAAAGCATTTAACAAACCTCTGGCAGTACTTAGAGCCTATCCCAAGTCTGTTGAAACACATCCCATGCATCCCATGCTGCCCTGACTCACTAGGAATCTTGCTTTTGTGCAGAGAAATTAAACTTTAGGGGCACTCACACTTTAAAAACAAATTGCAATATCCTAGCATGATGAAAGTGATTCTTCTTTGTCAATGAAGAAAATGGGTTTTCTTTGTCCACACAACAAAATTCTTAAGTGGAAGCCACACAATGTATTTTAAAGTTATTAGAATCATCCTGAATGACTACAGACTGCTAAGATATGCACCATATGTGTACCTCACCATAACATCTTCTGTTCATGCATTTAAAGTGAATGAGTCTATTAATGTAATTCCCTCTTGCCTTTACCTTAAAATCCCTTTTAGAATTAAGCAGCCTTTTACTCAGTGCTTGCATTTCATCTTTTAAGTCAAGTCACATGTCTCATTGGTGTATTAAAACCCCAGCTTTATAATTTTATTTGCTATTTCTTGCATCTGTTTTCATTTCACTAATTCTTGACACCAGAAGTCCTCTCTCTCCTCTATCACTGATTTTTAAATACATAAGGATTTTTTTTACCTTCACTGTCCAGATCATTCCTTCAGATCACACATAAATTTTTAGTTTTGTACAAAGACAGTGTTGTCACTACATCACTTTCCCTGGTCCTAAAAGACTAAATAAAAGTAAGACAACAATTAAAACAAACCCCACAAAGTTCCTACTATAGGCTGGAGACAGTATATGAAAGGGAAATATGATGTAGGTATCTGGCTATGTTCTGCATGCATGTAGGATTCCTCAGCACTGTGGGAATATCTGCACTTCATTTTGAGGAGGACTTTGAGAGTGTCTCTTGCTCAAACTTGCTGGAATCTTTGGAACATGAGGCAGATTATCCCACACTGAAGTTTATTTGCAAAATAGCTCTTTGTAAGTGATAGACACAGAGCAAACCATTTGATCTCTTTCAAGGGTAAGGAATAAAGCTAAACCCGTTATTTTAATAATGCCTGTAAGACCTAACACAGATGAAAGCCTTACAGTGCTAAGCTCTGATCTGTTACTGAAATGTGTGACAAGAACTTTTCATATCACCGTTTTCTAGAGGAAAAAATAAAACATTAGGTCTACAAGCAGGGCCCAACCCAACATTCCTGCTTCTAGGATCCAATGTTTAGCCACAGAATTTTTTCTTTATTTCTCCAATCACATTCTTTTAAAGGATGGAATATTGGTTTCCTGATACATATGTATCTTTAAAAAACATTTTTTTAATATCATAAACAGGATCTGTTTGGGATAGCTGTGCCCTCTTATGGTGAATTAAGTCACATTCTGAACACCCTAACTCTATCCATCTTAGAGCAACACTGTAATCTGAATCCCTTCCACACAAGTACTATTATTATCTGCAATTCCCAATCCACCAAGAATAACCTCTTACAACCCATGTAGTCCCCAAATATTACCTGTGTAATAAAATGATCTGTCAAATAGCAGTAATTAATTACCTTAACTATTGATTTGGTTCAGGTGCTGATAAAAAGTATTAATTTTTCATGAGTCTGAGCACAGGTGATAAAACAGCACAGAGTTTTCAAAGTATTGATCATCTCAAAAACTCCATGTGCTTTAGTCCTGTAATTACAAAGAACAAACAAAACCTCTTTCAGGGAAAAGGAATTATCATTTTCTTCTAGGTTTTTTGAAAACTCACATCAGCCTTCAAATTCAGTCCTTCAAATTCAGTAAAGCAGTAATCAACAGAAGGGTCAACAGTATCCACAATTACAACATATGTTTGTCTGAGGAACATCAATAATTTTTGAAAATACTTTTGGGAATTAACATAGCTGAAATTTCTTTTTGCTAAATGTAGACCTTTTATTCCAGCAACTTTGAACTGTGAAATTTGCTAAGTTGAATAGTATCCTGTATGGAAAGAATCAATCATAATACAGTGTATTCTGTGTTCCAGCTTGCAACGAGGTATAGCCAAATCTTCTCTGTAAGTTATTTTCAGAAACAAATACACTTTTACTTGTAAAATTAAATTTCTACAGTAAGTGTTATCTCTAGACCTTAATATTCTCCTTGCTTACATCCCATTTAGTAAAGACTTAATAAAAAAAGCACACTGTTCTCTCTCAAATATTCTTTCATTGTCTTAGATAATATTTTAACAAATAGATGTAGACCATGACTTCTTTGGTAACTTATTTGGCAGAATTAAATCTAATGCTGAAATGTGAAAATAGTCAAATAGAGCAAAGAAAACTAATTAGCTTTTGTTAAAAAGTTCTATTAAATGCTTTTAAGGTCTTAGCTTGCCAACAATTAACATGCTTAACTGTTCCAAAACAACTGCTTTGTGCATTCATGTTCCCTACCAACATGCTCCTTCCTGTGGAAGCAAATGCCATGACCTGCAGAACGTCTGCGGATAACATTACTGTTTGAAATCATGCTGGGGTAGGACACATTTAGACTTTGTTTCAGAATTGAGCACAGAATTCAGAAGACGACCTGAAGAAAATTAATTTTCATGTGAGTTCATCCATTCCAGAAGAAATATAATGTTTTAAAACTCTTTGTTGTCACTGATAGCTATACAGAGCAGATAACACCAAGAAAAAAAAAGTGAGGAATTTTACCTTCCAACAGAGAATTTAAATAGTATTTAGTAAGTCACTTAAAAAATAGAGGCAGAAAGACTGACAACATAATGAGAATCTGCAGTAGGACATGGGAATAGAACTTACATTGTTTTTACTGACTGTGTCTTTATAGTCACAGTCCTTCCTTCCTCCTAAAATGTCAACATATTAACTATGGAAGAGATACAGTTTGGAAGTATTTATGCAGACTACTGCACATAAATTCTACTTCATGAGACTAGTGTTCATAACTGTATTTCCTTAAAATGAAAAGATATTTTGAAAACCTATTTACTCCTTAAGTAAAATCTCTGAAGGAAATGTGTTACTAAGTTCATTCTACATACAGCAATGAGGGAAACAACAACGGAGTAAAAGGAACCAAGAAACTCAGCTGCTCTTAAGAAGGAAAACAAAAACAAAAAACATAAGAGCAGTTCTACAGGAACACAGGTTTAAAAGAAAAACTAATTTGAAAAGCTAAAAAAAAGGCAGTTCCCTTAATTAATGTACTGAAAGCAGCAATACATTGCCTAACAAACTTTTGCTGTTCTTGTTGAGAAAAATCTTTCAGCAGAAAACCATAGTGTGGAAAAGCTTTGTACTGTGTTTTCAGCTTCCCAGTTTGGTTACTCATTTTGTTGTCTGTCATATTAATCTATGAAACTGTACCAAGGACTCTGCACTTCCCCCTCACAAGAGAATTTTCAGTGCCAGCGAGCTCTTTGGCTGTAGGAGTGTTTCCATTCCAAAGAAGTTGCCAGTGTTGCTAATTGAACTGTCAGTGCTCCTGCTGTTCAGATTATTTTATCCTGTCCCTAAAAGCAGTGGGACAGGTTCTCCTTGTGCGATTTAACTATGAAGAATTGTTCTGCAAGTCAACAGAAAGAAGCTAAGGAAGAATTGAAAGCAATTTACTAATAAAGGATAAAGCTTGTTAAACAAAAACACCAAAAAGTATTCAAAGTTTTAAGTAAAGAGTGCAGATTCTATTCACTTTAGTGTGTTTGTGTTTGGCCTGTTTTATACAAAGAATGGAAGAAAATCTGCAGTTTTGCCCAGAGTATCTGAAATAGTTTGTTCCTAAGTGAATAACGAGTGCTGCAGCTTCCCCTTAAAAACAACACAACTTGTTCTGCCAACCCAGCCTTGCTCCCTTTTTCTGTGCTGTCAGACATTGCATTCATGCATCCCGTGAAAAAGATGAGACCTCCCTTTTAAAACTGTTCTCTTCTCAGCTCCAGCCTCAAGCCAAGCAGCTCTCTGGCAGATGGCATTTTAAAGATGTTGTTTCCCCACTGCTTTCCTGGGCAGCAATTTCACACGATTATCCAAACAGGACCTGGGGCTCAGAACCAAGATTGCATCCCCAATGAAGAGGGGACAGATATTGAATGTCCTGTGGGACATAAAGTCCCACCAACATTCCAGGCTCAGCTTTATAACACACTTTTAGCAGCTGTTGGATGGGGAATCAAACCTTTCACATTGTAACTCAAGTAGACATTCCAAAATATATTAACTAAATAAACATTTTTTAGTTCAACTAATGGAATTGTCTTGACTACCATCGTGTGGAATCATCTTAAAATATCAGAAGAAAGAGCTTTTCCGACAGTGTGCTTACTGTAATTTGTTGGGTTGTATTTGAATAAGAGATTTAGGAAGATGATTCCTGGCTGAAATATTTTCCTGGAATATCAGACATGACATGATGGTATATTTAATTATCTCTTATTTCCCTTAAGTATTTATAGAATTGTACAAGGGAAGCTGGTGCATATTATTAATATCCATCTCTATCTATCTATCTATCTAATCTGTCTATCTAAACATCTATCTATCATATTTTTATCTATTCATACCTAACTATTTTATCATAAAGTAGCTCAATAGATCACTTATCCAGGGATATCCTGTAAGAGTACCTAAGAGACTTTTTGAGTTGTGTATCAAGGGCAAATGCTGAAGTCAACTGAACTGAATAATAATTGAAAGAAATGCTGAACAGAATGCTGAAACAGCAGCTGAAACTGAACACTCATGAGTCCCGGGTGGTGCATGGGAAAGAGGCCACTGTCTGGGGAGCTGTCACCATGCAGAGAGAGTTACTGAAAGAGAATCTCTGCCTTCTACTCTTGGTGTGGAAAAGTTCAGACAGACACTCAGGGGAAACATGGAGTAGTTACAAACTTAGGTCCAGTTAAGAGGAGCGAATACTTTGCTACTTGCTAAGTGAAAGGTCCCCTTATAAAAGTAGGGCTAATCTGACAGTGTTTCTTTTCCCTGGGGAATAGAGATAACACAAAATCTTATCAAATCTGGCCTTTTTTAGCCCACTAACAGCAAAGGGCATGATTGCAAATACACTGCGTTCTCGGTTTCTTGCCAACCTTTATTCAATATTTAGCCCTACAACATTCCTTTGCCTTCCCTTTACAATGCATAACTAACCAAGAATCAGTAGTTTAAAATATTTAAAATGTGAGTTTTCTGGACCTAGGCAACTCAGGAGTAGCTGGCACTTTGCCCCCAGTAATCACCATGCCTGACTTCCTGATAAGTGAAATGAAGAAAAAATGTCGCTCATTGAAGCAAAACCTCCCAGCAGTGTGTGCTCATGGGGAAGGTGACCAGAAAGAACTTGTGTGATCATCCACTGTGACCTCTTGAATACTGCAGAATATTAAAGAACTAAATATAATCCAGATGATTATGTTCACCCAAGTGCTCCATTTTTTTCCACTGCTGTTTCACTAGCAAGTGATAGTGTAAAAAAATGATTCAGTCTCATTCCTGTGAATTAGAACTGCAAGAAACATGCAACATTGATGAAAACTTCTAAAGAAATCCAACAGTTTGAGCTGAAGCATGAAACACTGTGTGTAAAATGACCACCTTAAATAAAACGGGAGAGAGGAAAAATATTCCCAAATAACTTGAAAGGCAATAAAATCAATATATTGATAAAAAATAACCAGTTATTTCATCCACCCATCACTGAACAAAGAATAAAAGTATCAACTTAGGGTCTATAGTATGATGGTAAACAAGAAACAAGAAGTCTCTGAGAACCCTTTACTGCTTCAAATTTACTAGGGACAATTTCTACTTGTGGTTCCTGTAAGCATCTTTTCTACCCAGAAGATTCCTTATGCTTGGATATTCAGTGCAAATATTAGCTAGATACCAGTGGAAAGTCATTCAAAGATTCAAAAGGAAAATTTCTCGAGTAACTTTTGAAAATAAATTCTTCTCTTAGAGAGGTTTATTTAGGACAGTATGAAACCAGGTTCTTAAGAGATACGGTCAGCAGCACGACATGATACAGTTCTGGTTTTTGACTAAGATAACCAGGAAAAGGCAAGACATGAAGAATGTTCTCTGTAATGTGAGCATTTTGGACCAACTTGATAAATGGGTTTGTGGACCTCCTCATGTTTCCTAAAGGCATCACACTGTACAAGTACAGCATGTCTGTCAAAAAAAGTTGCTATGATTCAGAGCTCAGTCTAGAAAGAAAGACATAAAGCTGCAGTTGCAATTTTTCTATTTTTTTAAATTTCCTTATGGTCTTTGATACATTAAGAAGGATACAGGGAAAAATTACATATAATACAAACAAACAAATGTATTTTGCTGTTAGAAGAGATTTTAAAGTCCATTTAAATATATTTCACCTGCTAAATAAATTACCAAGATTTATTCATTTTGCAGAACAGACCCTAGATTTTCCAAGAGAACTTTGTACCAATTTGAGACAAAACTAGTTTAGCCTACTTTCTCCATATTCCTTAAACATGAAGTACTGCCTTAAAAAGATTTGCCTGAAAAATTGTGTCCAGCTGTTGCAGAATCCTTGTTGCCACATACATTAAGTGCAAGTACTTCATAACATCTTTTGCAATTCTTCACTGCCTGGACATAGACTATATTTCTGTGAAACTTAAAGATATATTTCCTCTGCTTTTCTGAATATTGTGACAAAAGCAAAGAAACAAATTTTTTATGCTCTCTGATTCCAAAACCTTAAGCTTACAGCTCTCAATATTTGTTCCACTTACTGTGGCATAATTACTTATGACAAGGAATGATCAAGATATTTCATAACAACATGTTTCTCTAACATGTGCTTTGTCCAGAGATCACAGCAGGTTGATAACAATACTGAAAGAAGGAGATAAAAATTCCTTTTAAAACAAATTTTGGCTGATGTGCAAAATGAAAATAAAGAGCATTGACAGCTGAGCAGAGCAGTTCATCCTTCAAAGCATAAAATTTAGTTATTTTTGTAATATTTATCATTTCTTTCATGTTATATGATAAGCTCAAATCCTACAAGTTCTTCACATATCCAGAAATCCCGTTAAATACCTTCTCAGAAAGAAAAAAATTTTACTAAACTGGCACACAAATATAGGAAATCATCCATCTTTTCAGGTTTTTTATTTACTTTTCTAATGCAATATCTATTAGTGTCACCATATTTTTATGGACTATCAGAAAACGAAAAAAGTAAGTTATCTAAACATATTACTTCTCAAAAAATAAACCTTGAGAGACAGACAAATATTCTGCTACAGCACAAAATTTTTCTCCCTGTTAAGCTCCACTCACCACAAGCAATAGTTTTGCACTTCAAGGTCACCTCCCTCCTCCCTTCAGGAGTCTCAAGTTTCTTCCAGTTAGTAGCTTGGCAACCCTGTCCATCTTCCTTTCCTTGCTTACTGGCAATACAGGCAGTGTTGGACAGTTTTTAAAAAAACAAAACAAAAACAAATTAAAACAGAACACACAGACCCCTCCAAATAAAAACCACTAGAAAATAATATTTAAAATAAATCTGTTATTTATAAGTCATTTTGTATAGACACATTCCTGGATGCTTTTAAATGCCAGCTTCAGTGAGGATGAAATGCCTTTCTTTTGTTCTTCATCTTCTAAGTAAAAACATTTAAAATTACTGAAAGCATGGAGGGACAAGACCCAAGTGTGGTATGTAGAGCAAGCCCCATGAGCTAGCTTTTTTGGCCATTGTGTGGTTCTTAACCATATTCTGGTGGATCTCAAAATTAATCATGTTGCCGGGTTGCCACACAATCTGTAAAAGGGACACTTTCTGCTTTTCAGGGCACAATTCATCCCATTGCATTAGAATCTGGAGAGGGACTAATTGACAGATAACATTAGGAAAAGAAAGCCTGAGAGAGAGTGCTCAGTCGACACGGCCAATTAATGTGAGACAAACTGGCAGTAGACCAGGGGATGGTACTTACTTTGGGAGGTTTAATTTAAATTAATGAACAGTGTCCTATAAGAAGGGTCAAAAAAGGAAACTTCCTGTACTCTTTCTTCACTTGAGGTTCTTAAAAAAGTTAGCTGACCTACAGATCTCCTGTATCTCCACTGTTGAGAGAATTGCAACCTTCTTTATTTTCACTGTTTTTCTGTGGTTTTTTTCCGTCTCTAGTCTGTTGGCTTAGTGATTGGTATGTTTTATGGTTGTTTTTCCACTTTTTTTGACCTGTTTGCTTATTACAAACAACCCTACTTAATTTTTATCCTTTCTGCTCTGAACTTTGCAATCCTTGTTCCAAGTTCTCCGTTCCCTGGCTATGGATCACATACACTTTTTTTCTGCCATGCAAACAGCCACAGGAATAGGCAACGTGGGCTGCTTATATCCTGCCTGAATGTCCAACACATCCAGCAGCTGCCTGCATGAAGTGGTACTGTGGAATCAGGATTATGGTAGGTGACTTTCAGGGAGCAAATGATCGCTTTGCCAGCAGCTGCTGGAGCACATTACAGGGTGGCTGCTGGAATGTGTCCAGGGTCATGCAGATTTATCCACTCCCATGGCAGTTCTCCACTGCTCTGCACATTAGTCTCAGATTTCAACCCTCCCTGGGAATGCTGAACCAGCTTGGGGAGGAAGGATATCGAACATATATTTAGTGCCACTGTAAGTGAAAATTAAAAATGTGATTTTCATTTCTTTGCAAGTGCATTCTGCTCAAATTTTGCTAAAATTTTACAGAAAATAAAAAAACCAAACAAACATGAACAGTTGAAATCTTGCTGTAATCTTATACAAAGTAATAAATGCATTTTTATATGCATTCTGTACTTGAACACTATGCATTGATACATACACATGCTCATATAACATACATGCATGGATCACTTAACATAGGCACTTGTGTGATAGAGCACAACAGCTCTTTAACAGAAATTAAACACTTTGAAATTATACTTTAGAGAAAACTAAGGCAGAAATGGAATTGCTAGGAGAGTTACCAACAGAATGCACCCATTTTAAGCTACAGTCAGGATGTTGTTATCTAACCTGAAATCTGTGCAGGGTGTGAAGAGCAGCATCTCTGCTCTTAGGAACAGTGGCCTGTTAAAACAGAAACATTAAAGAATATATGGAACCAAATTCATTTTCAAAAAAAACCCTACATTTGTCTGTATTTATTCATCTGAAGAAGTGTAATTGAAATTAAAGTGACCCAGAACTTGAACAAAGTAAGACGAGTGAAAAAGGACAATCCATGGGATTGGGAGGCAGAGGGAGAAGGCAGGAAGCTTTTTATACATATATATGGGAAAACAATTAACATTCTAAATCCATAGCCTATTTTGTAATCAGTAGCTCTAGTCAGCTATCTACAATGACTGGAAGGTGAATTGCAAGTTAGTACCACTTGTATCTCCTACCTCACCATTACTGATGTATTGGAAAGAGACAGGATAATAACTACACTTGTCCTGTACAGGGTAGGTATCCTGTCCTGTCACCCAAAGATGCCTCCTGAACCTTTGGTCTTAATCAGCAGCACACAGTGATGTTAAGTATCAACATCTGTAACTCATTAATTGCACTTCTGTTCCTCACATGGCTTCCTGTACAGTAAGCTGTTTCTTGTCCATCCCCTTTGCTCCTTAGCAATTTCCATGTTCACTTTTAAAATTTTGCCTGCAACTTTTTATCCCATCTTCCATTTATATTTTAAATTAAATAGGCAATAAATTCAACTGGTTTCCTTAAATGTCATTAAATAAATGAGTTTTCAGATGTGCTTTAGTTAAGGGAGAGGGATAGAACAGTTTATAATGTGCAGTCACTCTGCAAAGGCCACATAGAACATGGGATGGTGTCACAGTCAAGGCAGAGGATGATAGGTTTGAAAAACCATAGGGTGGATATAATGCAAGACAGCTGTGCTGATGTTGAAAATGTTCATCTGATAGCATTCAGGAAGGGAGAAATGAAGGGTGATATAATTAGCAATGGTGACTCGGATTCTGCCCTAAGATATTAGAAGTAGTATTTTTGTATGGGAGATCAAATCATTAAAATGTTGTCGGGTTTGGGTTTTTTCAGGAAACAAAATAAGTTGATATATTGGCAAAAAATGTCTTTTTTTCTGCCTTGTGCAATATAAACAAAAATAAGTTCAACAAAAAATCATTATGTCAATGGTTTGAGGAGCAAATGAGACTGAAATTATATCCACTGTTGCTTGAAATGGGAAATAGTTAATATGGTACCCCAGACGAAAAGAACAGAAAACTAAAATTATAGTAAATAAAGAAAGAAAGACAAACTACTTAATATCACTCACTTCGTAGCACATATAAAAATAGTGCACAATCCCATTACACCTCAAGAAGATTTATCAGGGACATATTAACTACCACAAGAGTCTTTTTATCCTGCATGAAGATATTGAAATGGATAGGTTTGAAAATTGTAGTTTCTAATTTTCTAAGGAAATTAAGATTTAGGACAGAATTCTGTCAAGAAAAAAGGATGGAATGGGATGCAGAGGAGGATGGAATCACTGTTTAATGAAATTAAATTAACTACTGGGAAAGGGTGGAGGAAACATTCCTGAATGTCTGTGATGGATTGTAAGGTCTTCCTACCCAGGCAACTCAGTAACCACTTATATTTCTATATTTATGGTTTTAAAAATCTTTCAAACCATTTATTTGAAATAATAGTAATAATATAGTTACTACCAATATAAAAATAATTAATGTACATCTTACATACATACATTAGAATGTAGGTTATTGGAAAAATACGCACAATATCAAATGTGTGTAATGACACTCTAAGATGATATACTCTCTTTTCAAATGATTGAAATAAAATTAATAATTTTATTTTTCTCCAAAGATTCATATTTCATAGCCTTTTTATAGTAGAGGCAATGAGTGCATAGGAAGAAAAATCTTGCTAAGGTAACAGGGAATAGATTTCCATGACTTGTAGCTCCACTGGCATCTCCCCTCAATCTTCTTGCTTCTCCAGATGATTATAGATCAATGTTTGGATTTGTGAATAATTCCCATGCACAGAACTTTATTCATTATTGGATTTTGGCCACAAGTGATGCACCACATAATTCCACCTGTACTACACAAACAATAGTGTACAAACCCTCCATGCTGTATATTTAGGGGGTGGGGGAAAAAAAAAGTAAGCTAGAAAGTCTATAAATATGGTATTGATTTTCAGCCACTATCCCCAGTTGTGTGATATTTTATACTGACATAACTTCCCTCACTTTACACAAATCAAATAAAGATATGTATCTTTGAGGAAAATATTCCTCTGCTTTGGCTGGAAAAAAAATGGAATAAGGCTGGTGGCTTTTATCAATTTATTCCTGAAAAATTTAACAAAACAGCAATCAATGGCTGGCAAACTGGTAAATCTCCTTTAACTTTTTAAAACTTCCTTCACTATTTGTTGCTCCCCAGCTGAGCAAAGAAATAGAGCACATATTCCACAGTCTCTATTTCACATCTCTGCTCTAATAAGGCCAAGCCTAAGTCACTGGCTTCCTTACATTACTGTGATTTGTTTATAATTTCCACAACAGGTAGGTTGAATTTAACAATTTGGCAGAGATGTGTGGATCAATAGAGCAAAGTAGTTTGTGGTGAGGACTCTCTCCCACTCCCTGGGGTGCTGGGAGTTTGGGGAGTTTATTTCCAATTGGATTTCATCTTACAAGGGAAACATTTCGACTGCACATGATGGAAAACTTTCTGAAGGAAAGAGGCAGTGGCACACACCAGAGACCTCAGTCAGAGCACAACCCTCACCATGGTTTGGATCTAAAGTCCCTCACTAAGCATTGGAGCACTTTTTGAATAGAGTTTTGTTCATTTTCCTCCAAAATACAAAAAACACACCACAATGGAAACTAAGCTGAGGCAGCTCTCAGAAAAAGGGTTTAATTTCTAAGCAGCACCACTGCTGTGAACCAGTTCACTAATGGAATCACAACTCAAGTCTAGACAAAGACCCTTTAAAAGAATTTCTGCCAAGGCCATAAAGAAGACACAAATTTCAGTGGAATACATATTTCCTTATGAATATCTAAATCTACTTTTTCCTTCCAACCTAAATGATTCTATGATTCTTTGACAGGGCCGAGGTCACCCTCGGTAGCTCTGCAGACAACACAGAATTGGGCAGAATGCTTGACGGAGCATCTGAGTGTCCTGCCATTGAAAGATCCTCTGACAGGCTGGAAAAATGGGTTGACACAAATCTCACAAAGTTGAACGAAGGGAATTGCCAAGTCCTGCATCATTTTTTCTTTGTAGTTATGATCAGGAATCAAGAGCTCCATGTACAATTTAAAAGTAAATAAATAAATAGAATTAGGTTTGAATTTACACAGATTTAAATAACTGTAGTGCTGTGTTGCATCTGGGCAGGGCCAGCAGTCAATCCTGCTTTTCCCCCCGCCTGCCCGCTGGGACAACAGGCCCGGGGGGGGCCCCGGAGCCAGCAGACGGCATGGCCGCCCCTTCTCCCCCCCCTACTTCTGGGATTGCAGACGTGCAGTGTTCGCGTCACCTTCTTCCCTGCTTCCCTCCTTGTCCGGGCATGGGCGGGCAGCCCGGGCATGGGGCCGCGCTGTGGGCAGCGAGGGGGCAGCGCTCGCCTGAAAGGGCAGCCCATTGGTTGCTCTGCTGTGTGCAGACAGCCGCGGGACTGGCCAATACCCTTGTCAGTCATTCCAATCCTCCGCAGCCATTGGCTCTGTCCCGACTGCCTTCCCCTCACTTCCCTGGTATAACAACCGGCTCCAGCCAGCCTCGGGTCATCTTTTATCCACTCCCTGTCTGCAACTCCAGTATTAAAATCAGCTGGACTCAAGCGGAAAAGAACCCTTCCTCATCTCTTCACTTTTACTGCCTCAATTAAACCACGGGCATGAATTTTGCAAACACCAGCATGGAAGAATTCAGGCAGCCGCAAGCCCTCCCAGGGGACTGGGCGAGGCTGCAATCACTTCTCTCAGGTCATATGACCGCCGCTGAAGGCTTCCAGTTACTCACACTTTTTACCTGCAGCACTGTAGTAGAAAAAAGAAAGAAACACCGTCTGATTTTTTTTTAATCTTCCATATATAAACAAAATAAAATATAGTATGCTAAAAAACATCTGTTATAACGTACAGTGATTAAATATAGCAAAGTATACTGTAAACTGTCCTGGACAGAGGTTGTCCAACAAGTTCAGGGTCATCAGCAGAGAGATGGTGAGATGAATACACTCTAAATCACTGTAATGATTTCACGTGGCAAATTTCAATCAAGAATTTAAAAACCTTTTGCTGTTATGAAAAATGTTTGAGTATATTTTGAGACCAAGCCGATGCCACCCTCCTTATTTTTCACAAAATAAGAACACAATCATATTTCTCCTGTTGTTTCCAGATTCAGGTCACACACAAAAAAGTCAAATATGGCATGTATCATGACTGATTACAGCATGTATAACAGATGCCCTTATATGATAAAAGTTACTAATGAAACACTGTCTTTGAAAGGGACTGCAAAATTATCCATTACTGAAGGAATAGAGAAAGGGAAAAAACAAGGAAGGCTTTTAATGAACTGGAATAAACTGTTCTGACATGGCTTTCAACTGCAGGTGGGTCTCAGACAAGGTTAACAGTGATAATATCAGGCACAACTGAATCAAATGAAAGTCAGGAGGAAATAACTGGCATGTCAGGGATCAGACTTGGTAAAGTCATCTCAAAATCTGGAGGGAAACCAGAAAAGGGAGCAGTATTTAGAATAAATATAAAGGAACATGAAGTTTTTAAGTCAGAAACAATCACTTCACTGCATAGCGTGACTTCCTTCATGGCTCAGATTATCAGGGTCTTATGAAGTCTATGCATAAAAGAATTGTAGAAAATTTAGAGATTGTTTTCCATCAAACCAGTTAAACATGCTTGGTGAGGAAGACTGATTTCAAAATGTATTTCTGTGAAGCAACTAAAATGTACAGATGCAGATACACTTCAAGGTAACCACTACCTGTAACCTGACCCCATGCTCCCTTTTGTGCTGTTTTGCTGTACTCTCTCTGAAAGCAGCACTGCAATAAAGTTTTGACTAAACCTACCAACTAGTGTGATAACATGTCCCTGGATTTCATCCACTTGGTCATTAAAGCTAGCACATGGTCAGACTGGGCTCTCACATGGAACATATCCCCCTGGTTCCTTAGCATGGAAACAGGAGTGAAACACAGTGCAGAAGAGCCAGCTTTTGTCAAGTCTAGCCTCATATGAAGGTATGAGGTTGCCAAGGCAAGCAGTAAGAGCATCACAAAGCATTCTTTGGCTGTGTTTTATGGACACAGTGGAAAAGACTTTTTTGTTCTCTCTGTATTTTTTCACATTTTGACTAACAGAATTTGTCCCATCCAATCTAATTCCAAAAAGTCCTTGAAAAGTCCTGTCTGAAATAGAACATCATGAGATACCTGTGCAGCAGCCAGCTGTCTTGGACATGTCACTCTGATACCTCAGACTCCTTGTGTGCTGTACATCACCTTAAAACGTTCATGAAGCAGTGGCTTCTTACCTTCTTGTGGGCTCACACCAGTACTTTCTATAAAGTAGTTTATCAAACAATAGCAGGTCTGATTGGTGAGGTTCTCACCTTTGCTATTGTCTCATGGGGATTTCCTAATGCTCTTTGATGCTCTGAATTAACGTTTCCTTTGCAGCGCCCTTAACAGTCAGAACCTAATAGCCTGTAACTCTTGTCACCACAGTACTAAAAGCCTACCTAGTTTCTGCACTTGCATTTGTAATTAGGACTATCAGTCTCTTTAATTGCCCTCCACTAAATAACCCTTTCTCACTTGATCTAGTATTTTTCTTCTGGGACTTCCTACCTGCTACTATTGACAATGTGCAGCCATCTCATCAGGCTGACGTACCAGGGCTGCAGGAATATCACTTGTGACTGCCATTTCATGCTTCATTACGGCTGTGCATCTCAAATCATAACACTAATTAGCAAACAAGTCTCTTCTACACCTGCCTGAACGATGCAAAAGAAGATCACTGGCAGGCTGAGCACAGCCAAATTAAAGCACATTACCATGCAGTTACATGGTCAGTACAGTGGTCTTTTTCTGCCTTTCACAGCTGTGCCATTTTACTCTTGTAAACTCATCATTTTAGGCAGATGTTACAATAAGATTTATCCTGCTCCTCTTTTCCCCTAATAACATCTTTGCAACAGGTAATTTTACAGGTGAATTGGTTATTAGCTATTTTAATGTGATCAGTACAACAGTTTGCTCCTGCAGTCAGGTATTCACCAATATCCATGTATTTTCACTAATTTTTTAGTCAGAACCAGTTAAAAAAAGGCTACAAGTACCTCATGTGTGTGTATTCATATAGCAGAGAATGAAACTATCTATAATAGCTTTACCATGTATATTCACTGGAGAATAATAAGGGACTATCCCACATTTGTATATATTAAAAATTATAACCAACCACCCTGTTAACTTCTTTCACCCACCCATCAATACAAGAATCTGAAATGCATCCTAGAATCTCATATATTTTAACCCCAGCATGGCTGCAGAAAATTGCACAAGTTATCTCTGCCATTTTTCAGGTTAGCATTGGGGTACAGAGAGTCTATGACTTACCTTCGGTATCAGACTCTGTGACAGACCTGGGGAGAGACCTTAGATTTATAGTCTCATAGCCCAGTGGTCTGGCTGAATAAATCTCCACTTCTACTTTATCCACTGCAGGGAAGACTGCACTGCCCTGGCCTGCAGAAAGAACTTTCAGAAAAAGCAATATCTGTTAATTATTATCTCTTAAGTGTTTTGGTTTTTTTTTTTTTTCACAACATCCTTGGTTAGAACTCATTTCTGTTATGAACACTTTCACAAAAGACTACTTCTAGAAATCTTTGATCCCACAGTGCTCATGATAAGGATACAAAAAAAGGAAACAGATGAATCTAAAATGTCAAATCATTCCAAAAACCAAAGTCTTGGTTTTTTACTTCTGCCTTCATCTTAGAGCACAGACAATACATGAACAGTTATCATGTAGTCTTGGGAAAAAGAAATCATTCCAAGTGAAATCATTGTTGGATTTCCTTTACTGTTAAAAAAAAAAAAAAACCAAAAAAACCTAAAAGCCCCTATCCTGAGCCAAAACAAAGAAATAAACAAAACTAAACTAAACTGATCTCTGAAGAGATTACAGTTTCCTGCAGAACTTGAATACTGAGAAATTTGTCCTCAATATTTTCCATTTGGGAATCCTCACTGGTATGTTAAAGCCAATGAATCTCCAAAACCAGGGGCTTTTCTACAACACACACAAAGAGCAAAAGATGTCTGCTACCCCTCATGCCATACAATCTAAAGAAACAGACCACCCATAAAAAATGGAGGGAATTTTATGCCTCCAAAACCTTAATGAAAACGTGAGCAGAAGTCCTTTGCAGTTTTCTTTGAAAGGACACACTTGTTTCTCTATGACTCCATCGAGTTTTCTTGCCATGCAGAGAAGAATCCATAGCTTTGTCCTTCTCTACCCCCTTGAGCTGCTGCTCTCATCTGTGGCAGGACTCCGCCACACCAATACATCTGCCTTGCCTCAGTGCACAAGACAACAGAGGGAAGCAAAGTCTTCTGTATGACCTCACTAAGACCCCACATGAAGAGCAAAGCACGAGCACTCTGTCACAGCACTGAGGTTGTAGAAATGGATGGTATCAGGATATTGCCCTGCTGTAACTCCTGGCTGCTGTAAGTGGAGGAAATGTGGTTTCTTAATTTCATGACCCTAAGAATGCTGAAATCATTCAAACTAAGCAAAAAGTCCGACATTTTAGAATAAGCAGACTCCTCATTTATGAAGTTATTTTCCATCCAGAGAAATCCATTAACTTCACCAAGTGATATATCAAGAAAGCAATGGATTATAGTGGCACTTGTTGTCTTTCTATACTTTCAAAGGGAAGGATATCCATGTCTGTGCACCATGGATGTATTTAAATTTGGATTCACTTCAGCCAGAAAAAAAAGTAAATTAAGAAAATAAAGGAGCCAGAGTGAATATTTATAAATTCAAATCATAAATCAAATTATTTAAGACAGACTGTACAATCCCTGTCTTAACTGGCTTTTCTCCTTGAAAGACATTTGATTGAACAGTCTTCTTGTACTCCAGAAATACCAAAGAAAAGTTGTCAAAAACCCAAGACCCCATTTCACAAGAGCCATATTACATCACAGCAAGGGAGGATGGGGATTTGCCTGCTAATGGGGCACTGTGAGTTATGTTTGTGGAAGCCAAAAAGAACTGTTCTCCTGGAGGTCTCTGCCTGGCAGCCTAGCCCTGGCTCAGGTGGTTTTGCTGCTCAGTGAAACCACTGCATATCCCTGGAATGGGGTGATGTACATTCCTGCCTCCACACCAGTGGGTCAAACCACACAAGGATGTCTTACAGCCCCAACCCTGTGTGTGTGTCCCCACTCCCCCGGCCCTGGGCCAGCGCAGTGACAGTCTGAACAGCCAGGACAGCACAGCTGTGTGTCCAGAACCCTATCACAAGACCACACCATGACTGCAGGGGCCAAAATTGGAAAAAGAGGGAAGTCACAGTTTGGCAGTTTTTATAAACACTTATCTTCCCTGTTTGCCCCAGCACAATAGCTGGATCCAGCCAAACAGTATTTAAAATGTGCACTCCCACAGTCCCAGTGCACCAAAGTGACATTGAGTGCTGTTAACTGTCTTCATAACTCCTCTGCTCTTCAGGAATATGTGGATGCATTGGCAGACTATGACAGCAATAACAACTTCACCTTAAGGTTTTCAATATGAGAACACCTCCTCTAATGTGATACAGGAAGCAATTCATTATCTCCAATGTGCTGTTCAAGGGGCCAGAGAGCCTGGTGCTGGAGGCTCTCTCTGCTCAAGCAGTGTGCAAATAGGAGCAACAGCATTTTGCACTTGCAATGCCTCATTCTGCCTGGCTAAAATGGATCCCCAGGAAGCTGAGGAATCAATCTCCATAAATATGGCTACATTTGGGGATTTTATGCTGAAAAAGCTTGATTTTTCTATGCTATACAAAGTTAAATCCTTCATTCAAAAGTCTTGCTCTACTCACCTGTAACACAAAAAATACCAGCTAATGCAGTGCCACCTGATAAATGATGACAGCATTTAGATTGTTTACAGATTTGTTCTCCTGAGGAGGCTCCAATGTTGTAATCGACTCTCTCCTTGAGATCTCTTTGTAGAAAGCCATCCTGTCAGTCTAAATCAAATGTATTGATTATCTGTAGTAATATAATAAATGAAATTAAAAATAACTTGACTCTAAGGGAAACAAGTCAAGAAACATAAAAGTCAGTAAAATGTTTCTGTGGCAAATGTCTCTCAATTTTCTGCGGATGCAAGATAATTCACTATAAACTTTACACTTCTCACCAAAACATTTTTACTTCTAAATTACTTTATACTATTTTGGGCTACTATGATCTTAGAATCGTGTCACTATCATTGAAGTTTAAATAAGACATACAACATTTTGGTGTTCCTTACAGTTTCCAGGATGTCTTTAATGAGCCAAATATATTGCAAAGATTTCAGGGAAGCAACACAGCCCTTTCTATCCACAGATCATTTACCAGAGTTATTCAGCGTATTCTATACTTTGAAAATAAAAGGTCATCTGCTGGATAAAGGTGTGGTGCTCAAATGATTTAGCTGATTCTGACACATGACTATAAATGTCATCAGTTAGATTGTGAAATAGCTCCTAAGGGATTTTAAATCTGTGAATGCAGGAGAAATTTATATACCAGAAATCTGTATATATACCAATATTCATTCATTAGTGAGGGTCGTATATAAAGGATACAGTGCAGAACTACTGAAAAAGTGTAAGCCTATTTTATTTTAAAGGAAGCCCACGCATTAAAAAAAAAAAAACTATGCTTATATAATATGAGGAATTTTTTATATGGAGAAAAAGTAAAAGTTGCATTTGTAACCTGTGAAAAGGAATTAAGTTATTTCCTAAAGCAGAATTCATTAATGTCATTGGTGCAATTTACATTCACAGACAACTTTGAGACTTTGGAAAAAGAAATATTTCAGACATTTCTTTAGTAGTTTTTCATCTTTATTTCCATTTTCCTGAGCTCATTTACTAAAGCCTTTGAAGCAATTTTCTGTCACAATGGCGCAGTAAGGACATGGCAACTCAGCTTGGTCCGTAGAAGAGCAGAGAGCGAGCTCCGTTTATTGTCCTATTCCCTTTTTATAAGGTAGGAATGCAGGTAGATTATTTTCTAGGGTCCAACCACCCCCCAGTACGGTTGGCTGGGTTCTACACCACCCAGTTCAAAACATATCATGCCCAGACCTACAACAGCTGTGGAAAACAACAGGTGCTTATCTTATTGTTTTTCATACCTTACATGTGGAAGAAAACTTTCTCCCAAGCAGCCCCAGGCAGCTTGCTCCAGGGCGCTACAATTTTCCTATGAAAAACTGATTGAAATTTCTTGAAAACTATCAGTAGGTCCATTCCAGTTAATCTGAGATCTGCTTATTTGTAGGTCTGTAAGATGAAGGTCTTGACAGTTGATTCACACTGTGTTATGTAAGGCTGCTGACACTGACAAACTCTCTGGATGCTGGAGGAACACAAGCCATGCCCTGTTCTACAGAAACTCCAGTTTACCTCATCCCAACAGGGTGAGTTAAGGATATTGTTTATTCAACAGTTCACTGCTGTAATTGCACTGAGCATGTTACACAGCATGGATTTTAACTTAGGCTTTTGTTTGCGTGCTCATGCTACCACCACAGCACTTTGCAATCTATGCAAGAGCTGAGTAGGAAATGTCAGATGCTGCCTATCAGCTCTTTCGTTATATCCACCCTGTGCTTCTCTTCCGTTTGCCACCTCTCCTATAGAGCTTTAGTCACTGAAGCAGAAGCAATTAAGACCTATTAGGGCACTCATAAATAAAATCAGCACTCCAGTGACTGGACAAGCTGCTGGCAATCCTATGAATTTTTTTTTCCTCAATATGCATGAAAATTTTTATCAAGGGAAAATATTTCAGAACATGAATTCACATTTCCTTAGGTCAGTAGTACAGGGTTCTCCCCCATTATCCCAGCCTTGCATTTAATAGCTTCAGTGGATCTGGGACAGGTCCCCAGTGCACAAGTGCTGTATCCTAATGCAGAGCTGCTTCAGTTGCTGCCTGTACATTTGCCTCTGAATTGTGCCTGTCTATTTGTCACTCTTTAATTACATCCTTTATGGTTATTCTACACTCATCTTCAGTCACAAAAACCCTATTTTGTTTTTCAAAACTTGCACAGATGTAATTGGAATTTAAAATACTCCGGATGGAATAGTAAAAGTGCAACTCCCAGGAAAATCTCTTTACTGTTTTCAGCAAAGAGCTACCTCTCCTTGTTGACTCAGTGACTGACTGTCAGGCAATATTTTTTAATGAGGACTTTACCTGTAGTCTCATCTATATGAATATTTTATATTTTTTGTTTTCTTCTCCCCTTATTCACCCCCCTCCCTCAACAATAACAGTATCATCTGAAAAAGGTGGAAAGGGAGTCCAAATTCTTGATATTTTTATCTAGACAAGTACTTCACATGTTAATGCTTTGAAAAAGTGGTGTAAGCAAATGTTTTTATTGAAATATATGCTCGGAAAAGATAAAGTGGTCAGTTTTACAAAGGAGAATGAAACATAAATCCATTTGTTGCTTCTTAACAGATACCACAAACTTCCTAGGTGCAAACAAGTTGTAGTTTTTTCCCCTGAGTATTTCAGTTTGCATACTTGTTTTCATTCTTTTATTTTGGTCATTTCCTTTTTCCTTCAATAATTTTTGCATTATTTCATAAAATACTCATCTGGTTGCCCAAAATGTGTTACTTTGCTAACTCATCAACTCTCATTTCACAAATAATGGTTTTCAGCTCCATCGGTCATGCTGAATTACTGTAAGCCTTCAACATTCACAGCTGTGGCATCAAAATATATCTGCTCATTTGTTATATATCTCATGAAATAAATTAGACTGCTGCATAATGCAATGTATCTGTTTTATGCATCATTGTGTTCTTTATACAGATTGAACTTGTCTGAATATGGAGAGATTTGGTAACTTAACAGCTTCAGCATCTGAAAGCCTGAACACTCATTTTTATACACTGAAATAATGTGAAATGGCAACGAGCAGGAAAAGAACAAGTGGGGACAGTTCTAAGAGAAAGAGATGACTTTCTGAGAGTTCCTTGACTCGTTAAATGCAGACTGCAGGTTTGATTTTTTTTTTCTTTCCCCTTCTTGTCTGCTTTCTGAAAATGGGAATATGGGGTTTCTTGAATATGGGGTTTCTTGAATCTGTGGAAGCTTACATTGCTGTAAATCTGATTTAATATTTCTGAGGAGACAGTTCTACCCACCACATGACAGTCTCAAAGGTTCATTTAACACCACTATAGCAACCAGTAAATAATTAAACATAGTGCTCTGTCTCACACACCAAAGCTAAAGAGACAGGGATAATGAGAGGCTCCTTGGGCTAAGGACACAGGTTACATTAAATCATTGTAATATTATTTTCTTAGTGGATATTTCTTACTTTCATTCCAGCTGTTCTCTTTTAACTAAAGTGCAGAGACACACATATGGAAGTACATCCTAATGTCAATGAAATAAGAAAGGCTAAGTTCTGCATGCAGAGATATTGAGCAGTGACACCAGTTGGGGAAAGTTTAAGGGCAGACATGGCAAGGCTGGCTCAGCTGACAGGTGGAAAATGTTTTAGTTGTATTGTCTAAATTGATTCTGTGCAAAATTAACCCTGATGATCCTCTGTAACTATGATTCTTTGCTGTTGTGAAAAGACAAGGGCTGCATATGTATCTGGAGTAACTCTTTTGCATCTGAATTTACTTCTGTTAAGCTGGTGATCCCAGCCACAATAATTTGCCTTGTCCACAGGATGAACAGCACTGAATCAGAAGGAATATGCATTCTGTTATGAACTTTGTCCCCATTCCTTGTGAAGATAAAGTGCAATTACATAACAGTTTACTTCAAAAGGAAAGACAGCAGCTCATGAATGCAGAGTTTTCTCCTCAAGGCCACCCAGAGAAGCGTCAATGGGAACATCATTAAAGTTTGCACCTATCCTGAAGGAAGGGTACCTTCTCTAAAACTACCTGGCAGGAGAGGGGTATGGGTAGTACCAACACCCAGAGTGATGGTTTACAAGGGAATTTTAAAAGATCAGGGCAATTGCTAAACAGTTAAATAGTCTTCCCAGTGGTTTTTACCATATCTAGTTATGCCATTACAATACTATCAAGAAAGGTAGGGGTGGAGGGGACTGAGTTTCTAAATACACAGAATGTCAGGCAATGAAGATCAGCACTTCTGACAGCAAGAGGAGTGAGTCACAAAGACCCAGCTGAGATGATTTTTAGAAAGAAGATATGAAGGTTTGTAAGGTACATTTTACACCTAGCAAGCTGAATTAGACAAGACTAAGTTTAAAAAGTGAACCACTTCTTATTATCCTCCCAACTATCTGCCAAAAAAAGGTATGGTTTTCACTAAAACTTTTGGCCTGCAGAACCAAATTTTTCATACAGCAAATCAAGAATAAAATCAAATTGAGAGACAGGATAAAGTGTTTAAAAATTACTATATAAGGACAGGCTATTAAGGCTTACTCAAGGTTCACATGATTTTCTCAATAAATTATCTGTTTTCCTTCAGTGGATAAAATTTGTCAAACATTTTCAGTGGCTATGTAAAGAGTCTAGAAAGAGTGTAAGACAGAATTTGACTTTTTTTTTTCCACAGGGGAGTTGAAAATGGCTGAGGGACTCTGCCTTCAGAGGCACATGCTATTTGCCACAATCAACAGAGCATTCTGCCACTGTGGGTTAGAGAGGATGAAGGAGGTGCAGTGCTGCTGTTGAAGGAACAAAGTAACTATCCTAGTGTATGGGTGACAACCAGCAGCTTATCCACCATTAGAAGATTGCACCTCTGGAAAAACATGTTGCAGTGGCTGCTGTCTTCTGGTTTCCTACAATTTACTTCACCATAAGCTGACAGATTGATTGCTTACCCTTGGTTATTAATTTTTACACCTCCAGCAGCTGCTGAAATTTTGAACCCTTCAGGGTTCTTTTTGTCAGTGAGGGAAGAAAAGGCATGTACAACTTTTCCCCATAAGTTAATGATATGTTAACAGTGAGACATCCTACCATGGAGTGCAGGGTGTAATGGATGGGACTGACCTTCCTAAACAATGTGATCATTGTCAGAACAGTGATGGCTCTGGAAAGAAGTCCATCTAACTACACATAAATGGAAGCCACTTTCAGAATTACCTGTCCATCCTGGTATTTTATAAGTCAGGCTATCTACTGATGGCAAGAATTGCGTTGTCTCCTTTATTTTCAAATGCTACAGTAACATGAGCCTTACTAAACCTGATATAGCCATAACTAAACCTGATTTAGTAGACTTGAACTTCAAAAGCAAGTCATTAGACATCTGTTCCTGCAACCCACAAGGTCTTTAATATGCTCAAATGCTGTTGATTCTTTTGCTTTTTCAGACTTTACAGGAATCCTAACGAGTCCAATGGATGCAGGGGAACATTGCAGAAAGGCAGAGATTCACACAAGGATCTTCCTGAACAACTACCAACTGCTAACAGCCAAGTTGGAAAGAAGAGTATTTCTTCTCACATCTCATGCCTTGGTCTCATCTTGGTTTTAAATTTCTTTTTTTTTATTACATAAATCAATTTTTTTTCTGCTCGTTTTCCTTTCAGGTAGTTAACATGTAGTTTGTCTTTACTCTGCAGATAGAATAGACTGACATACTGCACACGATGAAACAATGTCAGGAAAAGAATAGACTAAACATGGATGAAAACCTGAGGGAAAACTTGTCTCCTGTGAAGTATTCCCAGCAGATATCATTAACCTGTACAATACAAATTTCTTTTACAAGCCTTGCAATGTGGAATATGCTTAAAAAGGAAGAGCTAACATTTTCTTAGATTAAGATCTCATCTAAATCTTAAAGTGTGTGCTGAAGTTATGGAGCTGTCTACTCATTCAAGGGCCTGCAAAGGAAGCCTTGATCACAGTAGGGAATAGTGAAACAAAATGAGAGTAGGAATGAAACATTTAAGATGATCTTCACTAAAAAACGGAATTAATTCTTCATTACATTATTAATTCACTACTGGACATAATTAATTTATTGGCCATTAATGGTGCTATTTGCATTACCATTGGATTCTCTGGATAAAAGCAAAATGTGACTTTCCTAACACATTTCAAATGCTGTAATCAGAGAGTGAACTGCTCTTCAACAGTGCTATCCAGAGTTAATCCATGGATTATTTGGTCTCTCTAAACTGCTTTCTGAGGTTGGTAAGAACTTAAAAGACAATATACATTACTTTGAACAGGTTTGATACAGGACAGCAGCAAAATAGATCACTTACATTCTAAGCAGTTCTCTTTGTTTATAGGATACCTGAGGCTGTTTCTGTTTTATTTTCCCTCTTTCCATTGCCCCACTGCTTAGATGACCCCATATTAAAATACCTCTTAAGTTCCATTTTCACTACTCAAGATGTGGAGAGATTTGAGGGAGACTTATGCACATAGATAAATTACTCCCTTGGAAAAGAAAAACAGAAACTGTAAATAATGCAGAGAAGTTTGAGAACTGGCAGTTGTTTTATAATATCTTTTCTCAACACTACTGTTCCATTTTGCATTATCAGCATAGTTATGGGATGTCATATGTTCTCCCACTGTTACAAGGATTTCTATATACGCAGTAGGAGGTGGAAGGAGAGAAATTTCAGCCAAAACTTTCAGTTTTGATCTCAGGCATTTACTTGTGCTCCTTCTTTCCCCAGATAGTAACAAAGCATTCTCAAGTCAGAAATACAGTCACAATTGTTCTCTTGATATTGGAGTATGCTAATATTACACCTCTACAGTCTTATCTAAATGAGCTCACTGAATTGCATAAATAATATTGGCAATGATATGTAAGAAAAAAATCAAGTTCAGTCTCTCTAATCAATGCTAGCTTGGCAAGTCCAATGAGTTAAACAAACAATCAATGAAAAGGCTGATCTATGTCACTGCAATCAGGGACAAACTGCATCTGAATGAGAAAGCTTAATTTTTACATTGTTATTTTTAAAGGGACAATCTTCACGGGTAGTCACTGAAGAAATTCCAACTTCAAAATTCCATCATGAGAAAGTTTTACAACATAATTTCCTTGAATGACATTTTTAAAAATCTTGACTTTTCCAAGAAACTGTTCAGATCTTTTGAAGGAGCAAGTCTAGCTAATTGTTCTTAGTTCTGTTAACCATTTCAAAAGAGGAGTTATTTTTTTGACATAGTCAAGATGTTCAATAACGAGTGCTGATATTTCAAAAACCTTAAGATGTGGTGCACAGGGTTTCATAGGAGAAGGCCACAATAAAACAAAAAATGTGGGGAAGAAATAAATTTAGCTTATAAATAGAAATATGCAATTTTTTAAACGTTGTTGCTGGTGAAAGTTATTTTATAATTTCAGCATAGATCTTTTTACTGTATTGCATCAGATGCCAAAAGGCAGAGTTGGAGGCCAGATGATAGTTGTCAGGTGAGTTTAATCTGTCTTTCAAAGTCTGTCTCAACTCTGTTTCTTTATGATATAAAAATATTTGAGAAATGTGACCATAAACATCTGACATAATATCTAAAATGACAGACTGAAATTGCTTGCGCTGGTTTTCCAGCTTCTGTTTGAATGCACAAACCTTTAAGAAGAGTAGACTACTTTCCCCAAGGATTCTCTTCAAGTGTTGCTTTTATGCTATGACAGAATGCAAGAAAAACTGAAAGATTCTTCCCAGGACCAAGACCATTAATGAGACAGGGAAGGATTCAACTCTAAGACACTTTTTGAAATACCACACAGGATCAGGGCTCAATTTTTTCTCCAAAAATATGCTTATTCTCTAACTTTTTTGATATGAAGTTCTGTCTCAGCCCAGAAAGCTGCTTTGATGTGCATCACTTAACTTTTGACATAGAGCCTGATCCTGTTGGTCATTTGTCTGCTTTTAGGGGTGCCCCCTTCCAGACCAGAGCCCAGTGACCTCAAGTGACATGCCTTGTGTGTTGTCTTTTGAAGGAGAATGCTCATTCAAAGCTGAGGCAAATGTAAGTTATTCTTGAAAGAAATGCAAGGGTAGTGCACAGATACAACTCCATGATTGTAGTGGAATGTCCACAAATCTGATGGTAGTGCTGCCATCATAGAGGGCTTTGCCCTTTGGACCCATCCCTTCCTTCACAATAAATCCATACCTGGATTAGACTAACTGCAGCTCTATGGAGACTAAGCCTGGAAGATGCTGTCTGTTCTGCAGATGAACACCAGTTTGGAGATTCTAGACTTTTGCTCAGATCCTTTCTCCAGTACTGAATCAAACATTTTTTTTTTAGAAAAATGATATTTTCATAGGCAGAACAGTCAATGGGTGTCCCCTCTTTTCAGCTGCTTGCAAAGTACCAGCTGATACATAAGATTTTTTATGTAGTGGCAGGTTAATTTAGCCATCCTAGGAAGGACCACAAAAGCATGTTTTGCCCATGAGTGGACAAAGAGGAGGAAAGCAGGCTTTGCACATATTTCCCACATGAAACAAAAGTAAAGGGCAAATGTAAAAGAAATGGAAAAGGGAGCTGAAAAAATCATGATGGGAATAAGAATTAATAAAACAATGTAGCAATGATATAACGAGAGAGAAAAAGACAAAATGGAGAGCCAGATGGAGTTGAAATAATGAGAATTTAGTAATCCAGAGCTAACAAGATGAACAAGAGAAGAAGAGCAGCAACCAGATGTAAGACAGGATCCCACCAGAAACACAGAAATGTGTAAACACTGGATAGTTTAATTTAGAGTTACAAACTGGGTTCCAGGTTTTTCTCTTCCTGTGTTCAGCCAGCAGACATGGAGCCCAAAGGCTAAGTGTGCATGTCTCTGGTGATGAGTCTAGAAAATCCACTTTGATTATATTGCAAATTACAAGTTTTGTACTGTTAAACTAATTATCATAGCTGGAGAGGTCAAGAGAATTTACAGAATTTGGAGGATTTCTTATGCGAAATGAAATAATGGGTAAGTTTAGGAAACCACATTAAAGTACAAGCTGGAAAACAATCTTAAGGCTGTTAAGTCAAGTACCCAGATGATACTACATATATCCAGCCTGTAAATTATTAAATAGCATTTATTTATATGATCACATAATGCTTTTCTCTTACACTTTATCTATACCTTCTCCACAAGCCAAGTGTGCTCTTTTCAACGTAATGATAGAATTCACAAACCAAAAAAATTCTCCTGGGTCAAATGAGCAGTCTTTCATGCCAAGCCTTGGATACACTGAGTGCTAGTAAGAGAAGCAGCCTAAGGAAAGCTGTGAGCCTTCTAACCCTCCAGTCCCCTTCACTTCATCCTCCCCCAGTTGCTTGGTGCACTAGGGATGTTTGAGGGCACATCCCTGCCTTTCCTATTTAACATTCAGGTATGGACTTCCTGTCCACAGAGTGGAATAGATATCTGGCAGTCATCTGTCTCTGTCTGAAGGCAGGATTAGCTATCCTTGACAGATACATATCCAGTGTATTCAAAAAATCCCTGGTGATGATCTCTCCTGAGTCTTTTCTAATATGGTCTACTTGCTTTGCTTACCTTCAGAAATATTTTTTGATATTTAACCTAACCTTCCCTTCCTGTATTTTAAGTCATTACTTCTTAACCTTCATACCATCAACAGAGCAGTAAACTTTTCTACCTTTCCCAGCAGCCCTATGGAATTAATTTGCAGCAAGTTAAATAAATTCTTCATGTAATAGTTGAAATGGGCATCAGCAACGAAAAAAATACTGTGCTTTAAGTGGCCTTCCTCATGGGCACTGTGTCTATAACCATGAGTGTACCATGGAATGTTCTCTGGCACTGGGGATAACTGAGATGGAATGGCATGCTAAGCATGCCCTCACTAGAGCAGCACAGCCATATTGCATTTCTTATTTTTTTATTTACTTTATTGATTACAGAATGCTACTTGTTCACATGCTGGGCCTCTAAGCACCTCATAGAAAAAGTATCATTAGCACATATGCAGAAATATAAATCCTGATTTGTGTGCTTTCTTTTCTCTCAGTTCATTAGTCATAACAAAGCTCTTGTATGTGCTTGCAGTCTCCCTTTGTTTTTGAACTTGTTTTCCATCACTTTCCAGTTCTAAGCTCACATAATTTTTATTTCTTATTTGGCAGCATTTCTAAGAATTGACCTTTTATCTGCCCTTTCTTCTGGATCCATGCAACATGTCTATATAAGTTTCAAACTGGACTTTTGACCCTTTGGTGTCTTCTGTAATGCTGCAGCATATATGCTCTAAATATTGTTTTCAACCCATGCACAGTTTTCTGGTTGAACACAGGTCTAGTTTCTCCCAACACCCTTTTTTCCTGTGCCCAGTTCAAACCACACAGGAGTCTGTATATAGCTCTTTTCTGTTTCTTTTGTTAAGGATTTCCTCCTCCATGTTCACAGCAAAGCCTCTTTCCCACTATATCTGTTGGTAGTCCTCTTTTCCATTCACTTGCTCTACCAAAAGCAATTTCGTTTCCCAATCATCAGATACTATTTATGCATTCAAATCTGTGAACAATAATAGAAATATCCCATTTCAAAAGCAGAGAGGCCAAGTAGACAAAATTAAGCTGTTTCACTTGATGGGAACTGCTTTCTACTGTCTTGTCCTTCAAATACCATTTCGGCCCTAGTTTAGCTTTTCTCACTGAGCAAAGAGTTTGTCTATCAACTGATAATATGAAAGTTTGAAACTTTTCATATCCGGCCTAGATAGTACTTTATAAACAGTCCCTTGGCTTACAGGAAGAAAACATCAATAGAAATACAATTTATCTTCTGCTTATCACCCCGAGGCATTCTCAAGCACTCTGGTGCAGACCTGCAAATCACAGGTGGGCTGAGCACCAGCACACAGCCTGAGCACTAGGCAGAGCCCAGTAAGATGTGTGTCTGTAGGAAGAGAGATTTGCCAGGCACAGACACTTGTGCAGCTCCACAGAGCTACACGTCTGTTCTCCAGTTTACATCTAAACCTCACACTCTGGCAGGAAATTTTAATCAGAGCAAAAATCAAGGGAATGTTCTATTCCCTCCCCCTCCATCTTACATGGACTGTTGTATTTGTAAGCAAAGATCTCTGAATGGTTTTATTTGCTGGACTCTCCTAATCCATGGCCCCCTCTCCACCCTCTCTGCTCAAATACACTGAGTTCAGGAGCACAGCTGACATTTATCACTCAATTTCCTTATCAGACTTGAGGTAGCATGGACATTTCTTCTCATCACTTACACAGATTTAAGACGAAAACTAGATCATATTCCACTTTCATTTTTTTCCCTAATGCAAGTTATTTCATTAACACATTTGTGTCCACTTTAATAGATTTCACAGGCCAAAATACTTTTTCACATCAAAGCAAAACTCTCCAGGCTGCTCATAAATAACTCCACAAGCATAGACAACTGTATTATGCCACTATGAAAACACTTTCTCTGTACAAAATCTTCAGAAGGTTAACATCCTTTCATATTTGTTTTATCTTTTGTATCTCACAGAAGATGATCTAGGAGCACAGACAGATTATGATGCAGAAAAAGCAGGAAAAGCTTCTCTTGGCTGATTAGGTTACCAAGGCACTGTTAGGTATGAGGAGGGATTGATTCAGAGGAATCAATTTTGCTGGAAAATGTTATATATGTATTGAGAAATAAAATAAAAGAAAGAGGTGGGGAAATCACAACACAGGCAAAAATAGCTTTTGATAAGGTGTCTTTTGGTTGCCATGGTTCCTTACTTGTCTTGTCAATAATAATTATGAATAATAATACCTATATGAAAGTCAGACCTAATCATACTTCTATTGCTACCTTCACAAACATGCAGAAATTGGTACTCCTACACTATATTGAACCTTTCTTTCTCCCTGAGCAGAGCATGATGCCACACTGTGGGACCACTTCAAACAGGTCTTGACGTTTCCAAGTACCTCAGAGAATGATGCTGTGGGATTCCTTTCCCCCTGTACTCAGTGATGTTCTTGCTCTTTCCCCTTCAGAGTCATGGTGTCTCCTACCTGACATGTCCCCACTCAGGGCTGCATGCCCAGTCCTCCCGCAAGGACTTTCCAGAGACAATCCCTGCAAGGATGCAAGTCTGTGATCTCTCCTGCGTTCCTGCTGCAGCAGAGGCATAGCAAGAACAAGGAATAAAAATGGTTAAAAACTGTCTCTGTCAGGACAAAATTTTCTGTGGCAGAAGCGAAGGCCTTGGACACAGAAAATGCTCCTTTTCTGGGGCAAGCACCTCAGGATTTCACGCCTGGTTAGATATTGATCTGTACCTGCATTGCAGGGAATCCATACCCCAGCATTCCTGAGAACAGGCACTTAGCTCCTAGATTTTAATTGCTTCAGAAATTAATAGACACACCAAAAGCCTTTGCTTGGTTGTGGGCAACTATGTCTAAGGGTAACCTAGGGCTCTACTCCTTTCCTTTACACACACCCCCACATCCCCACCCCTTTCAATTTCTCTCGGCTTTCTACACACAGGTTTAGCAGCTGTGACCTCAGAGACAAGTGCCATGCTCAGCAGTATCTTCTCTTTGGCAAAAACTCCCATTTTCCACCGAGTTCTGAGCTACAAAAGAATCCAGAAGTCACTGCATTGCAAGCAAGTGGTACTAACTTGAAGCTTTGAGAGGCATAGCAGGCAGGTATACACCAGCCAAAGGTACTGCTTTTTAAATTTCAAATCATCCATTTCTTTTTTAATGGAAATTTACTAATAAAATAGAAGAGCACTCATGAACTCTGTTCAGCTTCTGAAAATATGTAATTTGGAATTGTATTTCAGCTTTCAAATATTAAAATATATTTTCTTTGGCAATTTTGGATGAGTTTGGGATTCTCCAGAGTAACTTGTGATATTTGGTTGCCTGTTTTGCAATTTATTTTTCTCATTTTTTTTTTCCAAATGTGTAATGATTTTATCCTCTTAAAGCAGTGTGGTTTAAGATAACCAATGCTTAGGCATTCCTGAAATTAAAGTGTGCTCCTTTCCAGTTCTATTCTGCAAGAGATGGCTCTCTCCATCCTACAACATACAGAACAAGGAATTATTTTAGTAGCACAGGAAAGCAAAAACTGATACAAAGCCTGAACATTATGGATACAGCAATTCAAAGCCTTTGATCTTGAACAGATTTCAGACATTGTCAGTTGCACGTTTATGAGAGAAGATAGGAGCAAGAGAGATTAGAAGAACAAAATATTGGATTAGAACAAAAATTATATGTTCTGCTTATGTTTTAACAACATAACCACTCTCATTCTGCTTTATATACTACCTCGATTTGCAAGATGCATTAAAAATGGCAGCTAGTCACCAGATAGGAGTTGTTTTTTAGAAAACACACTTTCAGACAGCTTAGAAACACATACCCCTATAAGAACTCGGATCTGTAGTCACTCCCTTTTTTGGTACACGTTTCACTCTCCATGATATTTAGTTTTATTATGATTACTCTAATTGCAATTCTAATAATTAATAGTTGACTTTCTATCTTGCTTGCAAAGTACTCAGGGGAATGTAACACAATAAGCACAAATACAACATAGAAACCTATGCTTTCAAATTCATAATCAGAGGGAAATTATACATAATTTAGTATTTGAAGTATATTATTAGAAGGATGAGATCACCAGCCTGTTTCCAGATCACAGAGCTCTTACTTCAGGAACAAAAGTGCTAGATATGCAGTCAACTAGATGCAAATTTTTTAAGGAACACTGAAGATGATCATTCCCCACAGCTGATAAGGGAACACATCGTGCACTCTGATGTAAAAAGAGCTGCTCCTCTGTTTTTACAGATGAAGAATTTGACTTTACCTATCTGTTTTCTAACTGCCAGAAAATGCTGAAAAAATACATTTCTTTACGATCAGTCTGTTCTAAAAACTCAGCTTCTAAGGTATTCCTTATAACCTGCTTTTTCAGCACATGGTATTTTGATATTTCATGAGTTTATCTGATTCCAGGAAGTTTTCTTGTTATGTGTCTAAAAAAAAAAATCATGTCAGGACCACTTGAAAAACAAAGGAAAACAAAAGTGGACACCAGATAACCTGCCAATGCCTATATTTCTGCGCTTTGAGTTTATCTGTTCCAGTAGAGCATTTTACTTTTCGTATATCACAGGTGTTTCATTTTACACTGGGAAGCAGTATTCTTCATTGTCATCTTAGATTGTTACTATATTGGTATGGTTTCTTAAGATCTTAAGGGCCTTATTCCACCTAATATTTTATGCTCCATTAACAGCAAAAGAGCCTGCTGGAGAACAAGTGGTTGCACAGTACACATCACATTTCGAATTGCATTCCACTTTACCAGGTTGTTTTAAAGCCATTACAATCTATACTATAGGCTTCTTGTTGGTAATTTGATTCTGACCTTGTGCTGGCAGAAGTCTTACAAATAAAAATCTGTCCAATATGTTGTTATTGCCAGGTTATTGTCACCACTCCACACCTCTGATGCCATTTTGTGTGCTCTTTTTGCATTGCAATTGACTGTCAGATGGAAAACTATACAGCCATTACATATTCTTTTTCGCAATCTATCTTCAGAAAAAAAAACAGACTCTGATACTTCTGTTATAACTGAAATTATAGGAAGCCTCAACAACCAGAAGTAGTGACAGAACTACACAATATACCAGCAATGCTCATTGGGAAACTGGGTAGCTTGATGATTATATTATTTTTCTCCCGCAGCAGCCGTTTCAAGTTATGCACAATGAGAAATAAGTACTTTGAAGGGAAGGAGAATAGCACAAGATTACCTCCAGGAAGTTTACAGAAAGCAAATACATGTTACTGTAGCAATTTTTAATAATAAATCATATTTCTGTGGTATTCTAGGAAACCTGCATTGTTTGCTAGAAACAACCCTATTATACCAGGTGTTGACCTTACTGTGTCACCAAGGATAGCAATTCTTTCCATTCTGCTAGCATGCAACAAATTCAGGTCCTAATAATTTCTTTCTACTAAACTTAGTATTGCAGAGAAAAATTGGGACAAAAGTTCACTGGAACTTATTTTCTTTATTTACATAAACCTCAAATGCTATATACAGGCATCATACCAAGACAGTAAAGCAGCAGCTCACAGATAGCAGAATGAAACACAGGGTAAAAAACAGGATTCCTCTGCAAGGGATTTGCATGTGTCCCTCATGTAATACATCAAGTAAAATACACTTAAATACTTAATAGTTAAACTCCACAAAATTTAAATCAGAGATAGACTTCAGAAATAAATGTGAATAACTTTCCAATCATAGAGTCAAACTTATGACATTGACACAACAAAGGGGGCATATTCATTTCTGTCCCTTTGGTAATTAATGTTTTTCTAATTTACAAACTAAAATGGCATTCACAGCAAATCTTGTGCATTCTTTTCCTCATGACTTTCAGGACACAGTGCACAGAATGCGCGCTACCATCTTCTGGCAAATGTACAAACACAGGAAGGAACAAGCAAGAAGAAATTTCAACACAGGACATTATTTTTTGGATGCCCAGAAAAAATCCTAAATTCATATTTACGTACAGCTTTGGGCATATGGCTTCAACATAACCAGCTGAAATGAGTTTCGAGCAGGAGTCATATCTTGCAAAACATCTCCAGTTCTGCAGCATGCAGGTTAAACAGGAGCAGCACAACTTCTCAGCAAAATGCTGCCAAATCAGCCCCACTATGAAATGCAGCTGGCTGTGCTGCACCTCTGCAACGAGAGGCATGAGCAATAAATGGCAAGTAATAGAATAATAAAATACACTTACTGCAGAAGAATGGCTTTCTGTCACACCTCAAAACATGGGGCTTTATATTCTCAAGGAATCACACTGAGTAAGGAATTATGAGAAATATGCAGCAGAAATGGTGTGGGAATCTTATTATCTACCACTCTAGTGTCTTATGTCCTGATAGGAGAGGATTCATATCCTTTTCTAAAACACTATCATCATACCCTTGATACCTATATACCTTTACTGATTGCTTCAGGAGAGATTTTGGCCTTAATTTCCTGTGGTAATGGTTTCCCACTCTAGTTGCATACTGTATGGAGATGAGTTTGCTTTATCATGCTGAAATTTCCTGCTTTTCATCTAACAGCCTTTCACCTTTTTTTGCATTGCAAAATCAGGAGAAACGAAGCTCCTGCTTTCCTTTCACCATGTCATTTGTCATTTTATATGTATTTTTTCAGGCCTGTTATTGGGTTTTTTTCCAAGTAATCAATCCTAATCTAAAACTCCTCTCTGGCTGTTTTCATTGACTCATTTTTCATTTTCTTTGACATGCACAAATGTACTCCAATTCTGCTATATTATTTTCCAGGTGGAAAAGCAGCAGCAAATGCATGAACAAAGACTGCACCACTGATTCATCTAACATTTCTGAGCTTATCTAATGTGCTTCTTTTTCTTGTACTTATTTTTTTTTCTTCTCTGCGCATTGGAAGATGTCCATAGTACCAATGCTCATATAAACCCCAAGGTCTCCAGCTGAAACCCAGCACTCAAACACACAGGAGGAGGGACCCCTTTGTGCAAAAGCTGGGAAGGGGAAAACAAGGCAAAGAGCAATCAGTTGATTTACTAACATTGCCAGTTTAGGTTATAGTGCACAGTCCATTAGATCTCAATAGTGCTTATACATGTTCCATGCACCTACACAATTGTTAACGCAGCTGCGCATTTCTGAGATACAATTTGTGGAACCACAGAACCCTTAGGGCATTCCTAATGACACCAGAGATTAAATAAAGTATTATACCAGATGCATAACAGTATATTTATATTGTGTTATACAGTTTAAGCTGTGCCATATTTAAGGTCCTATTGCACAACATCGTTAGATATTGATTTTATAGAAAAAGTAACTTGCAAGTTTTATTAGCAAGCAAATTGATGAAAATACATTTTTAGAGTTCAGTTTGGGCTGTTAGCATTTAAGATCACAGCAAAATAGGTATATAAAAGACATCTTGATGAATTCTCCGAGATGTGAAGACATCACAGTGAAAATAGATTGTCTCTGAATTTGGGCCATTTGATCACTTTGATTTCACCATGTTTTCTACGGGAAAAATTTAATGTGAAACAAGAGGAATACAGGCAGTGTGGACCAGACTTGCAACTACTTAAGGGAACAGCTTACAGTGATTTAGTCCCTGAAGGTGTTTGAGAATCTGGGCTTAACTCCTTTTTAATTGGTATTTTGACGAAATGCATCCAAGATGGTAAGAGCACAAAATAGCAGGGAGAACTAGGGAGCATGTGCAAAGCCAGAGAGAAGAATTGCATAAAACCTCAGTGTGTATCATGCAAGCTAGAGCAGACAACTCCCATATCACTCACTTCAGAAAACTTCACACTTGAATTTTGATATATATTATTTTATATTTCAATGTAAAGAGAATGTAAGGAAATGATCAGACTTATGAAATGGTACTATCTATATAAGAAGCTTCCCATTTGTTTAATCTGCATATTTCTAAGTTATTGTAATGGTGATGTACAAGTTCCTTTAAGAAATTCAGATCCGTTGATTATACAGAATACACGAACTCTCCCTTTCTGAATCTCTGCCTAACTGGGGTAAGACATGACAAAGGCCCACAGACCTCTATTCTAAGAGAACATCACTGCAAGAGACTACTTTATAGTGAGAACTAGGTCAAGATGCAAACTGAGATGCCATATTAATTCATTATCTGTAATTACTTTTAGTGACTTGCTGAGCATCGCAATGTGTTTAGTACAAGGTTTGGTTTGGGATTTTTTTAACAAAAGAGCGTGACAATGGCAAATGCTATGAGCATATCCATTAGAAACCAATATGCCATTACTTCCTCACTGTGTTATATTTAATTTGTTTTGTCAGTGAAGTTTTTCACATCAGGTGTCTACTCTCTCATTTCAAGTTGTACTCTTTTTTTTTACAAATGTTACAGATATCTGGTAAAGACTTGCAAAAGAAAGGCTTTTAACAAACTTAAAGCCTTGTCAAGGCTATGCTTATATTAAAAAATCATCAACCAAATAGGAGTAGGTTAGCAAACAGAAGATATTTGTGCTGAGAAGCCTACATCATCACTATACAGTCTTCCAAATTTTACTGCAGACTAGGTTTAGTCTGGCCACCAGGACTGAATGTTCTCTCTCCATGCAGGAGCCAAACCATCCAAAGTAGCACTAGTTGAAACCTTTCTATCTAAAGGAGGACTAGAAGTGCAGTGGGATGCAGGGTTTTTTTAGTTTCTTCTCTCTTGCTCCCAGACACCAGGAGACAAAGCAAGAAGTGGGGACAGCCAAGGAACTTGCTTTGAAACTGCACTGCCACTTTGAAGAAAAATGTGGATTTAATCAGGTATTCTTCTGTCTAGCATGACATATGCTTGAATATGTTCCAGCTTTAAGAATTGAGTAATCACACTATTTGCAATTCTGCACTAGTGCTGGTGATAAGGTTTAATTACTGATGCATGCTCCAGGCCTTGCAGGTTCATGCTATAATATGTTCCTATGTTCAATAGGATCATAAAAGGTGCTTATTTACTCTATCATAGGAAGCTTTCATTGACAGCATTGGATTTTTTATCTAGGTGTGCCAAAGTCGTTTACTGTATTGCACCAATATCTGAAATACATTTAAAGAGACATTTATGTAAAAATCAGCTTAAGAAAGAATAGAGAATACCAAGAAATATGTTAATTTGTAATAGTCTTCAAGCTTTTAAACATGAAAGTAGAGGTAACTAATCCAGAGGACCAGAGGAACAAAGACACAATACTGCTTAGAATTATTTTCTATTTATATGAGCAATACGCAGAGCTAATTCTGTAGCTTCCACTATAAAAACAAAACACCGTCATATTTTAAAATAATGTTCAAGATTATATAGCTGCAGAGTAGCTTTCTGCAATGTTTCAAGCTATTTCTGCAATATTTTCATAAGCGATTAAGAGTTGTCTCCTACCCCACTTCAGTCAATAAGAAATTTGCATTCAACAAGGATTAGGAACAGAGGCCCCAAATCAAAGCTCTTAAGAATTTCTAAGTCTCACTGAGGTCAATGTAAAGCAAGCTTGCACTTGAGTGTTTTGCTAGGAGGAGGAAAAAATTCTCTTTGTTTTTATGTTTTGCCAGTTTGTCTAAGTAAACAAAAAAGGCAGTGGAAGCTGATTTTTAATTTTTGTCATCATAGCTCTGAAACTGAATGGCTCAGCTGGAAGACATGGAAATTAGCCTGTGGCAGGAAGCTATAGAGACACAACAGCAAGTGAGAAAGCAGCACAGTATTTATCTTCCTTATAAGTTAATGTTCTACTTCTGGCAGCAAGTAGATGTAAACTGACTCTTAGTTTCCATGTTGTCTGATAAATACATTCAGGGTATTTAAGTATACTGGCAGCATATGGATTTTTATGCAACAATACTTTTTAACTGCAAAGTTTTCTTTATCCAGAGTTTGATAAATACTGACACATGTCAGTCTACCAAATGTGAGAGTAGAAAAAGGTAAAATGTCATTATGAATGAGAAAAATGTCTCTTAGAGAATGAACGGAGGCTATTCAATTTTTACTGACACATAAAGACACACAAAAGCTTCTGCAACAGAGCAAAGATACCAATCCCTTATTCTTGTAAGTGAAAGGCCAACATCATTATAAATCTCTATCCTTTATTGGATATGGAAGGAAACATAATGAGAAAAGATGAGCTACTTAATTGTTGTTTTGCCTCTCTATTTAATAGTAAGACCAGTTCTCTGGGTGCCCAGCCACCCTGAGCTGGAAGACAGGGATGGGGAATAGAAAGAAGCCTCCATAATCCAAGGAGAATTGGTCACTAAGCTGCTGTTACCTGTCAGTAACTGCTTAGACACACACAAGTCTGTGGGACCAGGTGGGATCCATCCAAGGGTACTGAGGAAAGTTGGTGGAAGAGCTCACTGAGCCAATTTCCACCATTTACCAGAAGTCCTGGTTAATCAGGGAGGTCCCAGTTGACTGTTTGTTAAAATTCAACGAATATGACACCCATCTACAAGAAAGGTAGAAGGAGGATCCAGGGAATTACAGCCCTGTCTGTCTGACCTTGGTGATGGTCGTGAAGATCATCTTCAGTGTCATCACAGCAAGTGTGGGACAACCAGGGGATCAGGCCCAACCAGCCTGAGTTTGGGAATAACAGGTCCTGCTTGACCAACCTGATCTCATTCTAAAACCAGATGTTCAGCTTACTGGATGAGGAAAAGACTGTGGATGTCACATACACATTTTAGTATTTTAGTAAAGAGATTTTAGTAAAGACGTTGACACTGTTTCCCACAACATTCTCCTGGAAAACCACCTGGTCATGGCTTGCATGGGTGTGCTCTTTGCTGGGTAAAAAACTGGCTGTGGGACTGGGCCCACAGAGTGGTGGGGAATGGAGTCACATCCAGCTGGGGCTGGACACCAGTGGTGTTCCCCAGGGCTCAGCACTGGGACCAGTCCTGGTTTATGAGGAAAGACTGAGGGAGCTGGGGGTGTTTAGCCTGGAGAGAAGGAGGCTCAGGGGAGACCTTATCACTCTCTACAACTCCCTTAAAGGAGGGTGTAACCAGGTGAGGGTTGACCTATATTCCCAATCAACAATTGACAAGACAAGGGGAAATGCCCTCAAGTTGCAGCAGGGGAGGTTTAGATTGGATATTAAGAAAAATTCCTTCTTTAAAAGAGTTGTCAAGCACTGGAACAGGCTGCCCTGCAAAGCGGTTGAGTCACCATCCCTGAAGGTAATTAAAAGATGTGTAGGTGTGGTGCTTAAGGACATGGTTTAGCATGGACTTGGCAGTATTAAGCTAACAGTTGGACCTGATGATCTTGCATGTCTTTTCTTCCCTAAATTATTCTACCCTTACAAAGATTAAAACTGAAGTTTCCATATTTCAATGTACAAATATTTTACATGATGGTGTAATGCACTAAAAGGTGATAGTGTACAATACCTGCCTTGGGCTGTACATTGACCTTTACATTAATCATAAATCCATTCCATATCTTTCACTGACAAGGATGTTTCCTCACTGCTCACCTTAGACTCAGGAAAAGAATGCTCACACTTTCTTCTGCTGCTTGCAATGGAACCACAGGGCAGGCTATACCAAATTTATTATGTTATCCTTTAAAAGCATAATATTGAAGTATATTGTGGAATATCATTGGAATGATATTGGCAGATCATTTCATTTTGAGTCAGTTTACACTTACAATCTTGTTCATTCGATCTTTACAGGGTGGTTCCTTTATCAGGAAACTAAATAAAGACTTGAATCTCAGTCTACATTTTCAGCAGAAGATAACACACTCCTGAGAAGACACAGCATACTTCTTAAGCTTTGATAGAAATGGAACAAGTGAGATTGTACAGAATTAATTACTGCACTTCAAAGCAATCTGCTATTTCTAGATTCATTGAGTGACTTCGATTTTACTGATTGCAAACCTTCCAACTCTCAGCACTACTTAAACTTTTACCTGCTGTGTTAATGGCTAAGCCTAAGCAACTGACCAAGACTTGCTATAGAACACAGAAGTGTCAAGTCAATTCCATTAAGAAATTAAAAAAAAAATTGAAAAATAAAATTCACAGCTTAAAGAGAAAAAGAGATGCAATTGTAAATAATAAATAAAGGCAATAGCAAGGGGGGAAAAAAGGAAAAAATAAAAACAAAAAAAAGAAAAGGAAATTTTATCAAAAAGAAGGGGATTGTATGACCTAAATGGTGTTTTTCTTCTGTTTCCTAATTAAATATTTTTTCAAATGCAAATACCCTGTTTTTAAACTGAAAGTAGCTCTTGATATGAAAAAGCTTGTAGGAGTTTCTCTAAAAATGTATGTTCCTGGTGAATTTCCTGCTTAGTACATACACATCAGCAAGGCCATCTTGGTCCTATGAATCTGAAAAGAACTATCTCTGTCAAAGGAACTATGGTCGAATTACTTTACCTTTCTCTTTTTCCCTCTCTCATATATGCGAACATTTAAACACAACTTACATACCTGTTGTCCAAGTAAACTTACAGTACAGGAAAAGAGAACTGTTTAGGAAATCTGGCCTGTGCATAGGGTATCAGATTTCTAGCTGAAATTTCACCAAAATAAATGGTGATGGATAGCTTGTTGACTTCTGACAAACCTGTAGACTAGACTACAAAATTGCACAGGTGTGAATAACTAGATTGCACAGAGACACAGCAAAGACTAGCACAAAAATACAGCATTTCATTTCTCCTTTCTCTACATGAGAGCCTTTCATTCATTTTGTCCATTTAAGCATAGGGGATTCTTTTCAATCACAATTCCAACCCATTTCAGTAAAAAAATAAATATATTCCACCAATCTGCTGCAAAAACTGAACATTGCCTCATTACTGAACTCAAAAATCTCATTCTTCTCCCCTTTAACCAAGCTATTTCCTAGGGTGGTGTTGAAAACTGTTGCCCATACAAATTTGTTATAATACTCCTGCTTCCCAAATACCAATCAATTTTACTCATCAAGAAGAGGTGTCACATCAAGAAAAATTAGAAGTCCTTCAAATACACAAGACAAATTGGAGGGTGTTGTTATTAGCTCCTCAGGAAATTATTCCCTAAAGCAAAACCAGAGAACCAAGGACTGAGGGAGTGCAGTGGACACAATATGAGGGAGCTGATTTTCTCAAGCAAAGGCAGAGAACCCAAGACTGACTCTTGCTGCCCGAATAACTCCCAGGATTGTTCAGCACACCACAGGCCTGGCTCCCACTCCACCTCAACAGCCTTCTGCCAAAGCTTTCAGTTTCTTTGTTTCTCATTTGTTTGCAGCCATCCAGGTGGTATCAAAGAGGTTTTTGGCAGGATCTTGGCCATCCACTCTGGGGTGCAGGACCTGGCCAACCTTCTCAATGCTTTGTTTCTTTGCCATCAAGTTTTCCAGCTGTAGGCTCCAATCGTAACTCCTCCAAAGCACAGGATGATTTTGCATTCCCTGCTTTTGGGCAGAAACACCCATTCTTAAGGCTACTTTCCTTCTTTGGCACTCTCATCAGGGATCCAACTGCTTCCTGGCTCAAAGAAGACAAAATCCCCCATCATTTACTCAGAGCAATGGCCTACAGCAGCCATTCTGACTACAACTGCAAACCCACACAGTGAGAAGTTATCTACATTTTTAAGTCAAGAGAACCTCTCATGTTTACACAATAAGGATAAAAGTGAACTCAGGTGTAGTAGCAGCCACAGAAATTTATAGGGCTGGTCTCCAAGGAATTTGGAGTCATCCATATCTCGTTTTAATTGCTAACATAGTTTAAATGAACAGGTTGACTGACAGTAGGTGCTGAATTACTTAAGAGGATGAATATTTTATTTAACTTTCAAGCAAATCAGTCCATCTACCAGCAATTTCTCAGAAAGTTAATTCTGTATTCACCACGAAGACAGGATTCTGCCTTCATATATTTAAGTCAAATCAGCTCACAAAAGAAACTGAATGTGCCACAATGTAAAAAATCCTCATAGCAGTGCTATAAGCCGTAAGTGCAACATACATCCCTAGATATGCTGGACTGATGGTAACTTCTGTATTTTGCCAGAGCCATACTACCTCTAAATGCTCAGGAGGCAGAGGTAAGCTTAATATTGTTGTGTTTAAATCACTGCTTAGGCCAAGTCCAAAGCATAAAGAAGACTACTAGATATGAATCAGATCCAGCACAATCCTCTCTCCCTCTGGACAATTAGTCTGGACAATAGTCCAAAAAACTATTGCTTACATAACTTAAAATTATTTCCACCTCCTATTGCCTTCCTCCATTATCTCATATCTTCTCACCTTTCTTACCTCCTGTTATTTTCACAAGAGTCAATAAAAGGCTTCACAGCAATTTTACTATTTCTTCTATTATTCCCTTGTTTCCTTAGCAAGCCATAAATAACTCTGCTCATTCTGAAAATGTTCTACAGAGGCTGATCACACAGGCATAAGTTAGAGTTTCATACCTGTCTTAAAATCTGGAGGTCTATAGCCACATTATCTCTGTTTTGGAGAAAAGTGCTGTGGTGCTTCTTTCCCCCATGATTTAGGGAAGCAATATAGGGCAGGATTGTTCAGTAATGAAACTCAGTGGAAAGCTAAAACATTCATCTTAATACTATCAACAAACTGAAAATAAAAAAGAGTGATACTCACAAATAACATTCTCTGATTTCAAAGTCATTGCCCCAAATTTACATCTGTGTAGAAGAGGCTCATTTCTCAGTTTTGTGATTTTCTTTATGGTGGTTATACTTATTACTCATACAATGATAGCAAGTTGACATATGTAGATATTTAAGTAGGACAAATATTTTGCTTTCCCTGATTATGCAAACCAGACATGGGAGCTGTATATGGAGTTATGTTTTTTTAATAAACAAGATTTGATTGAAATTTTTTACTAAATCTTGAGTAGTTTTTACAAATGAGTATTCCACTCACCATAGCTGTTATGTATAACTGACTCATCAATCTACTGGTGTTGAAATAGCTTAAGTAACTTTAAAATATAGCAGCAAATGTAGGTTTCAATGTAACATAAAGCTCTGCATGGAAAGTGCTGGAGAACTTTGAACATACTTTATTTTGAACTATTTCCCCCAGTCCTTTGCAGCTGTATATTTTACTACAGTTATTGAAGTAAAAGCAGTGGAGATTTCTTAGTTCTGTTTTTATAACATCGCCTATTAGCACTGTGTGGAGGCCAGAAAAAGCAACTTTCTAAAGACTCCTTTGAGCAGACTGAAATCACCTCATGATGAGCAGAGGAAAAAAAAAGGTGCACATGAGAGAAGAACAAAGTAAAGGCCTATTTTTAAGCCTCCCACCTTGTTTAGCAGAGTTACAAAAAGGCAATGTCTAGCCCACATCTACTGGTGATTTTATGCTGTTTTTTTTTCCTGTGCTACACAATGAAGTTATTTACTTGTGAGAAATACTGGTCTATGTCAGCTCCAGCCTAGGAGACCAACAACTTACACTGTCCTTGGCAACACGACAGAACCTGCCACTATATCATACTGAACTGTTCCTGAATGTTTCCAGCACATTATGTGCAAATGGTTTTTTCCTTTAGTGCTGGGCCTTTAACCTTTCTTGGCTTCTCTTTTTTATCCCTGAAACACACATACTATTCTTGTGTCAGAGACAGTAACAAGCCTTGCTTTCTTAGAAAATGGAATCATTACTTTGACAGCTGACAAAATTCTGGACTATGTTCTCTCTCAGTAATAACTGCAAATACTTTATTTTCTCCTGATTTCCTACAAAAATTATTTACAGTGGCAGGAGAGATTAAGTATACAAAGTTAACCATATACAGCTTTAACCAGCTCTTTCATTTGCTAAGACTTTGAGCACACACAGCTCACACATTTTTCCCCAAATACTGTTTGTGTTTCTGGAAATGGGCAGGTAGTTGGTAGTGGGCAGGTCCCAGCAATATCTCAGTAGTCCTGCATTTGCAGACTTATTTAGACCACAATCACATTTGAGAAATTTCCTGGTTTTCTCTATCTGATATATCCTGGAATATTAACCTGAGCAGCAACAAAGGCATGGGGAAATCTTCCAGCACCAAGTGGGTCAGACTCTGTAAAGATGAGGAAAACTCTAGAAAAGGAAAATTGTTGGACTTGGGAGGGCTTACAAGCTTAGTGGTTTGTGTCTCTAGTCACTCCATGTTGTAGGTGAGAGATCTACACCAGCTCTCCTTATACTCCCATTTTCCCTACTAACACTTTGCTTTCTATCAAGTGACAATACAGAGACATGCAGGAAACTTCAGCCGTGTCCTGAAGGCTGAAGAGATGCAGCAAAGCCTGGAGCACCCAACTGTAATCTACAGATGCAGTTGTATTTCTATTTCTAGTACCCACCTGCTCTGCACTCACAGGCAGATGAATTCACCTCTGTGTGCCCTCTTCTGCAGTTTGCCTTTCTCTGCCTTGTAGCTTAAGAACTGAGACAACTGTGCCTATATATGTGTGTGTATATGTGTGTGTGTGTGTGTGTGTGTGTGTGTATGCAAGTATTTGTTCAAATGTACAGACATACATGTAGAACTTCACACAATGGCAATCAACCCTGCTGAGACTGCTGGTTAGCACTTCAGTGCAAAATGTCATGATTCAGAGAGAGGAAGGGTATCCTGGTTTTTAAATTTTTCATTATTCTTTTTAAGAGAACAGTTTTATCTTTTAAGAATAGCCTCTATCTGCATGCAGCGGTAGTTCTAACACTTTTTTAACTGGTGACAACCCATCTCAGACATAGTGTGGGTTATTGCATGGACATTGCATGCTACACCCTGTTTCAGTACGTAATTCTGGGTCCATTTGTGTTTCTGGGCTTGATGTGAGCATAGGCACCACCCATAATCAGTGAAGGAGGAAAATAAGATTCTGGAAGTGTTTTCAGATAGTTTTTAAAGTTCTGATGGATCTAGACCGACACTATCCCCAAAGAAAGATGAATAAATAATAGAGTGAAGCACTTGTAATAGCCAGAAAGCTCAGGGGAGTTTTTCCTATGTGACTGCCTTCCTCTGGTATTCTTCTCTGCAGTTTTTAAACAACAATTAAAGGAAAGCTCTTTGGAGAAAGGACACTGTTAAAACGAGCATTTGTTCAGGTCTTCGGGGTCATTGTGCTGAAAGGGAATATGAAGTGTTCTGATGTACTTAAATGCTGTTGCAAGACCTGCTCATTATAACAGCCTGTGTTGTATTCCTTGCACCATCCTTGCAGGCTGATAGTCTTTCATATATGGCTTTGTCTAAATATATATATATATATATATATGGTTTGTGCATGGATAATATATTTTAATATACATTTTTCCTTTTCTAAACCATTTTTCTGAAAAATTCTCCAGCAACTATATTTACCAATTGAAATTTGTCAGGGAGATAAACCCCATGCAGAAATATGCTTGAGCTTTCCAGTGAAAAATAGTCACAGTTGAAACAGGGAGAAGGCTTAAAATCAGATTTTGAATAATTAACAATAAAAAAGGCCAGTCAATATTTTAACAATACTCATTAAAAAAAGGCAGCATTACTAAGGCTGACAACCAAAACAGCTTCACTGCCCAGGAAGAGTGTGAGCATCTCACTGTGAGAACAGAGACATCCAGTAGTGCCTCTTTCTCTTCTAATAGAGTGAGCCTGACCCCTCTGCATTGAACAGGATGCACAATGAAAGACAAAAGAGTGTCTGTCAGGACAATATTTCCTCTGTTTTGAGGTGACAATGCAGCAGTCATCTCATTGTGTTCTTCTCCATCATTATAAAACACTAGATATTATTTTTTCCCCTTCTTTCTTTCTTAAATGCATTTCAAATTAATATGATGGATTGGGGAAAAAAAATCTTTGATTCCCAAACTGACTCCAATGTGAGTATTGGATAAGGCTGGACAAAGAGGCAAGGTTTCAGCCCTCAGGTGAAATGGTTAGATAAGTACTATATTTAATATCTGCTTAGTAAGATGAACTTCACCCTTGGTTTCCTTCCAAAGCTGTCTGGTAAGAATCTCACAAGTCATCAGTAATTATTGTGTTGAATTTTAAAAAGATGGGTGAATGCCAGACACTTAAAGAAGGAAAATGCGGTGCCTATACTCCTGAAAGAAGGGGGAAAGAGCCAGAGAGTTGCAAAGGTGTCAGCTTAGTTTCAATTTCAGAAAAATTGTAGGGAAAGAAATCATGAAGACAACTGTTTTCAGACCAACAGAATTAGAAGGGAAAAAAGAAAAAAGCAAAAGGAAATGTGGATTAGTCTGACAAGTCTTTCTTTTGCCAATCCTAATTGCCTTATGTGACATGGAAACAGTGTGATAGAAGGGAAGCACAAGATGTCATATCTTGGCTTCTAGCAGTGTTTTGAATGACATGTTCATCATCCAACTGGGAACCACAAGAGGCTGAGAGCAAAGATAGCTGGAAGACTGTAATCAAACCATAGTTATTCATGAGCCATTGCCAAAATGAAAGGGTATCTTGAGCAGACTCCTTGGAGTCTGGTAATACTTAATATTTTCTTTACTGTTCTAAATGTCTCGACAGGGCATTCAAATTAAATTAGCAGACAATACCAAAAAGGATTAATGGGACTAAATGGGGACCAGCCACTGCTGAATGCAAGGTTTAGTGATCAAAATGTTCTCCACACTTTTATATGAAAACGTGTGATTCAGGGACAAATGTAGAGTATTACATTTAGAGAAAATAGCTACGTAAATATATATAAGAGAATTGCAAAATGGTAGGATTTGGTGATTTTTGACTCAAATTCTCTTGGACCCAAAAGCTCAGGTTGCTGCAATAGCTGACTGGGATGCAGAGAAAAACGTCAAGTCTGCACGTCAGGTGAGATGAGTCTCCTGGTACTGATACAGCCACAGCTCAGGTATTTCAGGTTTTCAGCTTCACATTTGTGAGCAGTTGTCAAAAGATTAGAGGAGATATTAACCAGAGAGTTGGGAAAGGTTTGCTCTGAGGAAAGAAAAAAAATCACATGAGGGACAGAAATCTTTATACATGTAAAAGGCAGCTTCAGAGGAGTCTCCACATTCAGATGGGGAAGGTAAAGTAACATGTGTTCCCAAACAAGACCGAGGAAGTTTTCTAAGGGTGAAAGTTAGAACCAGCTGCTTGAGAAGGTTGTGGAAACTCCTTTGAAAGATTTAGTGGGACAACACCCTGTCAGAAGTAGTTGCTGATTTTCCTTGGGCAGGAGGAGGGACTTTAGGCAGGCCCAGTGGACTGTCAACAACCAGTGTTCCCACCTGGCCTATCCTGGGTGATATTCCTGCTCTGTGCTCCCTGCCTGGAGTCCATGCTCTGCCCAGGAATGCACAAATCACTGATGCTGGGTCTCAGACGGGCAACTCAACAGGAGACACCAATATTGCAACTTAGGCATTGCTTTTATTCAGGATGCATCTCTCCATACAGGGTTTTAGCTGGTAAAACTTTGTGTATGCTCATGTGTCTTCTCCTTTTTCTTTACTCATATTTATTCAACTGCTTAAATCAAGTTCTTTGGGTTCTTCCATTCCTAAGACAAATAACACTTATTGCTTTCTGACTTCAATAGCCAAGCTAATAAAAATCCAGTTGGTAGACTTAATTATTTTTAAGCTTTTATGAACTGAAACAGGAGAGCAGACAGTTTTATGTTGATGCACAGTCATTGGTGGTATATGAACATAACCTGCATCACACCCTGCCAGACGATGCTTTATTGTTGTTATTGTCATTTATTGTTCAGACTAACAGGAAGTGCTGCCACTGTTTAAAATCAAATTTAGTAATTCTTCATTGATCTGGAAGAAGACTGTTTAGAAGAAAAACATGACATTTACAGCAACAGTAAAGAACTTTAAAGCCATGCTAACAACCTAGCCTAGACTATGCCACTTTCCGTGAATCTGCTGTTATTTAGTTACATTATTTTATTGCAATACACATGCAAAAACTATTCTGTAGCTTAGAAGGAAGCTCTAAAATATCATTAAAAATTGTGCTCTGAGGTATCATTGCATGTATCTACTCGTATCTAAAACAATAATAAATGTAGATGGTTACCAGAAACTTAAAATCTAGCAGATGTAATACTTCTTAGATAAACAACAGTCAGCAGCATATGGATTAGAGTGATAATTCTCAGGAACCACCATCTCCCTGCATCACTAATACCAATCTAAGCTCAAAAGTAGCATTTCTGGTATGAGAATCCCCCATTCAGACCACTCTTTATTGCTCTTTCTACATCATGTTAAGAACATAGAGGCCATCCACCCTCTGCATGCATTCCCCAAATTAACGTTCTTGGTAGCCCTAATGCTACACCAAAACTTTGTACCTACCAAAAAGAGTTTAGTGGGGCTGGGACAGCCTTGTCTGTCCTGGTGCCTGGACCTGTCTTAGACCTTCTTATCTGACATGTGGGTGACTTGACTTTAACCTGGGAGGACTTCTTCTTCCATTTGAATATGGGGCTTAGGGAATGTGAATGAGTATAGAGGGAAAGAGGAAATAAGTCTACCCTGCTCTACCTGAAACCCCAATACCCTTCCAGTGAGAAAAGCATTAGTAACTCCACAGCCTCAAATGCCAGAGGTTTCAGAGTCACAGCAGAGGACTGGAGAACGTTTAATAATGTGTGAAATTTTCTAGCACTGCCATGCACCTTCAAAAAATTAGTCCTTTAGCCTGTAACCAATGTACCTGTGTCTTTTTAGATCTTATGAGACTTCAAGGTCTTTGGGGTAGAAATATTATCTCCTTGATAGAATATCCTGTACACTTTACCATATGATTTAAAAATAATGATATGGCCAAAGGACATCAGTGTCTTCTTGGCTGCACACATTTAGAACAGCTAAGTTTTAACAGGCATTGTTCAAAGCAGCATTTAATCCACATTTCACATGCTTGTTCTGGGAAAGTCTGTTTAAGGGCTGTTGCAGAAAAGTATGGTTAGTTAATTATGAATCTGGTTGTCATATAGGAAAAAGAGGCAGCGTAGACATTCTGGCTGTTGAAGACAGGTAACACTGCAAGGGAGACCAAAAAACTTGTAATAATGGGGAGGGCAATGGGTGCAAGGTTAGGTCTCTAGCAGCCTCTGGTGGCTGTTCAAATATAGATTTATTATTATTTTAAGTTCATGGTTATGCAAACATTCTTTATTTGATTTGTTTTTCAATTTTGATTGCGTGCATTAGTATGAACAATTTATGTGCTGTGAAAAAAAGTCTTTGCTTGTAAACTCTTTGGTTCTCTCTGAAAGTCTATTGTTTTGTTGGAAGCTTTTTAATGAAAGAGGTCACCTAAATGCATTAAGCTAGCAGCATCTAGATGGGAGGTAGTCATGGTAAGTGACTAATTACGAAGATTGATTCAAATGGTTTTGAACACAAAGATTCTTGGGTTGACTATTATCAATGTAAGCCATATCAATACACTGCCTTGTAAATTAATAGCCCTGCCTTTTAATTTTATTGAATAATATTGTTTCACAATAGCAGTAAAACACTACAGGCAGTAGATTCCTACAGGATTATTTATCAGCTTTATGTCTCATGTCACCCCTGGAAAATGCAGTAATTTTTGTTGGGCTGTATTTCTTAACTATTACAGCTGTCATCCACTGCAACTGCTGTAGTAAAGACTGCAAATCACTGAGCATTGCAGCTCCCTGTTTTCACAGATTAGCACAGTATCCTTTTAGTAGTCAAACTTTCCATGTTTGGTCTACGCACACAGGAGTGGGTGTGTGGAACAGAACAACACCCCATTAAGTTACTTTCTCTCTAGGAAAAGACCCTAGAGAAGGTTATAACACTCTTTTGTGCATGTAAGCTGATCCAAGTGTTTAGACACATCATTGCTTGCACACAAAACTCTGCCTGTGAGTCCTGTATACTACCCCAAGACATTCACACTGGAGCACTGCTGATTTCAAGGGAGATTACAACAGTTCACCACTAAAATCATGCCTTTCAATAGCTTGAAATGTCATCAAAATCCCACTTTGAGTGGGATACATGCAAGGCTGGGTCAAGACAGTGTGGCAAGGGTCATGTCCTTTTCATCTTTGCCCTAAAATTTAAACCTAACACGTGGTCTAATTCCTCTGTCCTCTAAAAGAGGCATCCTCCATACACACTGAATTTGTTCTGCTCCTGTTTCTTACCCAGATATAAAGAATGGCTTAGCTTTTGTTGACTAAGTCAACCTGACCTCAAAGAAAGGTTTTTATATCCAAGTTATTTCAATGAACACTTCTCCCTAAAACTGTACATCAGGTGATTGATAAAACAAGGCTTTATGGACTTTCTAGCATCATCTTTTGATCTGGTTTTACTTTTTCTTTGCCTCCACATAGAGGGTATTTTTAAAAGTGGTCAAACAGTTCCACCTGACTTTTTTTTTACATTCATAGGTCATTGAACAGTAAGTCCCTCAGACAATCTTAAAATTGCATGTTTGTAAAGCAGTAAAATTGTGTAACTTAGAAAACATGCATTGCATTTGCATAGAATAAAACCATGTACCATTTTAAATAGAAACTATAAACCCAAATATACCTGCTGATACTTGTTCTTAAAATTTCTGCTAGCATAGATCATATGGGCAAAAATCATAAAAGAAAAAAAAAAGAAAAAGTGAGGAAAATTAGAGCTCCATACCATGGAGCTACAGAGATTCAAGGCCCCATGGTATTCGATTTGAACACCTTTCTGTAGCATGGGCCAGGAGCAATCCCACTTAACTAAGCAGTGTGACACTTCTCAACTATTTTACAAGATTGTAACGGCAGGTATATATCCACAATGAGACAGAAACAACCTTTAGCATCCCACTTTAGAAGAAAATTGCCTGCCTGGTTTTAGGCTGGAAGTGTTAAACCTGTGGGTATGCCTACAACACTGCTGCAATGGCACGTGGAAGGGAAAGCTTGGAATATTATCCTGTGGCTGACATATCATTTATTAAAGGAAATTTCATTTTTAGACACTGGTGGAGGATGAGATTTCCAATGAGAGCCTGTAATGAGTTTTACATACACAAGGTCACCTTGTGCACTGCACAGTGCTGGGAGAATTAAGGGCAGCTGTGTTTGCACGGGGGGAAGGTCAGAGAAATGGCAGCAGAGGGGGCATCTTTGGGCGCGCCAGAGTTAGCACCACCTGTGCACCTAAAAGAAACCATTATTTTAAGAGCTGCTGAAGTATTTTATTCTTCTTTACTAATGTAGGAGATATAATGCAGATATATGGTGACCTAACAGTCACAGCCTCACAAGAAAACCACTAATCCTACACCTTATTCCTACTCACACAACTTGTGTGTTATTTTTCAACATCCAATAGCTATTGTTGCCTAGAACCTGTGCAAAATCATGTTCTATTTTCTTTTGTTTCTTTAAAGAAGAAAAGGTAGAGACCACTGACATCTCAGTCCTATTAATGGCTTGTCTGATGGAGGATAGGAGGCCATACTTTAAACTAAGTATCTGCTTAGGACCATTCTGTTTTGAAACATCTTAATTTTAAGTGTGATCTGAGAAAAGAGCCTTAGCAATTAAATATCACAGAGCACAACTGCGGGAACAACTATATTACATTTTCTTGACATGAAAAATTTTCATCAAAAGCATGTTTATCCACTCAAAATATAAGCTAGAAGTGTGAAAACCACTCACAGGCAGCTGTGGGTGTTGTAAAGATCTATGCACAAAGGACCTGCTCTCGTTGCAGCGTTGTCCTGCCAGCCAGTAAAATTGTTGTTCATGGGAAGCAGCCCCTCCAGAAGACTGTCACAAAAGGCCTCGCTGTGCAAGCAAACATGAGCAAGCTTGTCTGCTCTACCATCTGTTGCTGAGACCTCCTGTGACTGCTGAATCGTTTGCTTCTCTCCGTTTATTTAAAGTTCTTAGCTGGCATCTTCAGAAATGAGGGTTTGCTCGTCTCTCTGTCTGTGCTCGGGGTGTGAGTGACGATTACAAACTGGCACTTTCTGTCACAGTCAGACTGGAAGAGACAGATACAAGAAGACAAATGTATCAAGCCTTGGTTGTTGAAAGTTTGGGATGGAGAAAGAAGAGACTGAATTTAATGGGATTCATAGTCTTGAAGAAGAGAGGGAACAGGAGCAAGAGTTGAGAGCCTCCAGCCTGCTGTTTTGCAGGCACAGAGGGCGGAAAATCTAAGCAGCAGTTGATTGAGACAGCTGAGTAAAGAAGCTACAAGGTAAAAATAGCAACAGGCTGTCAATTAATCTACCAGTGTTGGGCATGAGTGAGAAAACAGTATGAGGCATTGGGAGAAGCCAAGTCACGGATGCTGCATGGGGAAGGGGAGGCAGATGCCAGAGTTGTTTCGCTGTGAGCCACGAGCAGGAGCTCACACAGGAGAAGCAGCCTGGGGGCTGGGTTTCTACACTCCAGTACAATTCTGTAGGGACAACTCAAGTCTCACTTTATCACAACTTCAAATTGAACATTTGTATAAATGGGACCCTTTTATCACTGGGATATCCAGAGTTATTTTATGCACCTCCTTAGAAAGGACACTTGCAGATTTCTGAAGTGCCCTCTGGAGTACAGTGTGTCTGCCCAAAAGAACAGGGATGTCACTGCCACGGCCCCACCATAGCCATTGAAAGTCATCACTTCTAAACGGGAGGTGCACACCCACTGGAGTACTGTCAGTGCCACAGGGCTGGGTGTCAGGGATTTTTCTGTAAATGCTTTTCTCATTCAGTAATGACTGCAGTGCACAGGCATATCTGATGGATGGCCTGCTCAGCATGCTGATGGGCCAAGGACTGAGCTCTGTCTGTGTTTTGTTTGATCTTTCATGAATGCCAATGCTAGTGAAGGGTTTTACAGCGAGTCTCAAGCTGTTTATTTGCACAGTAAGCATAACATAAATATTTTGAAGTGTGGCTCAAAGCAGTCTTCAGCAGAGACACTAGCTAGGCTCAGCAGACAAAGCATGGTATGAGGAGCTAGGGTGTCATCTGTGATTGACTCCAGTTGCAGCTGCTGTGAACTGGGGTGTTTGAACCTGTGATCTTAATTGTGTCACACACATTCTTGGACAAAAAAAGTGCTATAAAAATGCCAGGAGTACCTATTCTGTATTTTTAATAGTATTTTATCTTTATCTTTTCACTTTCATTATTCCTGAACTGCCTGAGGTGAAAAAGTCAGCCTGTGCCTGTTCAGAGAAAAAGGTACAGCTGTGGCTGTTGTTCAGCTCAAGTTTGTAATTCAAGGGCAGGATGCTGGGACAGAGTGGGCAGGTCACTTCCCAAGCCTGCAGCTCTGCACAGGCACTGCCTCTGTGGCTTAGTGCTCGCCCATTCACTGTCCAGCAGTTTGGCTCACACTGGTTCCTCACCAGCTTCTCTGACCCCCCAGCCCAACCCAATTTCTCCCAGGGCAGAGCCAGCCTGGCACCAGCACTGGCTTCTGGCACCGAGGGTTCAAAGGGAATGTGGATGCCCACCCACACCACAACATCCACAAATCGGAGCTGGGCATTGCAGTCCCCTGTGCTCTGCAGGAGGCAGAAATGGCTCTCAGAAAGAGCCCTCACCCCACAGGCAGGATGGGTCTGAGAGTGCCTGTTTGGGCAGGCATCAGGAAAGCAAGCTATCTCAGTGCTGCCATGCATCCTGCACAACTCTTGGGGGTTGGGCTCAGAAGCTCAGAAGCAAAGCAGCAGCATCCCCCAGCATCACACTTCAGCCTGCAGGCAGGGCATGTTTAGCTCCATGAACACAACTCTGTTCCTGGCTTGGGATAGCTCTGCTGATATCACCAGCTCTGGCATCAGCTCTGTTCTCCCCATGACTTCTGTCAGCCAGGAGGTGGGGACTGACTTAGCTGGGATCTCTTCCTTCCATGCAAACCCACCTATCCTACTCCTTTGGGAAAAGGATTGACTTCTGCTTGTTTAAAAGGCAGAAGCAAAAGCTGGTGATAGGGCCCTGCTGGGCTGTGAAGATGGACAGCCTTTTTAGAGATATCTGTAACAATAAAATCCATCTCACTCAAAACAGCTGAGACACTGTGGCCAAGCAAGAGGCTAGTGTAGCAGCAGAGTCTTCCCCCTTCAGAAACCATGCAGCACAGAGTAGGGGAGCACATTTCTCTAGTCCAGAGATTAGAGCAGTTTTCACTTCTTGTTATTTAAGAGTTAGTCCAGGTGGCTTAGCTAGATGAGCATACCTTTGGTGTGTAGGGATCCAGCTCAGAGGCGTGGAGAACTTGCCTTAGACTGGTCATCAGAGGGGGGTACCAAAATCTCTCCCTTCCTGGTCTCTGCCCAGCTGCCTTTGCAGGAAAGCTGATATACTGATGGTCTGTCTCCTGGACAGCTGCACTTGGTAGAGAACAGTCTGCAGCACACAACAGTCAGTGGCCAAGTTATCCCAAAACATCAGGCTCTGATACCCAAAATATTTGCAGCACTGCATGGAGTGCTCACTACATTTGCGTACTGTGTCTCATAGGCCGTATACAAAAATCAGAGATTTAAATGTTAAGAGTCTCAGTGATTAAAAATAAATCACAATTTTATTCACTGGTGTGTTGCAATAAACTCAAAAAGAGTTCTTCATGTCTCTTACTTGTCCTTATGGAAGAGCTATAAGGTGAAATTTGAGCTATTTCTGTTTCTTATTAATTAGGAGAAGTACCGACACAGAGCAAATATGCCTTGCTCACGGTTTAGAGGTGACTCCCTGTGGCTCACCTGGGAAGGGTATGGTCTCAGACACACAATTATCTTGATAATACGCACACGCTGTTTGACATACATATACATATATTCTCATCACCAATGCATTAGGATCAGTGGCCCCACTGAACACTTAACTATATCATGACTTGTTACAACAATGGTACATATGGAGTGGCTACTCTGCTGCTAAAATTGGTGTGGCCAGCACAGCTCAAAATTGGTAATCTAGGAGCTTTGGGTGCACTTCACAGCATATCTTTTTCTTGAACTTTAAGAACCATAGCTTCCATGATACTGAATAAAGACTCAGGCAAAGACACGCCAGAGAGACAAGGGCCTCAGATGGTGTTAAATTACCAGTTCAGAGTGCCCCATCTGCCACTGAAATACAGCTGCATGGTGCAAAGCAGTGACAAGCACTTGGTGGCTGCCTCCTCTCACAAATGTCCACAGGATTTCAATCACAAAAGAAAATATTTGCCTTGTCCATAAGGCTATAATTCATTGGCCGTTAATCTCCCAGTGTTTACATGTTGATTCCCCCAGAGCCTAATCTCAGCCTGTTGCTGTCAAGCCACTGCCTGGAGAAAAACAAGACCAATCCTGCACTCCCAAGGACACTCTGAGTCTGTAGGCAACAAACAAGTTTAAGGCCATAAGTCAGACATGCTGTCAAGTCATAGGAACTATGTCATTTTTACCAGTTTCCCACGTGCCTGTCTTGACACCCAAAAGGATCCTCACAGCAGCTCTTCCTCTCCTTCACATGTAGTCGCCACTTAACAGAGACTGAAGTGGAAGAGCTTCCAGCTCTAACCCCATTTATCTCCTTCTCAATCAGGCAGTTAACTGTAACAGAGAGACTTTCAGTTTTTTCTGGTAAGGACAAATTGATGATGAAAAGGGTCATCTGTGACATGAAATCCAATTTTCCTGAAGACAGCAGGAGACAGGATATCAGGGTCTCGTGCCCTGTTTCAGCTAGAACCCCCACCTCCAAGGACTCACTCCATATTGCCCTCCCAATGAAACTCTCATACCAGCATTCCCTATGTCTTGTTTTCCACTTCTTGGGTTGTGCCAAGAAAGGCTTAGATTAGCTATTTTGGAAAATTTCTTCACCAAAAGTGTTGTCAAGCTTTGGAACTGACTGCCCTAGGAAGTTGCATCACCATCCCCAGAGGTATTTAAAGAAGTGTGGAACCAGGGACCTGGTTTAGTGGTGGACTTGGCAGTGTTGGATTAATGGTTCCAACGTCAATGATTCCATAATTCTCCATGGTTTATATGGACTCTTTTTAGCCAGGTGTGTGTGCCTTTAGTCTGAGCAATGCTTTATGCAGAGTAAGGGCTACACTGCATAAAATAAAGGGTTTTTACTGTTACTTCATAAATGAAGGATTATGGTTCTTTCTGTCCCCTGAACTGCAGTTTTAACAGGCCCTGAAGGAACCAGTTTTCCCATTTGCAGTCAGATGTTGGTCAGTCACTTGAGCTCAGCAGCTGCAGCCCAGCTTGTACCCATGGCAAGTTACTCCACAGCAGCCTGTGTTGTCTCACTGGGGCCTTGTGTGAGGGAAACACATATGCACAACCCTCTTCTGCCTCCCTGTTTTGAGAGTTCTTCCGCTTTGTTCCTCAGCCTCTTCAGAAGTCTAATCTGGTTTTGCTTTCTTGTCTTAATTTAAAATTACCATCCTTTCAAAACGGAAATTTTTCAGGGATTGCCACCACAATATGACTCCAGGAGGGGGAAAGTGGGCAGAGACCTGTTGTCTCCATACTCAGGCCTCCTTTTTCTTTTCTGTTGGTTTCAGTTTGCTGGTTAGTTTGCTAGCTGAACAATTGTATTTTAGATGCTTGGAAACATATCTAGTTTGCCAGCAGAGTTGATCAGCACGGCCCTACACGTGACCCAGCAGCAAAAATCACTTACTGGTGTAGCTCAGAACCATTCTTAAAACATAACAGGCCACGTCAGAAAATGCATTTTCCCAACAAACAAATTGTAATTATCACTTTTCCAGTACATTGAAACACTTCTTTGGCATTTTTTTTGACCTTCTAATGAGAATAAATATGCTATCAATGTTGCATTATTTGCAGATAGCAGACAAAAGTATTAAGCACTTGTTGGTAGGTGAGAGTAAATTCAGGCAGTTGCAAAGGGGGTCTCTATAGTCTTGGTGTCTGTAGTTTTCTATCTGATACTCAGGACTTTTTATTTAATAATTAAATTATATGAGGATGTGGTGGTATTTTTTCTTATGTGACATTGAAAAGCAAATCACTCATCAAATCCTACAGAAATCTGGGATACTGAATTCTGAGAAAGTCCAGGGTGGTTTTCTTTCTTTCTTACAGTGTGAAACTGTACCTGTGCTCAGCACCCACCTCAAGCAGAAACTGCTACAAGATGACTCTAGGCACACTGACCTCTCTGGCACCTACAGCTGATGATCCTCTCCACCAGGCACGTTAATTAGTTGCTAGAGTAATTAACTGGAAGCCACATAATCAATGCCAGATGTTTAGGAGTTGTTTCATTTTGGATTGAAACTGCTAGGAGGGTTCCCAAATTTATAATCCTGAATGTTTTTCCCAGGCAAGGCCAAGCTCTTCATCATCCAGTTACAGCACTTCACCAGCACTTGCTTGAATTGTTCCAGCCCAAAGCTGGGGCTGTTTGACCTCACCATTCCCATGCCATCAGTTCTGGTTGGAGATGCATAGGTTTGGGTGAGATTGAAAACTATTGGTTAACTTTCTGTTTCCCTGTGTATACACACATTCTTCTTCTTCAAAGATATGCTTTTGCCTGGGGGAAGAAGCAAAGCAATATGTCAGAGTTAGTGTATTTACGTGCTAATATTTAGATCCGTGTGATATTTATAAAGGAGAACAGTGAGGGATGGAAGGTGGTATTTGTGTCACTAACTGTGACTGGCATCTGAGGAGAAAGCTCTGTGGCTTCTTCAGGTTTTATTGAACATTGCAGAGTGGAGATTTCTCCTTTTACACTTACTTAAATGATGATCATTATCTGTTCACAAGTTCAACACCAATTATTTTATGTTACCTTCACTACATTAAAAATAGTACTCTTTTCACTGCTCTTGAACTACTTTTCACAGACACAGTTATACAGTGTGCCAAGATATGGCCTTGCTAAATTTATCCTGATATGGGCTTTAATTACCCTGTATACTTACTGAAAATTAAGCATATGCAGCAGAATTTTGTTGGGGATCTAATTTCTTCTTAACACTCTGACTGTCTATTGTCCACCAAAGGTATTACTAAGTATAAGTTTATCAGATACAGGTGTGTTTGATTTAAGGGAGAGGGGAGCATTTGTTCTTTTAATTGCATCTCTTCGACATCGTGAATGCAGTGTGGGGTTTTTTTGAGCCAGCAGCTGGTGGTGTTACACTCTTAATGTGCTTTCACTGTTGAGAGACATCAGTTCTTACACCCTTGTCCTTACTGGCTCTCCTCACTGGCCTCCTCCCCTGCAAACACTCTCTCAATCTGTTTTTATGGAACTGCCACAGCAGTGCACTGCAGTTAAGGGCTATTCTGCCTTTTCTACTTTACAACCAGAATTACAACACTCCTCTCAAGGTACTGTTCCTCGGTGATACGGTTTTTATTTTGTTTCTTTTTGTCTGAGATTTGAGCTTTGTTTGGTATTTATTTGATTTTACTGTTGGACAATTTATTTGGCTGATTTTCTTTGATGAACTGCTGGGATCTACACCCTTTGTCCCCTCAGTTTTACCGTAATTGTTCATACTTTCACATTGTGACAGAGATACTGTCATAGGGTTGACAGTCCGGGCAGATGTCTGTGACTGGCTCAAGTTTTCCTTAACACCTGCTGAATTTTTTCCTCCTGTTTCTAGTTTAAATAATCACCCACAACCTTGTCAGTTTTCTGTGCCAGCTGACTTGTCCTACTTTCTTTAAGGTGGAACTATTCCTCACTTGCAAGATTTCTCTTCCCAGATAATTCCAGTGAGACTGTTACATTCGTATTTTCCCTCTTCATGCTGCTTTTAATTCATTAATTCATACACTGATAATCTACCCAGCTGATTCGGTAACAGGTATCCTCTCTGTTAATTATCAAGTAATTTATTTTATAACATTTTGAAAATTGATAGGAACTGCAGCCAGCCATCATTCTCAATGCACTGGATGATACATAAAATCTCCCAAGAGCAACATCACAATTCACTATCAGCTATCATGAGCAAGCTAAGTAAGCTAAATTCAAATTTCCCCTTTGTAATTTATTCCTTTTAATACAAACCTGGGGAACGGTGCAGAGATAATTTGCAGCCTACTCTGAAAGTTAAGATAAGGGTTCTATCAGACCATGAACTGATGATATTTAAAGCCACGGGATCCCCAGTGGCAATATCCCCCAGCTGTTCCCTCTTATTTACAGCAGCACAGCTCTGACTTAAACACTGCAACTGATTCTGGCAGCTGCAGCATCACAGCACAAGTGGAGAGCAAGGGGAGGGAACCTCCCGGCAGCTTCAGGGCAGCCATTTGTCCTCTGTGGCCCAAGGTAGGAGCATGGGGGGATATTGTAATTCCTGCCACCTCCTGCCACTGAACTTGAGCACTTTGACTTCTGTGACCTGCAAATGATCAAACAACAATTACAGATGTTGCATCCCTAATTAATAATACTTTTAATGAGCCAATCTAATGTTTCTGCAGCTGATTTGTGCTTCAGTACAGCAACACCATGTCATCTAGCAATTAATCTCTGACATGGCAAGGATCACAGCCACTGTGTGTAGATAGTGTTCTCTAAGGGAAAGGAAGTTTCCTTAGAAAACATTTCTATACAATAAGATTTCTTTACCATGAAAATTTAATTCTGTAGCTGTGAGCTTGCCTGTCTCTGTCTTCACACTGTTTCCTCTATGTAATTTAGGTTCAAATTCAGTAGGAATTGCTTCAAAATGAGTAACTGGCAGCTGAGCACAGAAAGACTCAGAGCTAGGCAAAGTACCCTTGTTTTTGGATCAGATTTTTTTGTTTGGTTTGGGCTTGTTGGTCTTTTAAATTTTAATTACTAGTTATTTATTTATTAGATAGCAAATACTAGGACAGAAATAAGACTATGATAAATGGAATGGAAGTACTAATTAACACCAGCCATGTGGGTCCATGGCTTAGAAAAGCATTTAAACTCAAAAATTTTACATCTGAATGTAACAGTTTATGCCAGGAGCAATGCAAGACTGCTGAATCATTGCTGTCCACGTATTTACTGTGTATTCAACCCACTACTCACATGTATGCTCTGAATTTAGAAGCACACACATGACTGCCTGCACAGTCAGCTTGACTTTCCATGTGCAGAGTTATACAAGTATATATTTATTTCACATTTCAAGGAATAATGACTATCTTATTCTTAGTTTAGATGTATATTTGTTAACTCTACAATATACCACACACTACAGAGAACTATTCCTAAATGGAGTTAGTATGCTGGCAATACAAATTGTTGATGTAGTATTTTCAGGGTGGTTTTCTATACTGATATTAAACAGTCAAAAATGTTTCAGATTGTTGACAGGAGTCCCCAGTACATTAAATTCTGTATCCCAGGTATCAGTCATGATATTTATAGGGGAATTGGCTGACTGCTCAGCTCTGGAGTTCTCACTACAGGAAAGACACAGACCTGTTTGAGTGAGTCTGGAGGACAGCCACAAAAATGATCAGAAGAATGGAATATTTCCCATGTGGAGAAAAGCTGAGGAGTTGGGCTTGTTCCACTTGGAAAAGGCTCCAGGGAAACCTTATTGAAGCCTTTCAGTAATTAAAGGGCACTTACATGAAAGATAAGGATAGACTTTTTAATAGGGACTGTTGTGATAGGACAACAAGGGGTAATGTTTTTAAACTGAAAGAGCTTTAGACTACATAAAGGGAAGAAATATTTTACAATGAGGGTGGTGAAACACCACAACAGGTTGCCCAGAGATGTGGTGGGTGACCCATCTCTGGAAACATTCAAAGTCAGGTTGAATGAGCAACTTGACCTTGTTGAAGATGTCCCTGCTCATTGCACGGGATTGGATGAGATAGCCTTAAGGTCCCTTGCAACCTAAACTATTCTGTGATACTTAAACCTAAACAATTAGAAAAATGCACCCTATACTCATCAAAGATTGTGGAATTTTCACACCTCACCCTGAAGTCTGTTTATTTCTAATAGGTCATCAGGAATCTTTCTTTTCATAGGCTAGTTTGTTCAAAATTAAAAGCTGTCTTCTGAGATTCTTCTTTTAGAGAAGCTTGTGGGTGGACAAAATTGTTTCTTTTATTTTTGACAACAACAGCTGCAGGTTTTCACTGATTTGCAATGTACATTTTGCACTTCAGTATTACATGAAAAGCCTGAGGACTAGAGGAGATGCAGTCAGGACTCAACTACCCTTCACACCTCACACTGACAATGTCAGGCCTCCAGGCCAGGCTACAGCAAAAGCACCCTGCAAACCTGTTATAGTGAGTGGAAAAACTGGGCCTTTGATTTTTGTAGAGATTGGTATATTGGATCTCATGGGATGAATATCAACACTATCCATTTAATAAGTGGTAGGATTTTACTTTGCTGCCTTACCCTTCTTGATACATCTGATTTTATTTTGTCACTTAAGACTCGTGCCAGACTGATTTGTTGGCATCTACTGTGTACTCGTGTGGTGGGATGAGCAGTGAGTTGTCAGGTTTTCCACTAAGAGTGTTTTTATTTATTTTTATTTTACCATGAGAAACTGTTTACTTTGTAGAAAGGTTAATCCTGGAGTAATGAGGGGGAAAAAAAAGGTCAAAGACTGTCCTTGCCCCATGTCTTTATTTCTCTAGCCACCAAGTAATGCTTTTAGGACAGATTTCTCTTCAGTGACCTTGGCATGAATGTTCTGCCATGACTTTACTACATTGTCATCATGCCATGGTCTCAAAATGTAAAATATCCTACTACAGGAAATCTGACACTACCAATATTACAATAACTGAAGCAGAGTAAACTGTAGAAAAATATGTTTCATGACAGTGGAAGCAGAAAAGCTGGTAGATGAATTGGATTCCTTTTTAGATGAATCTTCTATGGATCAGTAGGTTTATTTAGAGTTACTTAAAAAGCAGTTAACATTCCATTAGCAACAAACTGTGATCTGTGTCAGCAGTAAAGCCCTGTTCAGTCATTTATTTTTGAATGAGCAGTCACTGTAGGGAGAAATAAAATTATGAAATGCCTCACAAGCAACTAAATAGTAAGGCAAAGCCAAGGATTTTCTCTTATTCTAAATATTAAGCCTTCTTCCTAGGAATATCTATTAATATACAGCATTTTTTTCCCTGATGTTTGCTGTGTTCAGGGTAAGTCAGAACTTTTTATTTCTTCTGGTAGTTTGGGTTTGTGATGAGAGGAAAAATTGAATGTTCAGATTTGGCTGCTGCCATGTTATTCCATAGAAGTAAGAGTATTGTTGGCTCAGCATTTTGTCCTCTGCTAACCTGGCTGCAGTCCCAAAGAGCTGTGTTGAAAGACTCCCTTTCCTTGCAGTTGGCAGCAGGAATGGAGACGGCACCGTGCCCCAGTGGGCTCTTTACCTGATCATGATCACCCTCTGTACTTAAAGCAGCCCTTCTCTCCCAGTTCTCCTGACTCAGACAGAACCGCCCCTGGTACAGGAGTTAATGTTCAGCTCCTGTTATTTCTGATGGGCAATTTTGATACTAACAAACCCTTTTGTACCTTGTGAAAGAGATCAGGTATGAAATAATCTTAGAGTGTCATTGATACCATGGTGAGCCAGACACGAGTAGAAAAAGCAATCTTGAAATCTGTGCAAAACCCACTCCAAGCTGAGCTGGGAATGGCAGGCATCCTAATGAGATCTCCATGTTACCCTCATGTCATTCTCCTGTGTGCTTTGTGCCAAATAAAGCTCAGCCAAACATCAGACAATTAGGAGGTTGGTTGATTTGTACTGTTTTGAAGCCAGTGCTCTGACTGTGCAATCCTGCAACCCCCTAGGGCAGACTGTCCCCAATACTGGACGTGTCACATAAAATCAGGAGCTCAATAATTGCAAAAGCTGCATAGTATTTTAACAATAAATGTAAACGTAGACCTCATTCCCAAAGTAATGAGTTCTATGTTACATAATAATGTTGCTTCATAAGGTTTTAATCTTTGTTTTAATTACTTTGATAGATGAAACATTATAGGGAGGCATAGATAGAGAAGGGAGGAAGAAATATAAATAAGCACCTGGTGACGACACTGGTTAGACAACGGTATTTTGAAGTCACTAGCCAGCAATGCACAGCTGACCTATGCATGGCATGTAAGACTATGGTTAAGACATAAGTAAGTGTCTGTGTCATATTGAATTTGAAAATCTTGTATTTAATGGATTAGATATTCTTATAAATCAAAATATATAAGTGGGATCAGTAGAAGTAATTTTAGATCACTAATCGATTTTAGCAATTAGGAATTACAGGTTATTTTTTACAGTAATAACCAGTATCTCCCCATTTCCCTGAGATTTTGCTGTACCTACAGAGATTAATGTGAAGGGAAAAGCTCCTTTCTTCATCCTTTTCAGAGCTACAGGATTTGGACAGGTACACCAATGTGAAGAAACAAAGGTTTGGGGTTTTTTTCCTACCAGTTTCTGATAGGGGCTGTTCTGATGTGGCACGAAGGCACAGGAATCCTTGTGAGGGCATCTTCAAAGGCCACAACCTCGAGGCTGTGTTCATTCTTTCCCATCGCCGTGTAAGAAGATTATGATAATGAATAGTAATTTAGAATTAATTCGAAGCTAAATCATTTGGGCTGCCTTTTTCCAGACCTGAGCCCTGACTTCAATAATTGTGTTCATCTCTATCTCTAGTAGCTGAATTCCTCTGCAGATTACATTTTAGGGTGCAGGGTGATGGTGAGCAGCTTGCCCAGCCATTTTGAAGCTCACATTTAATGGTGCAAAAGCTTTGAAGTGAATTCTCTAAGCTGAAATAAAAAATAAAAAAACAAACAGCATTTTCTAATCTTTTCTCATGTCAGACCTTTCCTTCCAAGAGCTGAAACTCTAATATTTTCAAAATGGCACAGTAATTCCAATAAAAAGGAAGAAACAAGTAATGAATAAAAGTTATTGTTCTGGAAATCTTCCAGTGCTGCTGCTTAAAAACTGTGTTTTAAGAGATATACTTGGAATTACCCCTTGCATTATAAAGAACAGGCACCTCACTGACTGAAGTGCAAAGTAACAAGCTGGGAAGTAATAATGAATTTATTTTTAATAGTCAGTTTATATAGTCACTGTAATCCATAAGTGCATGAAGATGGGATGTAAAACATTGTGGATGTTACAACCACACAGCTACAATGGTCTTTATTTAAACCACCTTTGAAAGTATATTCTTAATAGAAGAAATACACTAAGTTCTGTTTAAACTATGAGAAATTAGAAAAATACATTTTTAGTATGAGCTGCAAATTCAACTGGTAATGGCATAACTCAGAAGTGACCTTGCAAACATTGAAAAAAACCAAAAAGATTTGTCCAGAAAGCACAAACTATGCATTCATCCCTTTTAAAACAGGTAATATAATTAATTTGTTCCTTTGAAAACACCCCTCTGGTATTATTTTATTGCAAATTTGGCTGTGGATTTTTGAAATGTTTAAATGTATGACAGAATTTGAAAATTTACTACATGTAGCAGCCAGTGCTGTCAAGTAAATTCGGCATAAAATTTTTGGATTGAGCACCATATCATTTTTGAGTGATTCACCTCCATGCCACCTGCTAATCCATTTCTGGGAGAATTACAAAATTTTGAGCATCTTGCAAAAAAAGTGTTATTTTAAATAGGAAAGCAAAACTTTAACAGAGTGAAACAAGGACAGCAAAGCTTTACAAAGAACTGTTGTCACTGAAATATTTCCTGAACACAAAATATTGGTTGTGAAACCATTGCTGATCCATTAATTCTGATTTCTTACAGTCAGAGAAACACTTGCTCCTTTTGTATATGCAGATAGAGACTTCCTATAAAATCAAGCTGTATTTCTGACCCCAGTAACACTTAAGATAAATATTGTAATGGCTTTTTGATGTCTTCTAGATACAGACATCACTATCAACAATACCCTTCTGTGTCGTGCACTGAATTTGTAAGGCTGAGTTTATTCTTACTTCAGATTACCTGGTTTCTTACCAAAACTGGGCACCCTGAATTTAAAAGGAGATATTAAACAGCACCATCGCTGCTTTATGTGTTCCCAACGTTTTCTGTAATAGCTTCTCTAAAAATGTGTGTGGCATAAACAAAATCCTCAAGCACATTGCTGTAAAAGGGTTTTATTGGTGCTCATTTGCAGTGACCTACATAGGTGGTGCTCAGGCTCCCTGTTCCTGAGCAGTGATGCTCGCTCTGTATTTGTGCCAGGAAAGCACATAATTGGTGCCAAGCCATTTTTTTTTCAAAGTACATTTTGCCAACAAAATAAAGGCACAAATGTAACTTATTTTTGTCAGTAAAAGCAAAGAAAATTATCTCAATGAAGAAAGAAGGCAGGAGTTACTCATCCAATGATCTTACAAAACATGTCTGCATAGATCTAATTTTCCACATTACATCAAGAGCAAAGGAAGCCTGAACTCCTATCTAAAGCACCTCATGGACAGAATGAATGGAAATAGAGACACATTAAGAATAACACGTCTGATTTGTTTATTTTAGAAAAAAAAGTAAAATCTGTCTCTGTTCCTCACTGATTTTTCATAGCCTTCTGTACTTCAATACTCTAAAGCACTCTGTAAAATATACTTAACACAAAAATACTGCAGCAGGACATTTTATTTTACTTCTATGCTATGCATAATTATCTAAGATTTAAAGTGTTATGGGATGAATAAAACAGGACTGTTATTTTACAGGCAGAAAAGATGTCCTAATTAATGAAATTTGCCAAAGCAAGAGAATCTGAAAGGCATTGAAGCTCTGGACATATGACACATAATCATTTTTCACCATAGCAAAATACTGCAATCTTTGGGTAAGGATTTTCTTGTGGAAGAGATCAGGGATTGTTTTTTCTTGCTTAGTTTGCATGGGTGTAATATGCTGAAAAGCACACAGAATGTTCATGGAAACTTCCTATTACAGTATTATTAAACTAATATCCCTTACAAAGCAAAGACTTAGTTTGAATTACACAAACTTCAGGTACATTTTTTTTCAACTCAAAGTTTTTTCTCTGAACTTGCTGACATCTGTATGATATAAATAACTGTATTATATAAATAAACCGTTAGGTAAGGATCCAAAATTCTTTATAGAAAAGTAGGAATATTACTCCGAATCTTCCATATAAAACATACAATCAATGAATATCATATCTGCTTAAAAAATTAAAAAACATATTCTCTTTTTATGTGTAGAATTTATTTGCTGTCTCACGAAAAAATTAACAGATCATAACTTTCTCTGTTTTTTCCTGAGGACCAAAGGTGCCCCCTTGACTGGGGAGGATGCTCCAGTGGTTATAAGTTTCAGATTTTCACGTAAAAAGTTGCGCTGTCGGACTGTGGATGACCCCCTGTAACTGCTGGTACAAACCACTTTTGCTGCCATTGTAGGTGGTACAGTCTGTGGAGGAAGTCCATTGATTTCATATGTCCACTGCATTGACTGTGTCTGAAAATAATGAACAGAGAAAGAAAAAAAGAAATCACTAATCAAATACCTTAAAAATTTGTCAGTGATTTAAGATACAAAATTGATTTCAAAAAGTATTTATCAATTTCCATGTAATGTACAGGAATCACACAGAATGAGAATTGCAGTCCTGGAACAGAGAACTGAAATCACATTTAACTTTATTCAGGACCAGACATAACAAAGATGAGAAATTTACCTTCCCTTGCTGATCTAAAATTCCATTTTTATTTAGTAAATCCCAGAGGTCTGCACGTTTTTCAAAGAGCTCTGTATGTTTTTCGAAGGTGACTATTCCATACTACAATATAAATGCCTCAGGTTTATATTGTGGGATTCAGTTGCAGCTCTGCTATCTGTAATAATGGTATTATCAAATGGTGGAATTTTCACATTAAAACAATGAACAAAACTGAGAGAAAAGGATTCTGACTATGCACAAGAGAATTGAAGCTTCATGTTGAAATCTCTCATTGAAGCATATTTATGTGAATTGAAAATGACATTCTTCATTTGCTTTCTGTTTATAACTGGTCTCTAGGAATGGAACATATGTTTCTATGTCATGTCTTGTAATGCTTGGGTACTTGATTCTTCCCGAGTACGTGGTTCTTATTCTTATTACACATTCCATCTATCCATACTTAAGGACTTTTATTCCAATGAAGATTAAGGGTATAGTGTCTACCTCCCATGCTTAATTTGTGTTCTGAAAAAGAATTTTTGTTGTTAAAACCTCATGTGTAAATTTTGCAGATCTTCCAATAATTTTCCTTTCAACATGTATCATGTTAATCCTTGAATGTAGGTCTTTACTCTTCCAACTCTTTAGCAATTTCCTTTCATTACATGTAGGAAAAGGTATGTACTTGGTTTTTAGTTTTCTGAGCTCCTTTTCTTTAAAAAAAACCACAAGCCACAAAAAAACCCCCAGAAATATTACAAACCCCAAAGTTATTACAAACACTCAAGTGATGTGTCATTATGTCCAGCTTTGTACTATGCAAAAGAGGACAAAGCATTGCATGCCCACTTTAGGCATGCACTGACATCAATTCCCTCACACTTACTCACTGGAAATCCCAGGTTTTATGCTTGGGGCTTTTTTTCTGCTTCTGCAATAAAACTAGGGGACGATTTGATTAAAAACTATGGTATGTATAGGTCTATTAAAATATATTCATCCAAGTGAAATTCGTTTTTCAGACAGAACATGTCACAGTGTCGACACAAAAGGACGAGCCAGAGACACTTGTTTCCAGGATCAGAGAGAAGGAAGGAAGGGGGGCAAGACCCGCCTTCTTTATTTTTTATATCCATTTGGAAATCACTATTCACTGGAGGAAATCAGTTCTTCCTCTCCCAATTACAGTGGTCAAAGGAAATGTCCATCAAAGTTCTGTGTCCATGAGAAAGGAATGTGAGAGATAAGATACAGTTACAATAACATAGCTATGTTTACAGAAAGAACTGGGAGAAAGAAAGTAAAAAACACTCAGCTGCAAGAAGCAGGGCAACAAGAACATAGAACATAGTGCATCAACATGGTGCACAGAACACACCAGACTCTATGAGTTTGCTGTCTCAGAGCAGTGGAGTCACATGAAATGAGTGATGTTTCCAAATTCCCAAGGTCTGCCTTTCCCCAGGACCCAGTACTGCAATCACACCGCTGTGCTGCTGGGGGTTCCAGAGGAGGTTTTTTTTTGCTCTTCTGCTGCATTGAGCTACAGGGACACAGTTTATAGAGTCACCTTTCCCTCCTGCTTCAAGTCACACAGTTTTATCCTTACAGCAGGAGTTGTGCTTTACATCATTCGTCTCCCATTTAAAATTAACTTAATCCTTGGAACAATCAATTGTAGATATAAGCATTACACCTAACCCCAGTGTCATTTTTCATCTAAGGAAACAAAAGGTCAGAAAGGCTGATATGCTTTCAAATCAATCTCGAAAAGAGTGCATCAGTCAGCCCTCAAAGTTCATGAGTTTCCCTCGGCTAACAGTGCAGCTTCTGACAGGGCTGGATTTGTGGCCCATTTGCTCATTCCAGTTTGAGCACTCTGGTTCTGCTTTGCTGCTGGCCATGTCAGTACACCAAGCAGACTTGGCCTATAGAGAGGTGCAACCATACCCACACAAATTGTGACAAATTTTCACACATTATAAATGCTATCAGCCATCTCCAAAGCATAGTGTATATATGTGTCTTGTTATTTACTGCATTCTGTTAACTACAGTCTAGGTAAAGCCCTACAAAAGCCATAGAGAAGAGCAGTCAACCATCTCCACCTGTAACTTTCTCTACAGTTATCCCATATTTATAGCAACATACAGAAAAGGGGGAGAAAGCATGTTAAAGTGTCTGTTTGACTTTATTAAATTTTGCTGTATGTTAGTTTTATATTTGCCACCAAGAAAGTTTGAATTGATGATGTTTATCTTTGTTATCTTTCATATGCTTCTTCTTGATGTTCTAATTGTTACCCTGTTCAGTGCTAAAGTATATTTAGGGCATATCACTGCAAGCGGTTTTGAATTTATACTGCAGATATGCAAGAAGAAGAAGTCTCAGAACATTAAACCATAAACTCTTTGGCACAGGCTTTGTTCTCTGCTGTGTACTTATAGAGCATTTACATTATTTCACAGACATGCTTCATACACTTACAGCTCCTAAATGCCATCACCACATGAATCTCTAATTGGAGTTTTAACCAGCATTTTGGCAACTAAATATATACTTTTCTGCACCAATGTTGAAAGAATAGATGAGGGAATTTTGCTGGGTATTTTTAAAGAAACCTCTTGAAAATTTGCAGTACTAATTTCACAGTGTCTGCTGAATGACTTGCCTTATTCCAGTAGGATTAGTAAATGAGAACTTTGTAGATATTTCACCATGGGTGCATAATTTTTCAAAATTTTTAATACTATTCTACTAAAATCAAAATCTAATTTAAGTTGAATAATATTCTCTGTAAAACAGGCAGATTAACTCATCTTTATTCTCAATCTTATTTAATACTGGGAAATGAACTAGGAACTCTACTGTCTGTAAAGATAAAATCGAGCAAAAGCAGGTGCGACATGAACCAACATCAGTATCCTGTGTTCAAAGATAAAAACGTCATTTAAGAAAATTAAGTGGCTCTCCAAAGTTAGCTAATTATTTTACTAACTTCAGTATAAAATGAAATGGTTTGTCTTTCTTTAGTACAGCAGATGAACAATTCAGTTTAAAGAAAATTTAACCTCAGGATCATATTCACTGTGTGCAAGTCTCACTGATTACTTCAAGGTCAGAGAAAAGATCTGATAGGTGTTTCAGCCAGTGATATAAACTGCGTATCAAGTTACTAAAAAAAAATTATTTTCATGAAATCCATACTGTGACTTTATTGTCTATAGCGTTAGTAATAGTTTAAAGTGGGTTTAAACCAAAATGGTGGGCCATGCCATCTCTCAACTTCATTTATCATCAGCATCAAACAATTGATATAGGCTTCTGGGTAGTAATAATATGCTTTTAATTTCCTGTTTGTTATAAAAATATCCTAGATTGTATATTCCATAAGAAAAAAAGGTTGTGGCTTGACTTGGTCAAAAAAGCCACCTATTCTGTAGCTGTGTCAGGTGTTCTGTTGCAGGAAACACTGCTGTTTCCCTGATGGAAACTCATTGGATTCAATGGGGGAAATATGGGCATGTTGACATGAACCCTTTAGTTAGAATCCATCCAGACAAAAAAAAACAAAGGGGAGGGGGTGGCAATAAACCAAAAAACTCCACCTTAATTTCTCATCTTGTACTATGATAGTTCATCTATTATAAATCATGTGCCATAATCCAAGACAATTGGAGACACTCATTGTGAAAAAATTGTGCATGTATGTATCCATTAACTGATAAAAAAATTATTAGTGTTTCAGCTCAGCATTTTCTGCTAAAAGGGAAGCAAGTGTTACATGCATGGAAAAGTGTTACTGTAATTGTCAACATAACTTGGATTTGTTCTTTGTTTAGCATTAGAACCACAAAGAATTCAGTAATTTTCAAGGCAACCTAGACTTCAACAATTTTCAGCAAACCTTAGACACCCTCAAATGTCTATTTTACTAGAATACTTAATTCCCAAGGGCACTGTATTAGGTTTTTAAAAGCTGCGGAAGCCGTAAGTATTTTTTTTTTTTTGGGGGGGGGGGGGTAAGTCTGTACAGCTTAACATCAATAATTATTCTAACCAATATGAAAACTTCAGCAAGATCAAGTCTGCCAAGTGCAAAATCTGTGCAAGAGCTTCAGAGCTGCTGCTTTGGGTTTCCAGGTCACACGTCACAGCAAAGGAAAACAAAGATCATGTTTCAGACTTTTGTGGAATGGTGGAGAGGAGAAAGAGACTTCTAAAGGTCATCTATATATTACCATGTAATTATGATAGATTATTTGACTTATAAGCTGTATTTATTTGCCTCTAAAATGGGCCAAAATTTCCCAAATAGAGGAATATTTATTGCTATTTTTAAGGCAGAGCATCAAATTTGGAACAATTCCAAAACTACCTCTGGAAGTAACAAAGCCTAAAGACAAAGGTATCGACTCTGCTGCAATCTGCACTATGACTAGAACAGAATTATGAAAGAGAATCTGTGTTAAGAAGATATATCTAATATAAACATAGGTACTTAAGAATCCCAGGCTCCCTGAGATGCATATCTAGGCCTATTTCACATGCAATTTAAGAAGAAAGACCAGATCATATTCTGAATGTCCCTGACAATCTGAGGGGGAGGATTCCTTGTTGAAACAAATTACTTTCTTCTTTCAAAACCTTAACATTCCTGAATCAAAATGTGAAGAGAATAATAATTTGGCTCACCTGACAGGAACAATGGCCATCTAGAGAGCTAAATCTTTCTGAAGAATGTTTTTAACAGTTTAAATATGAGACGCGCACTGCCACTTGTTACTAAATAACAGAAGTTATTCAAGTAAGTCATTTAATCATCCTGATGGATGACTGAGTAATATTCATAAAGTAATTTATTCAGCAAATACTGATAGCAGTTACCAAATAACTTACATAACAGTCTATTTGTTTGGTATCCAACCCATTTTTACTGATGGTTCATGACTCATAGAATTAATTTGCAAAACACAGCTTATCCATGTGTGTTCACTGTAGGCTGGAAGTGCTACTGAATTACACGAGAATTAATTGCCAAAGAAATTGGTGTTAAGAGAGTGGATTGGGAGCAGGAATTAGGAATTTCAAGGAATTTGTATTCCAGTTAACTCAAAAACTTCAGTTAACTCAGTTAACTTCTGTTAAATCAGAAAAATCAAAATAAAATTTGCAAGACTTCAAGAAAATGTAAAACACAGAAAATTACAGGCAGTGCATCAACCATTTCCTGGCCCTTAATTTACATTGCAGTGGTGACAAACAAAGAAATGACCAATTATGATCAATGTACATGGAATGAAATTAAACCAGACCTTTAAGGGAACTGTGGAAGCAAGGAGCAAAAGCAAGAAAACTCATGTACCAAGACGATAGTTTAACAAGTGAAGGAAAGAGGGAGGAAAAAACCCAAAGCAATACAAAACAAGTGAAGCTAAGGCAATGACTCACCACCTCCCACAAGCAGACAAATGCCTACCCAGGCTCTGACCAATTTCTAATGAAGAAGATGGCTAAGAATAACTTTCTTGGCTTAGAGAACATTTCTAGATATGATTAAAATTTACTTAATTGACTTCTGCAGTTCAAATATTAGGTGTTTCACAACATTGCTCAAAATCCTCCAGGACTGACAGTGGTCTGAGTAGCCTCATACAGCAATGGTTCCCATTCTGTTATCATCCCTTACCATTATCACAACTATAGTCTCAACAAACAAAGTAACCTTTCCTCATGCTTGTGAATCAAGAATGTTGGGTATTGCTTCTGTACTGTGATCCTAATCATAAAAGTCAAGTCAACATCATCATGGATCTTACTTATGGGAAACTATTTCAATTATGCTAGTAACTTTGCTACATTTTTCAGTGCTCATTCTGTTTAAGAGATACAATTTAGAATAACATTAAACTATGGTAATTAAGAAATCCACCAGGAACAAGGCAGAACATATTTTCAGCAAGTTACTGAATATGTAACAGTCCTGTTTGCTGTTAAGATATGCAAGTTTGCACAGACAAGTTTAGAGAAGCCACACCTGGGTACCGTGGCTGGCACACTGCATCATTTATTTCCAGAACAGCATGACAAATGGTCTTGATATGCTATCTTCCATAGGCTAAGTTAGTGATTATTCAGTAATAAAAGTGCACAAGTCTGACTTCTGGAGGGCTTGATAATGTTACCTGCAATCTGGTTCACGCTGACACCTATTTTATCATTCAAGACTTATTTTGTGTGCCTTCTGCTTTAGAATCTCTCAGAAGTCTCACACACAAATTACAAAGCAATTGCTCAGGTCTCCATCTGAATTCAGCACAGTGAAAGCAAATTAACTACAAGCCAACAGGAATATGCCCTTTTCCAAGGATTCACCAGCCTCTTGCCTGCTCCACCTTGTGCCTGGCCATGATTCCTGCCCCAGATGCATCTTGCCATCCCTCACCTCTGTGGGTTTTCTGTTCAGCTTGACAAGCACATCACAGCTCTGTGATGTCACTGTGGCTCAGGAAGTCCTTTCTTTCCTCACAACACTTCATAGCCTATCTAAGAAGTGTGCTCTCTTCATGAATTTATCATTATGGGCAATCCATGTGTTTCAGTTAGAACTGCACTGTTTATGAAGGCAATTATAAATATGGAAGCTAGATTATGGAAAAATACCTATTTTAAAAAGGCCCTTCAGGCACCATTTCACTAATTCTTGCTTGTAGCTCAATTAGGTTATGATGTTCTCTTTCAAAGCTACAAGCATTTTCAAAGAAACAAGCAGGATTATTTTCCTTACTGCCTTTTTATTGTATTTCATTCTTTGATCTTCATAAATTTTTCAAGTAATTTTCTATGTGACTTTTGCAAAATTAAGATTCCTAGCAGCTATTTAAATAATTATCTAACTTCAATTGTTTTGATATGTAGTTGACTGAGAACAGAAATTTTAATGATGGTTAAAGAACTTTAACTGCTTCAGCAAAGTAATTAAGGTTTCCTGCTATTAATAAAATATCCTGTAAGTGCTCATGAATATTAAAGTCTCAAAGAATCCACAACATATCCCGAGAAGTACCTGATTTGTGTGCAGAAATATAAACTAGACAACATTATTTCAATTATATATATATACATTCAGTTAATAAAATGTGCACACTAAGTACTGGTAGAGACAAACTGTAATATATATGTTAATGCTAATTAGCTTCTCATCACTGGGTTCTCAGCAGGATAACAAAACAAAACAAAAACCTGCAGGTACAATATTTGAATTTAATGTTTAAAACAAATGAGAAAAAGATGACTGTAAGATCTTGCTCCATAATCCTAACCTCCCATTTTCCTTTACAATACAATTGTAATGATGAACATAAACCAAAGAAATTACACTGCCATCTCTGCTACTCTACAGCTTAATTATCACTATTCATTGAAATGCACAAAATTTACAAATCTGCTACTCACTGTTCAAATCATTTAATAACAAAAATATGTTAGTGTTAGGACTATAACTTTATCCTCAGAAACACAAAAGACATATTAAAGTAAGAGTACTGCAGTCCTTTACTATAGCAGTAGCAGAAGAGAGGCACTGCAAAAGAAAGAAGCTTCTTCACCATTTCTAAAAACAGCCCAAAGCCTCAGCCAATATACTGGCTAGAAAGGATACATGCAAGAAAGGTTCTTCAGTGTAAGGTCCAACACTAATTGCATTTCACCACCTTCATTGTTACTCCCCAACTAAGAATGATGTAATATCGCTTTTATTTAATATATCTAAGTCTGTCTCCCTCAGGTCACAAATGAAAATTATTTCAACAAACACAAAAGGCAGAATCGAGTATCAGGTATCCTCAACATGTCATCAAATCTTATTCCAGCTCAATGCTGAGAGCACAGCAGCTGAATCACACACAGACACAGATGCTCTGACTTCCCTTAGAACTACAGGAATTAAACCTCGTGTGCAGCAGAAAGGAGGAAGCTTGGAGTACACAAGAGGGTTACCAATAAGAGCAAAGAGAACACAAGCCTCATCAAAACTCACTACTGAAACCACTTAATATGCAATTAGAGTAAAAATGTTAGAAATATCTCTAACATACTGTGATGGAGTCATGTTGGTCAAAAATGTGCTTATGAGCATCCAGAGTCCTTGATACATTCTTAAACATCCAGGAAGAGATACAAGAAGCTGTGATCTGATACATATATATAAATGTAATATGTATGAATGACTGACTTCCTGCAGCCACACACAGTGCCAGAGGTGGAGATGTAAAGAGCTGTCTGCCTACATCATAACCAGAGACTGAGGTGTGAGTGGATGTAGCTTCAAATCCAACCTGACAAAGGCCATCTGTACTGATAAACTCCTAAAAGGAAATTTTGGATTACTGACTGAGTTATTAAAAAGCTAATAATAACCTTTGATTTTTGTATTTGTCCCGTTCCAGAGAGATTTATGGTTAAAACTCTTTTTTAGTGATGGAAGCCAAGGACAAGCCTAGATAGTACATTTATATGTACCATGACTAAAAATGGGAGTTCAGTTCCAAAACTACATTAGAAGTTTCTGAGCTCTGTAGCTGTCACACAGCAGTTTGTAAAAATAAAAGAGCACAGAATACATTCAGTCAGCTATCTTCTTTTTCAACTGGAAGAGCAATAAGCATCACTACTGTTCTTATGTAAAGGGGCTAAATTAATCAGACATCTAATACAGTAAAAGAAAACAAGAAGGAGTGATTAAAGGACCTTTTTGTTTTTCCTGGGTTTGAATTTCTTACTGTTGTACAATTTGTCTATTAATTATCTACTTACAGTATAGTGATTTGGCATGCATCTTTTTATCAACTTTGTTTTGACCATCTTATTTCTTAAATTAGTATTGCTGTTTCACTTCTAATATAATAGCCTGAAAACACTGCAAGCATACAGTGAGTAGACTTAAAAGTGCAAATCACAATTTACAGAGGATGTGGGGTATTTTCCCTACTGTGTGTTTTCAACAGATTCCTTTTAAAAAGTTACTTAGAACTTGAAAATGAGTTGCTCCATTAATAAGAACATTTTTACTGCTGAAGAAATAATTGTCTTCAATTGTTTCCTGGCCTTCAGGCTTACATAAGCTACTTGGTTGCAAATTATTTTTGTTTGTTTTGCAGCTTGCTTCTAAAGACCTATTCCTGGCTTTGTGCTCTGAAATTCTGTCTTCTACAGTTTGGTACCTGCCTTCTAGTGCCTTTGATCCTAAGATGTATAATACAATTAAAATCAATAACCTAGGCCTCACATCTTCAATTACTCTTATATTCTCCACCTGTTCTTAACGGGATTATTTTGATTCTCTGTGAAAGTCATGTTTTCTATCAAGTTGGGGCAAATGCATCAAGTATCTGTCTCTGGTGCTGACAGCAAAGGGATGACATAGAAATTAAAATACAGTATTATTTTCCAGCTTGTCATGAGTCAATTTTCAAAATTTAGGTTTCTTCCTGACCATTGTGAAGAGTAGCACAACAATCACAGTACATGCACTGGTGGGTTTCAGTGCTGCTCTTTGGTGCAGGATTTCTTCTCCTGCTGGTACTCCCGGGGGTGTATTTGTGTATTGCACTGGGGAAGGCTCACCTCGATGACCAGTGTTGCTGTGTGCTTCTTGCCATACATCCTTGGCTTGTATCCCACCGTTATATGGGTTCCCACAGTGCCTGCTGGGAGAAGTTCTCCAGCCTGTGGCATTACAAGGAAGTCGGGATCGCTGCCTGCCAGGAAGTGCGCAGTGAATGGCTCGGGGTACCTGTGGAAAAGCACAGGAGATCATTGTGCCTTTTACAGCATCTCCACAGAATTTATCTGCAATCTAACACTTGGGCCACCATGTGGCATGACTCAGGAAACATGGCATGGAATGAATATGGAATATTAATAGTATTCTCACAGAGTAACTGTCCTGTAGTATGTTGCCCTGAGTTTTGCAGTTCTGGATATTATCAGTCTTTTGTAACTAGTTCTCACACATTCTCTGTAAACATAGCCATGTTATTGTAACGGTACCTCATTATTTATATTCCTTTCTCCTGGGCACAGAAGTTTGATGGATATTTCCTTAGGCCAGTGTGATTGAGGGGAGGCTCATTGTCTCCTCCAATCCACAGTGGTTTATAAGACACATGTAAAATAAAGTTGGGCGGAGGTCCGGCCCACAGTTTGTTCCTTGCTCTCAACAGGTGTCTGTCTCCTTTTTTCATGTTGTTATTGTGACAGTAGTAATTGTTTATTTGTAAATATTTATAATCTTTATATACAAGGACCTGCATACCGGTCTTCAATTTCAAACGCACATGCTATTATAAATATTATACTAACTATGGCATAATGATAGGATTTGGCACTAGAAAGAAAAGAATCATTTGACCTGTAAAGATATTATAACAGTGATAGAAGCAAATTCCATATCAGAGTGAAAATCCATTTTTCATATTAAATGCACTCCCTTTTCCAATCTCTAATGAAATAAAACTTACAAGCTACCCATCTTATTAGAGTATATGACTAGAACTGAATTTGCATTCTGGTAGAGTGTTACTAGATTAGCAGGGACTTCTGAAAGCCTTGAAATGAAGATATGAAAAATGATAATTTTCTATTACTGTTTTCACATTTTTCATATGCCACAAACTGAACATTTTAAGATTTTGTAATAACATAATTAGATTCCTCTATTGATATTATTTTATATCTCTTATCTCAAATAATTTCTGTCCGAGGTGCTGCAGATCTTGTCTAATGGCTTGTTTCACAGCAGTGTTGATGTACCCAAAGAAAATGCTTCCTCATAGTAAAGACAGTGGCTAAGCACTACAAAACAGTCTTAGCCCAGTCCCAAACTAAAGCCTGTCCATCAGAGTTCCACAGGGACTCCTTGCCATAAACACTCTCAGCATGAAAAGAATGTACATTTTTGTATTTTCTGGTGATGCATTCTCCTTTTAGTTTTTATGTTTGTTGCTGGGAACTCTATCACTCTCTGGACAGAAGGAGAACACAGGAAACTGAAACTAGAAATACAATGGGATGGTCAAAAATTGATGTACAACACCCTGGCACCATACAGCAGGAAAATATCGTGCATGCTTAGAGGGAACACATTTTCAGTAGATAAAACCTGAAGAATGAAAAGCTAATAGCATCTCAAAGAAAAGCTGTTCAAATCTGTTTATTCATGGACTGTCACACCAGAAATAACACTTTTCAAAGAAAATAACCACAAAGAAATGAAATTTAATATTTTATGGCAAGGCATATCTCTACGGAAATGTCCCACATTTCCTGGACAAGCGCTGTCCTGTGGGTGGCACACTGGGCCAATGTCATCCTGTTTAAAAATAGCTCTCCTTTGGAATATGTTCTCACGAAAGGTTGTACTATATTCAAAATGCTCTCATGAAAAAAAAGGTCACATCGTATGTTTATAGAAACAGAGTGAGTGCAGAAAACAGAAAAGTAAAAGCTTCTGTGGTCTCAAAAAAAAATTATATTTAGCAGTGCTGTTGGACTTGGGGGTATTAGCAGAGAGCCTAGCTTTTCCTTTAGGTGACAGCAAGGTGGGCAAAATTACTGAATGTCTAAAACTACATTCCAAGTCTTGTGACATCAAACTTATGCTAATAACCTCTTCTAGTGGTGCCTAAAGCTGTGTCACTGAGTTGATAGCCCTGGGCCATCAGCACTAATCCTGGTGGGCCTGAGTTCCCATCCATGTGCTGGCTAAGTCTTGAATTTTCACATCTTTATTCCCCACAAGGGCTGCTCAGCTGTGAATGCCTAGAGCACACCTACTACACACAGAGAACAGGCACAGGATCAAAAAGAAGTGATGCCTCTAGAGCAGCAGAGCAGAGCAGCAGAGCACTCATCAAAAATGCCTGAGATAAATACTCAAACCCTCATTCTAGAAACACAGACCTGGACATAGGTCTTTGTTTCCAATGTCATTGCTCTATAGATGAGGTTTAGGAATATTTTAGGGCAGCACTTTTTTATCTCCCATGTTCAGTCTGTTTTCCAATAAGTAGTTAGGGATGACAACTCCTAACAAGCACTTGGTGTCTCTGTAAGACACTCCAGAGCAAGACTTAGGCTACAGATGTGATGATGAAATGCTAAGGGAGACGAGGCAGGGAACAGGCTGCATACACAGAAGACACAAGAAAATAAGGATTTTATTCCTGCCTCTTAGCAGGATGTAATGCAACAGTAGTTTTGGGGGGTTTTTCAGAGGCCTCAAAACAGTAAGAAAACACATGGGAGAAAAAGCTACAGATTTTGTCCAGACAAGGGGACCAGACAGTTTAAAATGAGACTGTCACAAACTCATCCACAGTTATGCACACAAGATAATTACCAAGTCAGAGAAAAACAATCTTATTGTATCAACCTTGTCAAATTTTACATTTCATAAAGAAAAACAGAAAAAAATTTTAAAATAAATAAAATCTGCATGTCTCTTGTCAGCATTAGCACAAAGTACTAGAGGCAGCTATGATTTTTTTCCATATTAAGCAAAATCATAAATGCATACAAACTTACATGAACACATATAATCACAGCTAAAACCTCCCTGTTCCCTTTCCTCCCCAAAGCCTGGCAGTTTTAAACAAAAGAGTCAGGGCATTTACTGGTTGCAAAATATTTCTCAGAGTAGAAGCTATGTCCAAATAAGGAAAATATAATTTTTGACAAATTAAATGTATAGCCATAATACGATAGGTCAGTAGGGATTCTGACGAAGATGGTACAAAAACTAGCAATTAAAAAATTACACACAATCAGAAGCAGAAACCTTTCATTGATAAATCATGAATTGTTTTAAAAATAAATCTAAAGATGCCCTCTCGAGACAAAACTAGCAATGCTTTCACTGATGCTCACATTAGGGAGATGAACTGGCATGCTGGGTACAAGCATAAGTAAATTGCTTTCTCATTCTCATCTTTTATAATAAAGAGAAAGCTGGAGATGAAATTCCCAGAATAGCACCTGAATTTCAGACATTATCATTTTCCATGTCTATATATCTAGTGTATAATTAAAATTAAGAATTATGGGGTTTTTTAATGATTAAAATTTAATTCCACCTTTTTGATTACTCCTTCAGGTAAAACAGCTCTGGAGTTAATATTTGGCTTGTCACTTCTCAGCCATGAAGGTCGGTTGTGAGGCATCTGTACTTTTTCAAGAAGGCTTTTGGCAGATACTAACATCCTTTATAAAGTTTAATGACGTGTAGAGTTTTGAAAACACATATGAACCAAGCACAAATAAATTAAAAAATGTAGGGGCAGAGGCCTTATACACCAGAGACACTAAATGTGCCATCTGTGTATTCCTTAACTCCTGTCATAATGGTTTGACACTGCTATCAGACAACATGAACTCTCTCCTAAATCAAATAGTGAACAAGAATAAATACTAATTTAAATTTAAATAATAACTGGACAATGAAATCATGGCAACCTGGAAGACAGGAAACTGAGCTAGTCTTTAATGTACATACTTATAATTACTCTTTTAATCTTGTTCTTAAATAGCAGTCTATGCTTATCAGTGCTTTCATGCTTTCAAATTAGTAAGCTACAAAATAATAACACCTTACATCTTCAACTACAGAAAAACTTAACATTTACATTCCTGTAGAGATAACACCGCAAAACTTATAAAATTCTCAGCAAATCTGAAAATATAAGCCTTTATTAAATCAAGGCTCAAAATAGCTTTAATGTTTCTCTTCCTCAAACTACTGAAGCAGTACGTTATTCCCGTAGAAATGTATTCCTTTACAAAACTTACATCTTGAAAAGTCATACATAAAAAAACAACACATAGTCCTTTTGATCAAATGTTTGAGGCTTTTTTCCCCAATAAAATAATAATAAAATGTCTTAATCTGTACATAACTGCTTCAGTACATAAGGGATAAGAAAATGTTGCAATGTGGTTCCAAACATATAATTAAACTTTTTTCTTGTAATATGTAGCTCACATCTGTTGGATGACACAAGACATTTCAGTCAAGTCTTCTAAACATTAACTGTATGCATTTGTCAAATTCTACAGAATTCCATACTTGGTATATTATTTAGATAATTTATTTTCAACCAAAAAAAAATTTTACAATGGAAAAAATTAGGAATTCATTTTTATCAAAACTGGTTATGTTTCATACTTAAACCAACTCTGATTTAATTTACCACTCTAAATACCAAACTCTGGACATCAGAAAATATTTAACTCCAACCATCACTGCTGTGGCTTTGGAAAGGCTGCTTAAGAATTAAAGGACTTTCAAAAAATATCAGCAAACACTGCATGACAAATGACTGTCAGGAAATGCTTTACCAACTCTAATATGACTTTTTATTGTGCACATGTTGTAAAACCAAAGCAGGAGTTGGAGGTTTGATCTTCACAAGACAATTTCTGTCTCATCCCTGTTCTACCCAGGGGTGCTGTATTTGCAGATTGATGACTGGATACAGCTCCTGGCTAAATGTATGACATGTCAAGTGTTGCATTATCAGGAAAGATGATCATTACTTTTTGAAAGGTCTGCTGCATGTTTACATTATTGGTATTTTCCACTAGTCTCCAATCAGACTGCAAAAAATGGAGCCCAGTCAACATTTGTTCTTTGCAGCTGCCACTACGTGGGAAGTGCTAAGATAAAGTATTCTAATTACATCTTTAGATTAGTGGTAGAATGTTGCAGAACTGCTAACAAAGAGACTGGGAGAGGAATCCAGGCCTGTACCATGCACTGCAACGTGTGAGAGAGTGAAGGAGAGGGTGCATGAGCTGATAACTTACCAAATGCATTTTCTTGTAGCACACATATTTCTAGCTCATGCTAGTTCTAATTAAATACAGCAGCAATTACAGTAAAATAGAAATGGTTCTTAAAATTGTAACTGTAAACATTTTTTTTGTTTTTGTGCAGAAACAAAATGTGTTGCTCACTAATTCCCCAGAATTAAAATGAATTTCATGTGATCAAGAAATGTTTTTAATTGAACATTCATTCTATGCACTAGGAAATGTGTATAGAAGAAATCAGGAAAATCTCCAACGAAAAGTAGTTTAAGATACTAAATCTGCACATGCAGTCATTTTAAAGCCTAATTTCATCCTTATTCCCATTTTCCCAGTTTGGGGTTTTTTTTTGTCTTTATTCTAGCTCTGTTTCCATAATGAGGTGGAGCCTTGGATTTTGCAGATACCACTCTGTGGAGATCACATCAACATCAGGCTGTTTGCTTTTGTGACAGCAGCTGCTGTGTTTTTCTGAGGTGCAGTTTGAGTTTATCCAAGAAGTTTCCTTAATGTAACAAATACCCTGTTTGTGATAAACACAGGATTGGAATGACAGGTCGGGATGGCAAGATGGAAAAAATTCTACTGTATAAGGGAAGCTACACACGATTGAAACAATCACTAACAGGCACCTGGAAAGATAGAACTAAGTTGGTGAAATGAAACTCTGTGTATGATAAATAAGCAGATAGAACAAAGAGAAGAGAATTATGCCCCAGCTTGACTAAATGTTCAAAAGAATTTCAAAGTGGATTTGGTGTTCATATATATCTATCCTGCATATTTCATGTTGGCTACTGCAGTATCTGCACTGGAAAACATAAGGTAACATTCTGCTGTAGCTGGACATCAGTATTTTAATGTGAAGAAATAAATCCAACCACCAAAATACCTTTGTATGGGAAGATAGAACAGTAAAAAAGCTCCAAACCCCACTTCTGTATTAATATGAATATTCTGATCCCAAACATAATTCATTAAAGATACATTATTTTCAGTAAGCCAAACACAGAAAGAACTTGTTTTCTTAAGCAAAGTATCAGCTTGAGAATTTTTATGTTTCAATTACAGATTTCAACATAAGATAATAGACCAATAATTTAAGATGGATATCAAACAAATTTCCATAAGTTTTATTTCCAAGGATAATATTCTATCCTTTCTAGCTAATACTGCTGTCATTCCATAAGCCATTGGCATTCAATAATGCATTTGGTATTAAAACAAGTACTAATACTAACTCAAGCACTAGAGGTTTGTAGTAAAACAAATTACCTTAGTGGAAATGCTGCCAATGATTTCAGCTGGTGTTGAATTCATTTATGCTAAAATCTGAAAAAGGTCATCCAAGACTGCTAAGAAGTGGCAGATTTTTCTTATTTATGAAATGAATTTTGCTGTTTGATTCTATTCAAGCTAAATGCCAATACAAGAAACCCTTCAACAACATGTTCCTTTTAAATTTTTAAAACTGAAAATAAAATACTGGTCTATTCCTACATCACCACGGACCTAGGAGCATATAGTTTTTTAAAAATATATTTGAGTTTTCTTCATGCAGTAAAACTGTTTATCTGCATTCTCAGTGTCTTTCATTATTTACTGAAGTAGCTATTGGGCTGTTTCTCATTGGGGCATATTTGTGTCAACCTTAAATGTCTTAAAAGGCTGCATTACATATTTGCATGAATTGCTGGAGCTTTCATTTTGCAGATCATTGTGAAGAGTGCAGAAATGACCTCCCATTTGTAACTGATCATCCCTCCTGAAGCAATTGCATCAAAAGCATTAATTCAGTCTGAGATATTTTGTACACGATGAGGATTTTGGTTTTTTGGAGGGGTGGGAGAAGGAAGGGGAGAAGGGCATATAGAATTAAAGGGCAAAGCCCACATTAGAATTGCAGTACGTGTAAAAAAAAAAAAAAAAATGAAAGCTAAACCCATGGATCTCATGGGCTTATTGTGGATCACTGAAGATCCTCATTGAATGTGTCATATATACAAGAGTCCTAACCTGTCCTTAATAAGATCCTGAGCCTTTTTTAGGGCCTGTGGTTCTCAAATATTATTTGTTGCATCACTCTGCACCCTGTTAGCTCAAAAAGATGAACATGTGTTCTCAGTGATGCTGTGCAACCCCTCTGTCCTGCCAGCAGCGGGAGGAAAGACACATCTGCAGACTCCTTCCCTAGCAGGTTACTCAGATATACACCAGTTTCCCCCACAGTTACTCTCAAAGCAGCAGTGCCATGAGCTACTGTCTAGCATAAGAAAAGCAGACAGCAAGTATCCACGTGCAAGGAGAAAAAATAACCACCTCTCTTTAAGTAGCAGAACTGATTCTCTATGGATTGTGCTGCTGATAGCTTAATTAAGAAAACTCTAAAGGGTTTATCATTTTTTTCAGGGAGGATCTATAAGATGACACTTTATATCCTATTTGAAATGTTTAAACCATGTTTTAATATTTCATTGTTTTATTTTTAATCTAAGTCATTTGAGTTATTCAAGCATTAAATTACATCTGTAATATATGTTTTCCTTATGTAATTGCTTTTAATCTGCAGGTCCAGTATACTATGTGTTGCTTGGCTGAGTGTTCTATTTCTACACAAAACCTCCACCACCAAAATCACCTAAGCAAATCACAAATAAGATAAAGCAATATATAACTTACAGAGCATTTCACAGAATCACAGAATGGGTCAGGTTGAAGGGACTACAGTGGGTCATCCGGTCCAACCTCCCTGCTCCAGCAGGGCTATCCCAGAGCACAGGGATTGTGTCCAGATCGTTCTTGAACATCTCCAGTGAGGGAGGCTCCACACCCTCTCTGGGCAATCTGTCCCAGTGTTAAGTCACTGCACAGTGAAGTATTTCTTTCTCATGTTCAGGTGGAACTTCTGTGCATCAGTTTGTGCCTGTTCCTCTTGTCTCATTGCTGGGCACCATAGAGCAGAGCCTGGTCCATGCTATGAGCCCTCCCTGACAGATACTGATGAGGTCCCTTCTCAGTCATCTCTTCCCGAGGCTGAACAAGCCCAACTCCCTCAGCTTTTCCTCATCAGTGAGATGCTCCTGTTCGTTCATCACCTATGTCAGCTTCTGGACCCGTTCCAGGAGCTCCAGGTCTCTCCTGTCCTGAGGAGCCCAGAACTGGATCCAGCACTCCAGGTGATCCTCACCAGGGCTGAGCAGAGGGACAGGATCACCTCCCTGACCTGCTGGCCGTGTTCTTCCTAAGGGACCCTAATGAGTGCAGTTCCTGGTATCAATTACAACATGGAGTTTATTTAGAACATGTAAACATTCCATTTTTTATTTGAAATGTATGGGGGGAACACTTGCTATATAAAATCAAGTTGGAATTTGTTTAAGGGCAAAAGGGAATCTGTTTTCCATCATGGCTCTTCCTTTAAATAACTATAATGACTCAGGTTTTATAACACCTTTCCAGAGAACATTAGGTATCTTCACCACTATCAAACACCTACCAGGAGATTACAGTATTGCCAGAGCAATTGCTTCACTTTTGTTCCTGAAACAGCCTATTCTTTTGAAGCTGTTAACTTGAACACTGTGATAGAAGCCTTTTTCAGAGTCCTCAATAATTATCATCACTGACAGACATCTAAAACCTGGAACAACTGTCCATCTGAGAGAACTTTTGGAAATAAGCTTAAGAAAAAAATCAATTGGAACCAAAGACACTTCCTGATGGGAATAAAAAAAAATAATAATTGTATCTAAAATGAAAATTAAGTGTCAGTCTGCATATCTGGCACGCTTTCTAAATATATAATAAAAACATTTAGTTTTAAAGAAATTAAAATAAACTTTAAAACTTCCATAAACTAAATAGATTGTAAGCATCATGATTCACTGTTTACTGTTTAAAAACTTACCTATCATTACCACACAATTTATTCCTTGACGTCCTGCTGTATACAAATGACACTATGAGTTTAGTATAATATTGCAAAATTCTGAGAAAATAACTGAAATATGCAAGAAATACATTAACAGATATTTCTGCAGGACTTTTAAAAAACAAGAGTAAGAAAATACTGAAGAATTACCATCATTTCAGCTAGTGGAAGTACAGATGAATTCATAGCACATACATAATACAACACGAGTACTTGAAAAAGAATGGCACATTTAAAATTTTTTAAAGCACAGCGTGAAGGAATGTGTTTAACTTGGTGTTAGCATAAAGTACCTTGAAAAAAATTTATTATTAGAAGCACTAAATCTTTACTAGTGAGCATTTAATATCACAAAACACCTTCCTTAACACCGTACTAGACATTTTAACACATACCCAAGCCTTTTAGGGCAAAACTAAAGTCATAACAAACATTTGGATCTATTCCACAGATTTTATCTTGAGAAGTCACAGACCAAAGGTAGAATACTTCTGTTTTCTACATCAGAGCTTCAAAATCACATTTGTTACTTAAACAATGCAGCACTTGAAAGTAATCATGAAATAGCTGCATCCCAGTTATGTTTCTGTTGCCCAAATTTATTCCAATCAATGTGTTTGAGTGGGAGTTGTACACTCAGAAAACTGCACAAATCCTGGAGCGTTTTTACCTTGTCTGGCTTGTGAGCTTAAACCCAACTATAGATTCCTTATTCAGGCCAACTGCTTCAATGTTGATCACATCATCCACTTCTGGCTCCGTAGCAACAAACAGCAATGGAAACTTCCAAACACCTCCTGTAGCACATTGTGCTACAAGAGTTGCCTCATTCCTTAAAATTTCAGATAAAAACATTCATTACATAGAAGAATGTTATAAAACATAAACTGATTAAATTAATGTACAAAATAATCCTGAAGTGTGTAGAAGTAAACTACAGTAAAATAAAAATACAAATGGTTTTAAATTGGAATATATCCCTAATTTTGCATGGCATAGTATATATCATGTGCACTTGGCTGGAATGTAGATTAAATAGCACTGGTACTTACAACAAAGTACAAGAAAGAACATAATACGAAAGTGAAATGACTGGCACGGACATGAGATTTTATTCTTCTTCTGCTTACTCTCAAGTAATAATAAAAAAAAAAACCCAACAGTAAAACTATTTTACTCAATATTCTGTGTTTACTGTGGTTTTAGAGGATAATTTTGTCCAGAACCTATTAGTTCATACTATAATCAAACAGATCTGACAAAGGTCTACGTATTTAAGAAAAATGCCAGATCTGATGCCTTCAGACTGTCTCAGGAAAGAGTTGGTGCTGTAAATTCTGAAGATAATAAAACTAATTAATTGCAGTCATCGAGTCCTCTGCATGAAGCCTGATAAGTCTCAAGTATGGAAAGATTAAAAAAAGAAAAAAAAAAACACACTAAAAATAATAAAATAAAAAGGACACAGTAGAAATGAAAAGGCTTTCTAAATTCACCTCCCTCTGACACAATGACACTGCATCAGGTGGGTGGATCATTTTTCCTACAGATTTGCTCTTTGTTTATTTCATTAACCTCCTGGACTGCTGCAAATAAAGAGTAAGTTCCTGCATGCTAAAGATAACTTTTTTCCTGCAATCCATGATACTCAGCAGTGACTGCACCCTAACACTCCTGGTAACGTTTGGACTCTGAATTTACTCCAGGTCACTGAAGCTTCTTTCCAACCTCCTCCCCACACACATGACTGTATCAAAAGGAAGGTGCAACTTCCCTCTCCCCAAAAGGATCTCCCTTCCACAGTTTCTTTTTAAAGAAGGGGGATGTACTAATGTAAAACAAAGCAAATACATAATTTCTCACATCACAACTATAAAAAAGGATAATATTTTCCTGCTGATCATTGTTACTGGGGCACTAGAGACTAAGTTCAAATTCAACAGTCCCATCCAGCCAAAGAATATGCACACATGCTTGTCTAGGAAAAGTTTTCCAAGACTGACAGACCATTTTGTCTGAATGTTTTTCATGAAATAGGAGAACAACTAATTTTCATTCAAAGTCTTTCAATACTGCAATATTCAGAAGTAAAATGATGCACACAGACTATGGAAGTAACTCAACAGAAATATCTCACTAAGAAGAAACACTGTCAGTTTTAACACCAAAGATATACTGAGAAACAGCAATGGAGAAAATCTAAATGTTTTTCAGATGTGAAAACAAAATGAGGAAAAGAAATTATTACATAGGTAAGAGTGATCAGACAGGATTTCATTACAAGTTCTTTCAGTAATAAGGAACAGGATCCTACCTCAATGGTTTGTTCGGTGCAAACACTACATTAAAAACCAGTGTTACAATTCTGGATTCCGTGTCCCATTCTTTTTGAACCAGCTGCATACCAACCAAAGATTCAAGCTGAGATTTAATTTCATTTGATTGATATTGCAATTCATACAGAAACTCCACTGTTGCAGGGAAACCTAAATGATACAGGAGAAAAAGATCAGTCCATGTATTCTGTAATTTCACACGGTTGGTTGGCTGAGTGTTACAATTCTTTCATTTCTTACTAAAAATGACAAATAAGTAAAACTAGTAATTATCTAAAACTTGAGTGATTTTCTTCTGACTGCATGGCAAAATATTCCCATTTCACATGACAAGCTATATAGTTTCCAGTAAAATGGAAGCCGGAAAACTTACTTGGGTATGTGAATGGTCACAGCAATATTGCTCTGGCTACCACATCTGCATTATGGTGAGATACTTCCAGTTTATCAGCCAAATGAAAATTGCAAGTATGTAACACTCTTTTTGACTAATGCCATTGGGACAATTGAAGAAAAAATCATTAAGGACATCAGTGCCATTGATGGCTGCAAGCCCGAGAAACAGAATACAGAGAAATAGTGAAGATGTCATCAGCAGCCTCTTCTCATTCCCTGAAGCAGCTATGAAAAGGCCAAGTAATAATGACATAAGAATAAACAGCTGAGCTTCTTGAATCAAATGTGTCCCCCAGCTGTAATAAAGAAAACTGAGACATTCAGTATACAATAGTAAATTGTGAACAGAAGGGAACATTTCTATGAGGAAAAGAATCTCAAGCTGCTAATCCATTTAAAAGTTTTACACATTTTATGGATGAGAAGTGTTTTAAAACAACCACTAACTCCTACAGGAGATGTCATTTTACTACGACCACGTATCTCTGGGCACATTTTGAATTTGCACAGCTGAGTGCCATGTGTGTCACAGAACTGCTGTGTGTGCATCCCTGTACACATGTCCTGGCTGCAGAGTGCCAGGAAGCTGCAGACTTAATTCCCAAGGCCTTCTGACTTGGAATTCTAAAATACAGACTACAGGTTTGTTTCTATGAAAAATCCAAGAGACAACATTGAAAAAAAGCTTACTTTGGTACTGCCAATCTGTAAAACCGCCCAAATTTCACTCAGTATGGAGATGCCTTCCTATGCTTCCAGTCCTTTCTCCTTCTCTGAACAGCACAATTTCCTTCTTCCCACTTCATCAGCTCACAAGAAGCATGAACCCTTGTTGCCTTATTTTTGTAACACACAGATCAAGCTTAACAAATGTAGCATCTTATATTGAAACATTTCTAATTCTTTAAAGAGTTTCTCTTCAAAAAATTCTATACAATAGATACTACATTAAACAGTCACACAGGTGTAAGTATTGTGACCAACATATGGGATTATCAATCCTAGTAGATACATGTTGAGTACCAAAATGCAGGATTACCATGTATCAACCCATATATACATGCACTTTATTACAATAAATGTCATTGGTTATAATGAAAATAAAAATGAACACTTTTTCCTACAGTCTATAACATTTAGGATCATCTTACATTGTTTCATTCTTTGCTGTTTCTCTATTTGAAAAATACAATGTTTATGTCATGCATTGAGACTCCAACCCAGCCCAACGCTTTTAGGAGTCACCCTTGACAAATGCTAGAACACGAAGATTGCGATGTTGACAATGGAAGAGAAAGGATGACATAATCTGGAGCATTTCACAGTGGAAAAAAAAATTGCAGCTGTTGAGCAGATGCTTCTTTCAGCAGTTGTATCACACAAAGCTACTCAGGAAAAGCATATTTTATAGTTCAGATGCTAGGAAGAAAACACTGGGAATTGCAAGCTGCTTATAGTATCCAAAGACAGTTGGCTTTGGTTTAACATATGTATATAGCACTTTTTTGTCAGAAGCAATTAAATATGGGGTTTTTTTCTGCTCCAGGCTGTTTTGCAAACTGTTCTATGCTTCTATTAGTAATTAGTTAAAATATTTTAATACTTCAACTCCTAAGGAAAAAATGCTGCATTTATGAGTGTCAATACTTGAAAGCCTTGTTACACTTGCTGCTTCAGCTCATTTTGACCTAGAGTGCTGATCTAGTTTAGGACTGTTCAAAAATGTAAAATATAATCATACTTTTCATCACAGCTGCCCTGAAGACTGCTGTACTATCATCCTATGGGAAGCCTCTGTGAAATGTTAATATTTGATTCTAGCAATCCTGTAATACCCATGCTGCCTAAACAAACTGGCAGAACCTACAAGAAAATAAAGTAATGAAACATAGTTAGGAAATTTTCCAGTTTTTCAAATATTCAGAGTTCTCTTGACTCTTAGAATTTCCAGTTTCAATTAAAATGGTAGAAAAAATAAAACATGGAGACAGAATTAACACTTTCCTTAAGTAAAGCCCAATACAATATAGTATACTGCTCAAATGTGCATTGACTCTTCAGCTCAGCTCTTTGTATGCTTTTATTCACTAGCTTGCCTTTTAAAAATCACCATTTTTAGTACAGGTAAAATTCTTGTTTTATGTAATGCAAGATGTAAAATACACATGCAGAGATAAAAGTATACCCCAAATAATCTACTTGTGTTCTGTAAATAGAGAGCAGCAGGGAGAGCTTTAGCCACATCTGACTCAACATAGAGAGATTTATCAATCCAAACACTGAGAAGATATAAGCATGCTATTTATATACTGCTAGTTTAATCTAGGGAATAGAAATTCTGATTATAAAAATATTACTTCTTCATATTTCCTGAATGATATTTTCCCTTAAGTAAGAATAGGAGCAAGTATATATTCTGAGGTAATTATTCCAAGACAATTTATTTAAACATTCTTTTGAAAGGCAATTAATCTCAGTCTTTAAGTGTTTTCATTTGTGTAAATAAAGATTTCCAAAAAGGTATTAAGAATTTAGGCAACACTCATGCAAGCAGAGTTACTGAAGAAACTGTGTTTAAAAACCAACCAGGTTTTTCAGCTATATAGTTCTGTGACTTGGCTGTCATTTACTTGCAAGTGCTAGTAAAGACACCTCTTCAAAAGCTCTAGAATAAAAGTGTTGGGCTTTGTTTAAATCGCCTCTAAGAAGACGAAAGGATATAGGCCATTTAAAAAAAAATAAATTATTTTATGGCTCATAAGACTGACAGCATGAAAACTCAGAGGATTTTACACTCTGAGCATATAAATTGGGAAAATGCGAATTTTTGTGACTGTTAGACTTACTGTAAAACTAATTAATAGATGTCATGCATCTAAAAATTAAAAGATTAGTCCAACAGGTTCACAAAACAGGCATCTCAGAAATTTAAATTATATTTTAGTGGAAAAGAACCTGTATTCAAGATTAAAAAGAGTTAATAACAAAGATGTTTGTAGATGGGCCTCATGTCAATAGCAGGCACTATGAAAGGCCCGCTGGACATATCTCACCTCGAATTGAGCTCCATGGCGACATTAGAGAAGCCTTTGTACCTTCCTCCTGTTTTTGAAAAGTGGCTGTTTGATATTACTGAAGACCAGCTCATTACACAATCATCTTTTCTGATGGTAAAGATCTCATGGACACTGGCCTGGGAGTCAGCAGTGTCTTGTGGATTCCTGGAGGGGATCTGGCTGTCTGAGCTCCCCACAAACAGCGCTCAACCCGCAGCTGACTTGGTGACACACACATGGCAGAGGGGAGGATCTCCCTAAGGGACTTTCTTTACTCTTACACTGTCTCCCATTTCCAGACAGATGGAAATTAAAGCTCTGATGGAAACATGCTCAGACTGCAAAACTGCTTGTCATCATTACAGAGGCTTTTCCTTGGATGGGTGCAGTAAAACAGAGATGAAAGTGAATTCACTTAACAGGTCTTATTTGCAGTCATTTCATCAAGGAGGGCAGCACAATCACCAAATACAAACATGCAATGAAAGCCCAGGGATTCATAAATTTGCAGTTTCAGCCAGATTAATTATTTTCAGTGGTGCTGAATGTAAAATATTGCACTCTCTCATTGATTTTTTTCATCGGTTCTGATAATTTTTCAAGGCTAAGTGTCCACTGTGGCCCTGACACCTAACAAAGATTTATCCCCCTCTTGATCTAACAGTGTCCAAAATGCTAAAACAGAAACTACAAAACCAGACATTAACTACTAATTTCTACCAGATATCTGGCATCTAATCTTTGCCTTCCAAATATTTTGAAATATCTTTCTTCATAGCCCCTTTCAGGTCTCATCTGACACTTGTCCTTTTCCTGCTTTTCCACTGTCTTCCAGGAGTCTCCACATAGACACTGCTGGGACTCAGCAGGCAGTGGGGAATTAATATTAAATATACAGTTGTGCCTCACTAGCAGAAGTACAGGCAAACAGAACACATCATTGTAAAGCAGATTAAATCATTTTAATACAGTTTTCCAGTGACTATTCAAGTGAACAGAAAAAAGTGATGTAGAAGAGTAATAAAGGAAAAGAATGTAAGGAAGTATGGTGGTCAAGAACATTCTAAGATTTAAGTAGACAGCATCATCTGGGCAGTAAAACAAGAATCTCATCTGCAAATTAAATCTAATTCTCACTGTAAAATGTCATAACTATGGGATACTAGCAGCAGAATAAACAAATTGCATAAGAATCCCCAAAGATTTGGTTGCAGTAAAATATGCCTTTCACCAGATTTCTTCATTTAGGTACAAAAGAGCTCTATATGGAGCATTATAAACATCAGCAAAGGTAACATCATAACTTTATTAAATGCCAGACATCAAATTACCTTAAGGATATAGAAATAAATGGATTAAAAAAACCTGATCACCTTCTGTTGATAATAGAAGCATTGACCCTCACTGGAATTCAAAGCAATCCTCAGTGTAGTTATGCATATATATTTTTATATCTCATCCCTGAAAAATTATTTCTTTTTCCATATCCAATCAAAGATTTTCATCCATATCTTCAAGACTCTGCAAAATTCCACTCTTAGCCACATCTTTTTCCACTTTTAGCCACATCCCACTACCTATTCCCCTAGCAACCAAACACAATTCTTCTTTCCTAAATTTTCTCTTGCATTTGATTTTTGTTTCCTAATTTTTCTCTTTTAGAACACTTCTTTAAAATAGGTATCTATTTCTAAACCAAATTTCTACTATAAACAAAGCAGTAAAAAGCCTTTCCCCCTCTTTTTTTTTTTTGAGAATGTTTTTCTTCAGAACACTACATAGTTTAGTCAATGAAATGGAAGCTTGTGAATCCTTGTATATGAAAAACATGCTGTGCATCTAATATCTGATGTTCCACACACATTTCTGCATTGTTCTTTGCAGCTTGTTTCCATATATTCTCTCTCTCTCTGAATCCCTTTTGCACCAATTCTCTTTTGACTATACCTATGCATACACGCCTCTTAACACTTTATTTTGATATCACTTGCACAGTAAATTGAAACAAAAACCTCCAAAAAATGAACAAGATTCTCATCAGCCCAAAGGATCTCACATTATTCTCCCTTGATGTGACATTCTACTCAGATTTGTACCCTATTTTATTAATTAATGCTCTAAAGGAAACAATTAAAATTTATTTCTTCATAATGATTATATTAGTTCTTTAACAGGCTCCCTTTTTTATTTAGCCTTATCTTCATTTACTCAGAAAGCATAGCAGATAAAGATCACATCTGTACCTTGGCACAGAAACATCAAAGCAGCTTCTTCAGGAATGTAACTCCTGATTTAGTTTTAATTCACACAGACATCATTCTCTCCATGGTATCCACACTCATTTGCCTCACTTTGAAAGTTGCCCATGGAAATCAGTAGCAACTCAAGTTGACTTTTAACCTAACCATTCAATTTGAATTGGCACACACAGAGGCTACATTGAAAACCCACGTCACAGTCTTTTGGATAGTTCTTGACAGTTGTACAATATACTATGGTCTATTACAAAAGCATGCATTTTTATCTTCTGGCCTTTTTAAATATACAAAACAGAATGAGCCACAGAGGCTGGAACACAGCACCTGATCACTAGGGTCACATTGCTTTCTTTTCCTTATTCAACAGATTGCATTCAGTCATACATTAGATGGAACATCTATAACACAGGGTAGTGTAAATTCCTCTTCTATAAAACAGATTTAATCTCATCAGAGGTACCCACTTGTGTTATTTTTTGGATACAAATCAAGTTTCAGAATTAATAAAAGTTTTGTGTAGTAAATTTCTGAGGTTTCACTCTGTCTCCCTCAGCTGAAGAAAGAGTAATGGTTCAAGATTACAATTTCATTCAAAGTTCTGTTATGATTCTATGTAACTTCTAGTTACTTGTCTTATAGTTTTAATATCTAGCTGTGTCTTCAAGGCTTCAGATCAAATTGTTCTTAAACTGTCAAAACTACAGGCCTGATGCAGTAATTTATAAAAACATAAAGTTTTATACATTCTACAAAACAACGGGGGAAGTTTCTTTGGCTTTTTTTTTTTTGTATTATGTTCTGTTGGAAATGTGCAGAGTGGAAGAGATGGAGGAGATCTAGAGATAACAACTTAATTTTCTGTAAGAACAACAAAACTTGAACAGAGGAACTTCAAAGACAGAAGACATAGACAAAGAATTTTTGCACAGAAATGACAATAGGATGTAATAACCTGGAAACAGAAGAGCATTTGGGATAGGCTCATTGCATGCATGTGTGCATGTGCTTTTTTATTACAGTGACTGTCAGATACATTTTCTGAGGCAAAATTAGGTGCATAAACCCTCTGCTTTTCTATAACAAAAAGTATTCAAACACAGTTGAGAGACAGGGAGACCAGTGTTCCATTGTTCTTCAGGCAAATGTACAAAGTTTGCATCATGAGGGCTTTGATTAGCAATGATTTGTTGATGTCCCATAAATAATGAACACATAATTCAGAAAATAGTGTAAATTGATGCACTTAATTGTGGGGGGCTGTGATATTGCAGAAGCACAGTTAAGGTCCTGGAGATCTTGTTGGCCATGGTTTTGATCTACAGAAGCTTTCCCAAAATACCTTCAAAAACCAGGGTGTAGTGGTTCTGTTTTTATTGGAAGTAATACTTCCTGATGGCCCAACTGAAACGATTACAGGAAATTCTGTGAGCAACAAATGGGAGAAATGGCAATCATAGTCATATAACAATTAAAGTAATTAATAGGGGCTTGCAGCAAATTATATTGCCTAGGTTTTTCTTACCCACTAACTCAAAATCATTTCAAGGGATATCTATTTGTGTGTTCTTGTTTCAGAGATACATTATTTGGGTTGGTCAATCAGTTCTTTTGGACTTCTCATGTTTCCTGGATGTATATCATACTGAAGAGTAGCACCTGGAAGAATTTAATTATTTCTGGGTTTGTATTATTTATTGTTTTTGCAATTTGTGAAGCTGAATAAATCACTTCAGATTAGTTTATAATTGATCTGATTCCCTGTAAGTGTTGAATATTTAAACTGAGCATGATTTTGCATAAGTATCAGAAAGTAATTTAATTAACATAACGATTATTCTCATTTCTAAGGCTTACAGATTTTAACATTTTATAAAACGGTAAGGGAACAGAAATGAGTGACTACTGCAAACAGAAATAAAAGCAATTCCAAACTGGTTGCTCACCATTCATGAGTTCACTTCTTTTTTTGCCAGTATTTGTCATTACTCTTCTAGCTATATTAAGAAATGGCAGTAGGAGAGTTACTTATTAGATAAAAAATTGTGCTAATTTTTTTCTTTTTTTTCATGGACCCAATGATATCCTGATATATCAACAAGCACTATTTGAGCTTCTTCATTAAAATTCCTGGCATTATTCCAGTTCAATAATGAAAATAAACATTACATCAAATCTTTCCATGAGTCACTCATAAATAAAGAAACAAACATCTAGAGGTAAACAAAAATTATGTAGCTGACAAAATAACCCATCCAAGACTTTCAGTTCTCCTCTGATGGTCTATTCTTTGACTACTTCTAGTTCCCTCTTTTCCATCAGGAGTTGTCACACCTAACAACAAAGTAATAATCCATAAAAAAGTGACCCAATCAGTGGTTCACCCCCTTGTCAACAATTTAATTTTCACTGCTTTCATCAACTGTTAATCCAAAACAAAAACTTTATCATTTCTTCTATTTCTTGCATAGGAAGAAAATCTCATTTATATAGGTGTAATTTCTCACCCTCAAGGATAATTTCAAAAATAATGCCACAATTATTCTGACAATACACAGATGACTTAAGGAGGATATAGGACCATCTTAATCATTATTATCCTCTTCATATTACTGTCAATATTAACCTGCTACACTTTATCAGCAATTACATTAAAATCTGTGGCTGAGAGATCAAGTCTATAAAAATATTTTTCTTGCCCTATTTTTCTTTCTTATGCTGCTAAGACTTCTTTGGTTATATCCAATTTTATTGAACTCATATCTTAAAGGTGAGCCTCCTGATCCAGATTGATCACATTAAATGGGAATTTAGTGTAATCCATACCACTGACTAACATAAAATCCTGTTGGGGTGGAAAACAGCTTTTAATGTGGTTTTGGACATGTTTTTATTCTTAGCCTGTTTCAAAGAGCTGCTTTAATGAAATGATAGAAAACAGAGCCTTTTGTATATTCTGATAAGTTTCAGGAATTTTTCAATATTAGATAATTGCTATAAAGGTTTTATAAACAGTAAAACAAAGGGTACAGATACATTCTGTACAATGTATGCCAACGTACATTATGGATCAGCATACCTGGAACACGTTATTTCACTCCCAGGTGCAGCTGAACTGTCCCTCTGATTAGTCTGAGGTCAGAGTGGCTGTAAAACTTGCCCGTAACAGAAACCAGCCTTGTACCTGTGCTACCCTACAGAACCTGGACTGCACTATTCCCCTCAAGGACAACTGTCATGAAACCTTCCCAGAAATAAGAACTCAGGAGCAAGGAGCTAAGACCAGCCTTTGGGCTGTGAAGAGAGCTATGAATTAATAAAGATTAGGGAAGTTAATGATAAACGCTCAGCCCCTATGATTGCCTTATGTGATAAACCAAAGGATTTGAAAGGGAAAAGTTACAAAGGATCACTACAAACACACAGAGTTGTCAATGTCAGCCAAATACCCAGTCAAATATCCAGTCAAATTATTAACTGATAATTTGTGAATGTTTTTTCTTTTTTAGAAGATTGTAGAAAATAACATACATTTGTATTCCCCACTGAATACTTTAACTAAAAATGCTGGTTTATTAGAATGAAAAATAGCAAACGTCACACTTGTTTGGATGAATCTCAGCTCCTGAATTTCCTTTACTGAAAAAGATATCTTTAGAGCCATATGTAAGAAAACAGATGAAAAATACATTTTGGGTGAAAATCTGCATTTGACGCAATTGAAAATTATTTATTAAAAGGGCCATATTATATGTGCTATGTCTAAAACATTAAGCTTTCATTATTTGATGCCTGGAATCTTGCTGACTTCTGAACAACAAACTGTCATTGAAGCTGCACAGTATTTAGTATGCCTCCTCTTTATTAAGAAATTGTAGTAGTTTTCTGTATTAAATAATCTTCTCTGTATTGAATGAAATTGAATTTTTAATGTAAAAGATATGCATGAAGATTTTTCTCTTTACAAGAACTTGTACTTGACCAAATAATTTACATACTGAAGCACAGTATTAGCTGTTTAAACCTGATCTGCCAGTAATTATTATCATTTATCCTTGAATGTAAAAACTGCTTACTACACATCACACATGCACTCTGATGAATCACTCTTTCAGAAGAGAAAAAAATGAGGAACAGCTTTCCAGACTGTTATCTTAGAGGTTTAGGCTTTTATTTATTTTATTACTGGTAGACTGCAGAAAGCTCAGATAGTACCATTAAATTTGCTTCCTAACAGGCATCGAATTCATCTATCAATAATGACATTAAAATGTCATTGAAAACTATGAAAAGCACAGTGTCATAAATGATGCTACTACATATGGTGTGAAGCATTTCATTACCAGAGTTTTTGCTTGAAAAGATGCAATGTCCCAAATCAATGTCTTGTAGTATGTGCAGAAGCCAGTGTTAATAAATTATTCCTATGAATAAAACAAGCACTAGACACCATGAATCTGCAAGTCTTTCAAAATGCTGCCTCAGCTTGCTCAATGCATGTTTTTCTTGTCAATTCAGATGCCACCATGTTGGAGGGAAGTAGCCCAGGTGTGTTTAAGGCAACCCACTCAAACACGATCAATATGAGTCAATAATGAGCTAAGTCTGTTACTGTATGATAAAAAACAAAGTACCTTTGTATCTTGATGGACAGCTGTTCTCAAAAGGCTGGATAGTTTTATAATAGTATTTACAGTTCTCCAAAGAGGAAAGAATGTACACTGACAACTTCACATCTTTTTGCTTTAGGAGATTGACCACTATCACTTTGTAATGTGGGAGTGTAAGATGATAATATGCCCAGAAAATGTTATCTTTGATGCTGCAATATGAGTAAATATAAAGTTTAAGTAAGTAATTATGAATATTAGCTAATCAGTAAGAATATGCTGTGCAAGCTCTTGTTAACAGTTCGACTTCAGATCTCCTCCTATTTTAAAAGCTTTCAAAACCAAAATCTGTTTAAACACCTGAACAGTGATTGCTGATAGGAGACCATGTTGATCAGTGTGCAAAGCATGAACATGTTTGCATGAAAATCATTCTAACAGGAAGGACGTACTGCATCTTGATTTACCTTTTATGGCTTTTCAGTTTTTCAGTTTTTTGGCAGGACATTTTCTGTAACATGTAATTCCTGCAAAGCCTCTGTTAGAACACTCTGTTAGAACATACTGTAAATGGCAAAAATGGGACAAAAAAGTCAAGTTTGCCTGCCTCTTCAACTGATTGCCTAATACACTGCAATTATAGCAACATCTGCAAACACATCTTTTACCAGCTTAAACAAAGTTGGACTACAGGTGAAATCCCTTCCCTCATTTACAGCTAAGTTAAACATACATTAGTGTGTTTCATGTTATGGTTCACAATTTTTAAATAACATTTTGCTTTAAAAGGAGGATGACTTTAAACCCAAAATGAAATGTTAAGTTTCCAAATTTTCAAATTTTTTGTAGTGACTATGACTGATGACACTCATGTAATAACAGAAATATTGGTGATACAGCAATAACAAACATTCTTTCCTTACTACTTCTATGTTGTACCATTCTGTTTCAAGGAAAGGTATATTTTGAAAAGCTGGTGTATCTGAATAAATTGATTTTCACTGTGTTCTCAGCAGATTAACAGTAAGTGGAAGCCATCCTTTTACAAAGCTTTATCTCTTCTTTCAAACGAATCCTCCTTCTTCCATCCATTCTGGTACAGATATTGGCCTGCTGATGGGAATGTATCTTACAAACCCGCAGATAAATGTTTCCTGGTAATGCTTACACAGACATATTTTTGCTAACTGAAGACTTTGTGCAGGCTCTCTTTAAAAGGACAGATTGTAGGAATGCAAGCCTCACATCCAAAATAGATGAAAAGAAAAAAGAAGGGTTCAAATTCATAGGTGCCTGTAGCTGCAGACATACTGTTAAAAAAATATTCCACAGTTGCAAAATGGTAGAAATATGGACTGGGACAATTTCTCTAAATCTCACCCATTTTCATGGCAGAGATGCACATCTGGTGAAGTATTTAACTTACTTGCAATACTCCTAAAATTTTATTATATCAAAATTATTTATTCTTACCATCAGTAACTTCTTGGGTGTTGGCTGACTTATTTGCATTGACCGTGGCAGAACACCTTGCATCAGGCAGAGCACTTGCACCAGGCATCACACCAATCAGCAGCATTTCTACTCTCTGTTCTACTCTCTGCCTGGCTCGACACCGTACCACAACTGCAGAAAAGCAAAGACATCTTACTTGCAAAGTGCTTGCATCTTGATTTTAACAAAGCAATTAAACACAGAAGTTATATGTGCTTAGAGACAGAATGAGGAGCAAAATAATTAAAAGCTTTTCCCAACCTTCAGTTACTATTGTTTTGTTTTGGTGAATTGGTAGAAAATATTGCTAAGTCAACAAAAATCTGTTTGGTTAGTCCCCAACAGTATTATCATTAAATGCATCTTCATCTTAGTTACATTGCTAATAGAAATTATGGCATAGTTTGAAGTATGCCAAAAAGAAAGGAAGACTGAAACAAAACCAAATAAATAAAAGGATTTGAAGAATAAATGAAGGGATATTAAGTTACTCTTTGATTTCATAACTTAAGAATATTGTTATTCAAACTTCAGCTTTAATAGAAATATGCCAGAATAAAAAGCATTCTTACACGAGTTTCTGTTTGAAGCATCACAGTACTTCTTTCAATTCAGTAAGTGATTTTAATTTACTGCTTCTAAAGTATGTCCTTTTCATTACAAAGTTGTTAAGTTTTAGCTTATACACTAGTTTTTATAAAGTTTATTTTGATAGTTATTGTTTATGGCTCTTTCAGTGTTTATTGGCACAGAACAAGGAGAAAATTAAATGCAAGGACTGAAAGAAAAATATTTTTTTCCAAAGACTTAGAACTTTCCAGTTATGGAAATCAACACCAAAAAAAAGAATGACTGGTCACACTTCTCAGTTTCAAGGTCTAAAAGTTACTGTCATCAAAATTAAACCAAATGTTTCTATAAAATTAACTCTAAACATCAGGAATTAATGATCAATAATCTGGAACCATATTGCAATGACTTATTATGTAAAGTGTTCAAAAAAGAGCAGTGAAACCCTTTTCTCTATATCATGTTAATTTAGCTTCAATTTTCATTTCTGGAACTTGATTCACTATCATTACCATGGAAAACACATCAGATTACACATCAGATTCAAATAATTTCCTTTCTCCGTTGGTCTTGCTCTGTTAAAGAGGGTTTAAGTAATTTCTGGAGCTCTCTTATAAGAATTCCATGAGGGATAATTACCAGAATAGTTAAAAACACATCTTTTTGTAAAAAATATATGCCCTTATATTTAAGATTACATTACATTCTCTGTATTACACTATCATACCAAACGTTTCAGATTACCATGTGCTTGCGTCCACATCATTTTCTATTCCACAGGTCATCTTACTACTGGAATTGATTCTACATTTTCTTTTTCCTGAACAGCTAAGTAATATTTATGAATAGAAGTCAGATACATCTAGGATTTGAATGGACAAGTCCATGAGCAACCTGCCCTTGATCAGGGGGCTGGATTAGATGACTTCCAGTGGTCCCCTCCAATTTAAATTGTTGTATGCTTCTTTGACTCTACACTCTACAAGAATTAAAAACAATATTCTGGATGATCCTCCATTTGTAATCAGTTTTATAAGATAGCCAAGCTGTCATCTACTTAATATGTACTACATGGGTTGTGACCACTGTTCAGTTTAATTGGTCTCATGAGATAGAAAGCCAAGTGACTTCTAGAAGTTTAAGTATATCAAGATGCAAATAAGAATGACACAAAGATGAATTTTCTAATATACCAGCAAAGCAGCTTTGGGTTTTGACATAACAGCCTGTAGCCTCCAGGCAATTGTAATAAATGTCTGCATTAAAAGAAAAGACAATGCTACTTTGATTTTTTTTAAAGTAGATTTCTTGTTATTACTTGCTTTAGATCCATACCTTACAACATAAGATTTTTTAACTGCCCATTTATAACTGAAAACCATAGGTTTCAGAATCAAAGTAGGAATTGAAAGTTTCATAAACACAAACAGGTATTTCAGTTTTCTGGGTCATTTTTGAAAGACCTATTACTTCCTCAGGAAAAAAAAAATTAGCCCAACATAACAAGTTGATGGCCAAAGAATGGTATGTATTCAAAATGCATGCAATGCTTCTTTTAATGCATTACAAACTTTTCCTGAACATAATCTAATGGAAAACATAGTTATAGATACACTGTAATTTAGTTTTGCTGTTTTAAAAAAGTCTTTAGGAATTTAAAATTACTTAAGATTTGTCAGCATTTAAGTTTCTGATCATATATAGAAGTGATGTCACTTCAGCAATTTATGAATGCTAAACATTTTAATTCATAATTTATACAGAAAGTCTTGGGTCCTGCACTTGGATCACAACAACCCCGGGCAATGACCCAGGCCTGGGTGAGACTGGCTGGAAAGCTGACTGGAGAAAAAAGGGACCTGGAGATGCTGGTGAAAAGCAGGCTGAACATGAGCCTGGCTGTGCCCAGGTGGCCAAGGAGGCCGATGGCATCCGGCCTGTATCGGCAATGGTGTGGCCAGCAGGACCAGGGCAGGGAGTGTCCCCCTGTGCTGGGCACTGGTGAGGCCACACCTCAAATCCTGTGTTCAGTTCTGGACCCCTGAATTCAGGAAGGACATTGAGGGGCTGGAGCAAGTCCAGAGAAGGGCAACAGAGCTGGGGAAGGATCTGGAGCACAAATCCTGTGAAAAGTGGGTGAGGGAGCTGGGAGTGTTTAGCCTGGAGAAAAGAAGGCTCAGGAGAGACCATCTCCATCTCTACAACTCCCTGAAAGGAGGGTGCAGCTAGGCGAGGGTCAGTCTCTTCTCCCAGGTAACCAGAGACAGGACAAAAGGAAATGGCCTCAAGTCGTGCCAAGGGAGGTTAAGATTGGATATTGGGAAAAATTTTTTCACGGTAAGAGTGGTCAGCCATTGGAACAAGGTGCCCAGGGAAGCAGTGGATTTATCACACCTGGAAGTGTTCAAAAACCACACAGATGTGGTGCTCAGGGACGGGGTTAGTGGCAACATGGAGGTGCTGGGTTAGCAGTTGGACTCAGCGATCGGAGATACTCTTTCCAACCTAAATGATTCTGTGATTCCAACAAAAACAACAGCCCAATAAAAGGGAAATTTATCTCAAAGAGTGCCAGTGAATTACACAACAGCTTTAAATAACACAACAAACATCCACATTAATATACATAGTTCTAATGCTAATGAGACTCATTAAAACCATCATTTTGGGCAACAGTTGATTACATGATAATATTCTGTTTCATTCCTTAAGGTATTAAAGTGGAAATTAAAGAGATGAAAGCTCTAATTAATATCACATCATTGGCATTTGTCTACAAGTAAAGAGTCCTTAAGCAATATAAATTAATGACAGTACAAATACCTATTTCTATGTTTTTTCCAGAAATTGCTCCTGTACTTTAATACATTTAGTGTACAGAGGTATTATAGTCACTTATTCACTCAGCAAAAGGTAAGCTGAAAGGACAAGCTGGTATAAAAATGTCCCACACCTACACATTGAGCTGTAGTTTCAAGGTTATAGATTTAAAAAGCTGTTCACAATTTCCTGTTTCATAGTTCAGGGATTGTATCACACCTTAAAAATACAGACAGTCTAATACATAAGCATTTACTAACCTCAAACTAAGCAAGAACACCCTCCCCCACGTCAGTCATCTTTTCATGCAGGTTTACTTCTCATGAGCAAGGGGAAAACTTACTGCTATTCACACTACTCTATATTCTGTTTTAGATTAAGAAATAAAATTCAAGTCTGAGAGAAAGAGCAAACATCTGCTCTGATATTTTGCACCCTGTAAACTCTCCAGAAGGGTGTTCTGGGTATGCAAGAAGTTGTCTACCCTTGAGTCAGTCCTTTGACTTACCTTCAGTTCTCAAACTCAGGATTAACTGTGACACTGAAGGGCACAGGCCTTAAAATTTCCAACTGCCCCTAGCTCCTTTTATCCACAATAAGAACAAAATAATAGATACAGATTTGCTTTGTAAGTGGGGACAGGATATTTTATTTTTAATATGTGATTTCATCTTTTTTTAAGATGTAGCAAAGTACTACTGCAAATTCCTGTGATCAAGCAGGTGAGAACACAAATGATTATTTAAATTTCTTAAATGTATTGTTCAAGCTTTTCTGAAGCATTACCTACCTAATCTCTGCTGCGGTGCTTCAGGCAGGCCATGAACTGGGTAGATCCAGAGTATTCCCTGAATTTCCCCATTCTCTGCTACAGTAACATTTCTAGAATAATAAGAGTATCATTAAGATAGACTGCTGAGAATTCTGTTTCCAAATAATCTAGACTTAAGAGTTGTTGGAAAGGTTACACTGTATTTTACTATATGCTATAATGCTAACCATATCTGAGAAAAACATGAAACAAAATCCAACTAAATATATCAGCTATAAATTATATCAGCTATAACTTACATCCACCTTATGTATTTGAATATTATAGATATGAGAACATTCGGTCTGACCTGCATTCTATTAGGTTATGCTTACACTGAAATGTTTATGTAGTTTATGAATTACATAAAAATATCTGGATGAGAATCATTATTATACAAAATATATTGAAAAACCAGAGGTACCTAAGAGCTTTCATTTGCTCAATATCCACAACTGCACTGGCAGCCAATACTTTACACTTCCTTTATTTAAAGTGAGAATAGGCAGTCATTAAAACAGACAGAAATCTTTCCCTGAATCTGCATACTTTGCAGGGTACATTAAAAGCTTTTGATGGCTACTCATTGCCCTCAAAATCAGACACCTGGTTACCCTTGGGAGCTACTCATGAATAGCCAATGGGATAAATGATTATAGGATTGAGTATCTTCAACTACTTTTTCCTTTCTTATTAGAATAAATTACCTGTTTAAGTCTTCATTTGATTCAGCAGGAACCTTGTAAGGCCAGCTTTCACCATTTTCCCTCATAACATGAATTACCACCTCAGCTTTATAAATTTTCATTTCATCTGGCTTGAATAACACAGGGATGTCCAGTTTTTCTTTTGGAGCTAATTGGATTCCTGTAAGATGGAACAGATTCTTATGGTATTTTGAAAGTTTTCAAAATTATTCCTATCATTTTACTCATATAGTTCCCTTTTTCTTTTTTTCATCACTGTTTAACTTTTTGTCATACTGTACAGTTTTCCCTGTAAAAACATCCATTTTTCCCTGCCTTTGCTACAGAACACTCCCCCCCCCTCCAAGTGAATTTTCCACAGTTACTATTCAGCGATCATGTGTAACATGTCAATCCCATTATTTTCTAGGGTGTAAGTCATGTTTTTTCAGCTGTGGACTGCATCTGGGAGTAACACTGCATAAAAAAAGATCAATTAAAAAACAATTGCTCATAGTCAAGACAACTGTAATGTATTTAAATGAATCTACATTATTATTATGCAATCCATGCCTTTTCTTTGTGATTTTTCATCTGGTTGATTTTACTGTATCAAAAAAAAAAACCAAATTTAGGTTGATTGCAATGAAGATAGCCTGATATTTTGAATTTTTAAGAACCTTTTTCCAACCACTTGCCAGTCTGCCAAGTGTCAATACATCTACCTTAGGATGTGTTCCAGATATTTCAGAAATAAAGTTACTAAAAGATTATACAGAGTAGAACAAGTAAATAAGTCTTTTCACTATAATGCTCTTTGTTTAAAAAGAATTCTTGGAATTTGTAAAAAATGACATCTCAGAGTTAGGGTTTCAGCTTTAATTCTATCTACAGAAAACCCTTCTACATAAGGCTTTGAATCAATTTTTGTGATGATATTTCACACTTGCTACAATGCATACAAGCTAATACAGGTCTATGGGTGTCATTCCCTGAGAATGACTGGATCTGCTGGAGTTACCCTGCCTGGGACATGCAGCACCCTCCTAGGGACTGCTTCTTCTGATAGCCACAGGTGGCTCCATGCTCAAAAAATGTCAGCAGGGAAACTTTACCTTGTGCTCCAAATGGTCACCTTCCTGCACACTAAACACCTTGAGGGTGAAGACCCCAGCGCTGAGAGATGTAGCAGAGTGAGAACTGTAATGCAATCTTGGGAAGGGCAAAATGGAAAAAAAAGGTGGACGCACAGAAGTTACGAAATAAAGGTGGAAATGTGGGGAGACTGAGTAAAATTATGTCAGACAGGAATGGCCAGAAGGAAAAACATTCAAATAAGTCACAGCAGGGAAGGAGAGAAGGATTTGAAAAAGAAGCTCTCCAAAAGACAGAACAAGAGTCACGACTCCTCATTTGCACCAATCCTCTACTAGCATTTAATTATAACATCTACTGGACATGTCAACTTCTATAGTTACCTCACTGCTGTTGTTATAATTTAAAGGCTATTGTTATAATTTATTCCTTCAACATAAACAGAAACCTTTTACTAAAATATTTAAAGTAGCTTAGTTAAATTAACAACATATTTAAATTATTAAATTTCCCTGTACAAACTGAATCTTTATGAAGAATTATCTTGTACTGTGTTATGTAGGTGCTTCCTATAGTATATAAACCCACTGGAGTTGATGTGATTCTGTAGCCGTTGAGATTTTAGCTAGAAACACTCCTAAAATAAATTAAACTAAACAAATTAAGATTGGAAAACCAACCTTAAATTAGGAAATTTGGAATACTTAAAACCAAACAACTCTGCAGCATTTCTACCTCTCCCAGTTAAAAAGGCCTCAGGAAACCAAATATAGACCACTGCCTCATATTATTATGAATGCTACAAAAAGTAGGAAATTCTTACCTAAACATATCTGGATTTCTGTATTTAAGAAGTTTATCATATAGTAATTATGAAAATTAACTAACTGCTTTGCACTTGTAATTGCTTAACTGGTGTATTTGTAGAAGATCATCACAGTAAGAGCAATTTACCTTTGAAATAATTACTTGAAAAGTCTTGTATCATGAAATAGCTCGAAAATATCCTCATTAAAAATCCATTAAAATATTAATATCTAGATGAAAAAACTATATTTCTTAATTTTTTTTTTACATTTTGACAAAGATTTCAGATTTTTCTTTAGCTCTTTGATGCACTATCTTTCAAGCCCATACGCAAATTTAAAAGATATACTATATATACACATATTGTTGACGATCACATGGTCAGAGTGAAAATCTGTTTAAATCAGCAACTAATTTTTAATCCAGTACCTGAAAAAATGAAGCTGATTGCAGACATTACTGTAATACTCCTGAAGACACCTGAACTAGGATCCATCCCTCTGGATCAGAAGCCAACTACAGGACTGTCACACTATTCTCCCCCAGTGAGAGACAACGCAGCTCTCGACTGGGATTTGCCCACTTTGGGCTTACTCTATTCTAGTTAATACAGAGGCCTATAATACCTCTAAAATAGAAGAGTATACCTCAGGATATATATGCAATTATATTGCCCTGAATTCACATACATGCACATCAAAATAGTGTAATCAACAACAGCATCTAATCAACACTTTGTAACACTATTACAGCATATCCTTAAGATTCATTTGCAAAGCTTTTGACAGATGATAGAACAAACTGTAAACATACCTAGTTCTATGCATTACATATATGGTTTGAATTGTAGTTTCATTATGTCTGTTACAGGACATAGTGCTTTGCATTTTTGAAGTAAATTTTAATACAGAATTCATATGACAGCATTCTGGGTCATTCTGGCAGGAACTTTGCTATTAAAGATCATGAAAAGACAAATTTTATAGTATTACTGTTGAAACAGATTGTATACACATTTTTAATAAAAAATCTTCTTAGTATAAGCGGTTCATAATGATGGAAATTTTTATATCACTTGGCTTGCCTGCGGCTGCCAACTAACCGACTGATCATTAACTGCTAATGCAGATTTATTTCTTTATGATTTTGGCTAGTTAATAGGATAGATAAAATAGGCCTAACTGCAAAAATCACTTGCTTTTAATTTTTCCTGTCCATTTAGAGAATGTGGCTAGCAATTGCTGCCACAACAGAAAATTGGTCTGTGTACAACTTTAATACAAATCAGTTTTACCAAGCAAGTTGCTCCTATTTGCCTGGGGACCTCAAGTACTCTGCTAAGGATACCAAAAACTAATACCAATGGCTGATCCCTTATGTTCATATAAGTATTTATACTGCAAGGAGTATCAACAAATTCTTGGTAAGAAATCCATAGCAAGCCCCTTTTCTGAATAGAGACACTTCACATCTGGTAAGAACTTTTGGGCCAGATTTTGGTAACACCTCACTTCTCTTTCACTGTCCATTAGGAAACAGTAAAAGTCAGCAGAGTAGGCTCAGCTGACCCTTTAAAAAACTGCAGGTATCTGTCGCAGTAATGACACGAAAGAAGGAGACAGACATCTGTTGAGATCAAGGAACAAAACTCTGGGCTTCCCCCACCCCTCTTTATTTTATATGTGTCTCATAAGCCACTGTGGATTGGAGGAGACAAAGAGCTTCCCCTCAATCACACTGGTCAAAGGAAATGTCCATCAAACTTCTCTGCCCAGGAGAAAGGAATGTAAATAAAAAGATACTGTTACAATAACATGGCTATGTTTACAGAAAATGTCTGAGAACTAGTTACAAAAGAATGATAACATCCAGAACTGCAAAATTCAGGGCAACAGGTATCTGATTCAAACCAAGAGCTGCAATTTGAATCAACTACCTTACAATGTGTGTAGAGATCTGCATCCTCCCTCATTTAATTTTTAGGTAACCTTTGGTTAAGCCTTGCCTCAAGCCTCTCTGGATGCTGGTGGAGAACATTGATTCTGTAAAAGATTCCTTGGGCATCGAGCCTACAAGTCAGAACTGAATTAGGTAATAAATCAAAATGAGTGTATTTCACATTCCCTGGCTTCGCTTCTTTGGGACACTATAGTGATGTTGAATTCCGTGTAATTTCTGTGCCAGCCCTAGAAAGGACAGCACTGGAAGAGTCAAAATTAAAGAAGCCGTGGATCCCCATAGCTGGGATGTTATTTGAAAGGAATGCAGATGGGTAAAGATGCATTTGTTGCCTCTACAGTAGCTTAGGAAAATGTCAAGAGCAAGCAGACCAGGCAGTGCCATGGTGATAAAACTGTGATGGTAATGAATGAAATATTCTGCAATATCTTTGCAAAGAATCATCAGCCTCTCAAAGAACTTTATCCTAAAGCCATGTATTTTTCATATTAGTAAGGCGCTTTGATGGTACATTTTCTAGATCTTGAAGGGACTATCTCCTTAATGCACTGCTGTTAATTCTGTGGCATCTGAGTGCCTCCCATTGATTCTACCCAGAAAAAGAGCATTCAGTAAGGTTTCCTTTAATTGAAAAAGAGATGTGGCACAGCTCACCATGTGTCATTGAAGTCTCATGGAGAATCATTAATAAGGGGGCACCTTTATATGTTTGTTTTCTTGATAGTTTCTCAATTAAAATTACTATAGCATCATTTCAATTAAATCCACAGACAGCCCTGCTAAAATTAGCGCTGGCCATGTAAATGTCAACCCAGTATAATTAGGTCTGTTTTCTCCTATTATCCTCAGAATCTGGAAAGGGCAACCTCCAAAATATTCATAGACAGCAGCTGCTGCTGGGGAATTACTGCTAATTCCTTCTCAAGGAACTCATCCAAAAAAGGAGAATTGATATCAGATAGTAAGGAGTGAGATATTTCCAGCACACCAGTAAGTATCTGAAATGCATTTAAAAGTCAGTCCTAGGTAATCTTCATTTATTTACATCTGCTAGGAGATAAAATCTTGGGTCACATATGAAAACTAAGACCTTCTATAGCAGCTCTTCTGAAAGTGTTTCACTGCTAAACCCCAAGAGTTTAATAAAGAACAGACAACATTTCTGCCTTGACTCTTATTAAGGGTGGGTTCATTTTTGTTTGCATCGTCTTTTTATTAGTGCTTCCAGTGGAGTTTCTTGAATTTTTTATTGCCTTTCATTAAAACATGATCACAATCCCTTGTTATAAGTTCTAATTAAAAACCTGTGAGAAAGTAGCAGCCTGTGTTAATTTACCTACATCAGTATTATAATTATTCAGTCTCAATGAGTAAATATGAATAAAATTTTCTGAATTGACACCACACAACAGCCAACAGCCTCCATCTGTGGAGATTTTCAAAACTTGACTGGGTGTGGTCCTGGATAACTTGCTTTAGATGAAGCTGCTTGAGCAAGGGAGAGGTTGGATGGACAAGATGATCTCAGGTGGTTCCTCACCCCCTAAACAGTTCTGTGATTCAGTTCTGTGGCAGTGATAGATCACTAGGCTTTGTCTTGTTTCTGTTTCTAAGAATTCATATCAAATATATCCTTGTTTGCAAAACTAGAGATACTTATCTCAGTGAATTGCAGGTGGTATGAAAAAACACTGCACCTCCTATAAAGAGAAAGGAAGAAGGCTGAACAAGAGACCACCCTGACATAACAAATAGATTTTGGGTGCAGTTAAAGGCAAAGAAGCAAAATATTCCTGTTTGCATCTTGCCTGGGACAAATAAAATGGAACATAATGCACTTCAAGTTATTTCAAGTTCTATACAAAAGAATTAAGTAAAAGAATTAATAAAATAACTATACAAAAATGCTAAAGATTAAGTTAATCTCATCCTATATTTTAATATTTAGATCACCATTTTCCTTCCTTTAGTAAAGTTCATTTAGGTAGGTGGGATGCAAAAAATGTTCATTTCACAAATGGCCCGCAAAGATTGCATTTCTAGAGGACTTTCTGCTTCATGAATTATCGATTCTTACACCAAAAGTTACAGTTGTGTTTTTCCCTTGCCTCTGGCAGCTTCACAAAATCACAGAACACTTGAAGTTGGAAGGGGCCTCTGACAGACATATGGTCTAACACCCCTCTCCAAGCAGAGTCACCTTCTTGGACCATGTCCAAGAAGGCTTTTGGACATCTCCAAGGATAAAGTTTCCCCAACTGTTCCAGGACTTGGTCGCCCTGACCATAAAAAAAGCATTCCCTTTGCTCAGATGAAAATTCCTGTGTTACTGTCACTGGGCACCACTGAAAAAAGCCTTTATCCATCCTTTTTGCACCCTCCCTCCTGGTACTTATACAGAAAAATAAGATCCCTCTGAGTTACTCAGCTACTTATAAAAGTTAAATCATGAATATGCAGCTCAGATGCTAATAAAACAATTTCACAAATGACTAGTTAAAACTTTATAAGTTGCTTTAAGAAAGAAATGGCACAAATAAAGTCTTCACAATATCACTACCATAAGCACACAATAAAATGTATTAGATAGAGCATGTTTATAAGATTTGTTCACCATTTTATGGATCTTGTGTCAATACAATTTTGCATACTTCTGGCAGAGACTTCCTGGATTATTTAATTAAGAGATTTCATTTAGAAGAATTTCTTTCTGGTACAAAATAATGAATACAAGTTAAACATTTGCTATTTAGATTAAAATAAATGGATTAAGAACAGGGCTCAGTAATTAAATATGTTGTCTCATTTAATGCAATTTATTTTGTTTTTAAATGAAGCATGCCTAAAAGGCCAAGTATAAAGTTTAGTTTCCATTTATAAAATTATCCTTCGCTAACTAATAGCTTATAGTGCAGTTTCAGTAAAAATCAAAACAGTTATTTTGACACAAACACTCATTTATTTATTTATTTGTTGATGAAGTGCAGTAACAACTATGCCTACACTGGTTAAGCACACCAAGGAAAAAAATACTAAGAACAGCACTTCTCTGGTGATTACCAAAGCATGAAAAATTATACTTAAATTATACTTATCTTTAGCTATGAGAAAACTTTGAAAAAATATATGTAACAGATATCACAAAAATCACATTCTTTTATTGATATTAAATAGAAAAGTATTTTAACCCCCAATGTAAAATTGTCACTTAATATATTTCATAACAAAGTCTCCGTCACATCTGGTTACAAAATTTCACGGTGGACTTAAAGTTTCTCTTCCTTTTACCTTCTGTATCTATTTTTTCCCCTCCAATAATCTGACAGATGGTAGATCTGCCCCACCTTCCTTCGACCATGTTATATATTCAAAAATTATTTACCATCCTTATTTTCCTGATGACAACTTTAAGTTGATTAAAATTTTGTGAGATTATCCAGGCATCCAAAATATAAAGGCCTGCAGCACAGTAATGTCCTAGATCTAGAGTCACTGAAAGCAGGAATGACTTCAAAGTCAAAGGAAAAGATGTAAAACCTCTTCCAAATCATCACCGGAAAAGATGCCCCAATACACCTCTTCTCTGAGTGATTCTATTTGTGCCAGATTAAACTGTAGAAAAGTAAAAACTCAGTTATGTTAGTTCAATTTTCCTTCCTTAACTACATTTTCATTTTATTTCTGCACATTTATAAATTTAATTCTGACATTCTCAAGAGAGATTAATTGATAAACAGTTATATAGAAGAAAGATCAGAATCCCAGCATGGATGGAGAGTGCTGAGCTGAGTGGAGGGATAGATGACCAAATTTTTTAGAAACAGGATCTTACACATTCTCCTTTACTGTGGTAACAGGAAAACTACACCCCCTCAACCTTTCTGACCTTCTTCTACAGTGAGTTAGTTGTGTTCTGTGTGTAACAAAACAGTCTACCAGCACAACCTGCCTAAAATCTCAACAAAGTAGAAAATAACCACACAAATATTTTGAAAATGCAAAGCCACACAAGAAACGCACATGCTTTTGAAGTGTGACTTTCAATTTAGTGCCCAGCCATAACAAAATCCACCAAACTTTGTCCTTTCTCTCCTAAGGAAAGTTCATGTTACCCTAAGTTAAAGTACTAGCAAGTAAATTAAGACTATGACAGTTTCCCCATCTGTTAATCTTTTTCTAGATTGAAACATACACAAAAATGTCTTGAGTTCATGGCTGAAAGGAAACTGTAATTGCTTCAGTTCAGATGTAATTGAATTTTTGACATATGTCAAATATCTGATTACTTTTGACAGATGTATTTTTACTTTCATTTTAAACTTCATGGATATATGTATCTCCTAGTCTGATCTCTGAAAGCAGTCAAGTTCTGAAGCTATGGCAGATTTTAATCAAAATCTGCAGTGTTGTGAAATCACTAATGACACCATTTCTGTTACATCCTTGTTGTTTTTACATACAACCAAAAATTGTACTGTTTGCTAAAAGTATCCAGAAGACATATCACACTTCATACAGCAGACAGTAACTGGAAACAGTATGACTGTGAGTCACAGATATATATATATAACTTTTGTATTTTCATAATCTTGATAAGCATACTTCATCATTCAAGGTTTACATGTTTCTGTAGTAAGGCAGAATTGATATTTACACTTCTTTTTTGGTTTCTTAGTACTCAAGTAAATAGATACATTTGGTAAGAGGAATGCCTTTCTAAAAGTAACATTTACCCATTAATTTGACTTGTCATAAAACAGTAGTTCTGTGAATGACAGAACCACAAAATGATACATGTATTTCATAGCTCTGAATGGTAGTATTATTGTAACTGGACTAACAATAAGTTTTTCTTAGTTTATCAAATTAGACAATACTTTTTTGCTCCACTTATGTATCCTTTTGACCACTCTATTCTTCATGCAACATGCTAAAACCCAACATGTGGCAATGCCAACCTCAATGTTAAACCACGAAACTTGTCAGCAGATAATCTCTAGATTCCAAAATTCTAAAGAAAGTAGTTAAACTTATTATTCCACCTGAAAATAAAGCAGGCTTAAATGAGACTATACAGTCAAGCTCATACCTACAAAGCAGAAGAGTAAATAAAATACAAAAGAAAATTCTATATTATTTGCATTTCATTAAAAATCCTTAGGCAGTTTTTAGATTCAGTCTTTACATTAGCTGTTCTAAAAGTTGTCCCCTTAATCAATTTTTTTTCCTGCTTACAGCTTTGCAGATAGAGTCGTTTGTCCTTGTCCATATAGGTAAAATATTCAAAGGTCAGCAAGAGTACTGCTGCAATGTAACTGAACCATCTGGGTCTTAGCTATGAGCTGCTATCTTCAGAGAATATCCTCAAGCTTTGAGACCTCAACCACACTCAAGTTAACTTCTCTCTACGGTAGTTTTGTTTCACAATTTTCAGTAGTTTCTTTCTCTTGGAAGATAAACAAAATAAACATTTCAAAATCTTTGCTACACTGTGTTTTATATGCTATGCATATAAAGCAATACCAGCTGCAAAACACTTGTTTGCTTTTTTGGCTTTAGAGACGGACTTCTACAGAAATAGCTCATGACATTAACAACAACAGCAACAGAAAACTTGGTGCCTAAACCAAACAGCCTTCTCTTCCTAATGCCAGCTATGAGTTCAAGATGTTTTTTGGGGTCTAATGCAAGTGAAAAAAAAAATATAAAAATCATGCACTCTGAAAACAAGGTTTCAGGACTCCGTTTATAAAACTTTACGTAGGAAAAGAAAGTCCCTGAGAAAAGACAAAGAACCTTCATTTTTTTTCTATTTATTAGCATGTCATTTCAATTATTTCCCTGGTCAGGAGAAATGCAGTCAAATAATGGCTTGGATGTCAATGGTGTTGGATTTTATCTTATTTTTAGGAATGAGTTCTGACTTAACTGCAGTGACCTCATACAGAGACCAGCAATCATATCTGTGCATGACAATTTAAAGAATACATCTTACATTCTGACTGCTCTCATTGACATGCAAAACCTGCTCCAGAGTTTATCAAGACTATCACAGAACAATAATCTGTCCCTAGAGGAAGTATAGAAAAAAAAATCAGCAATATTCTCTAGCAAGAAACTGTTGAGCTGTCAAGTGCCTTTCTACTTCAGGGACATTTTTGATTTTTATGGACAAACTGGTAACTCATATTGACTTGTTCTTTTTTTAACAAGTAAGGATTTCTGACAGAACCCATTTTTTCAAACTCTGAAAATCCACATGTCTACACAATATTATCTTTTATTGTTAGTGTGGCCTCACCATACTGGGTATGTACGTCCCTGCTACTCAAACATTACACCATGTTAGGACACATCAGTTTAGAAATATCCAGAAATATTTTAACCCTGCTAAAAGATCTGGGAGATGTTGGATCAGTTTATGTGACACATAGCTACTCACCTGTCAGACTCAGTATAGATACAGACCATATTTAAATTTCATTAAGACTACATTCAAATCTCGTAATATTTCTGTGGTTACTATGATATTTATTACAATTCTCCTGGTATTTGAAATGTGGTATTTGAAATGTGGCATGAGTTTCCAGCCATAAGGACAATTAGCAGTTCATGGCTGGAGACTGTGCATTGATTCCTTTGATTCCTGTTGTGTGAACAAGGTTAAAATCACCCCCACATCTGTAATTTAGAGAAGACTGTAGTCAGTATTCCAAAAAATAAATATATGAGCTGGTGACCTCTGAAATTCAGAGATTAATATAGAGAGATATGCTTGAGGACCTCAAGAAAAAGAAGAACAAAATGCTTAGAAGCAAACATGTAGGAAATTAACTAGATTTAAGAACAAATAAAATAAAGCCTAAAGGTGGCAATTAAGATAGGATACTCTGTTTGGGATCAAGGACCCAAATTACTTGACAGTGTCAGGATGATTCTGAATCATACTGACACAGAAGACAGGCTTGGGATGACTCAATGGTAATTGGGAGCTGCAGTGTTTTTGAACAGGGGGGGCTGCTGCAGATCCTGCACCACTGTGGGAATCCAGAAATGGAAATCATACACAATCAACCACAATTCAGGAGGCAAGATGAATGGTTCATTTTCATACGAATTTTGAAAACAAATGTCTAAAATTTAGCTTTTACTTACTTTTTGTACAAACTGCTCATTTTTAGTTCTCAGTAAGACACACATTACTTTCTTTTGCTTCAGGAAGGAAGAAAACTTATTCATTTTAAAAACTGAATTAAAATATAGCAGTAGATGAAACCACATGAAAACAATAATTTTCTAAAATAGGAAAGAGACATTTTAGTTCAGTAACTGCAACTTCCACTGACAATAACTTGCAGTGAGATAACCAGGAATGAAAATTTTCATGCAAGTAACTTAATCAATCAAGAAAATCCATTTTAAATCTGTCAAAACAAGAAGCTGCCAGCCTTCAAATCTAAGACATTCTCCTTTTCCATATTGTTTAGTCTCTAAAGCAGCTCAAGGCATGAGTGATTTTCAGTGAAACATTGAACAAATGCAGGGACGAATGTTTTTCCCCATAGCTGTTTGTCATAGGTGCCAACTAAAGAAAAGGTGGAGAAAAAAAAATTCTTGTCTATAAAGATAACAAGGAACAGATCTTTACAAACTGTCATTTGGTATAAACCTAAAGGAAAAAAAATTAAAAGTTTATTTTCTGATACATGGCAGCAAGGAATTGAAGAGTGAGAAAAGAGTTAAAAAAACCCAGTAGTTCATTTTCCTAAAATCTATAGCTTTTTCTGATTGAATATATAGTCTCTCAAAATTTAATTTCATTATATCTTCCTTTCGTATAAAGACTAATGGCTAAATAACTTAAAAGAAAATGGTGATTCTTTAGAGGCAATAGACTGCAATGATAAAGAAAAGAAAGCTTGTACAGTCTGTATCTATTGATGGTACTTGACTTCTTGTCCCTGTTTCCATCCTGACCTAGTAAAAGGATAAGAAAAATAATATAATGGAAATGCTGAAAATGTTAATTCAGAAACTTCAAAGTATGCTTAGCCATTTTGAGTTGTACTAATAAAAGAATGTTTAAAGCATATTTACTTATCCAGAACTCTGCAGAGATCTTTTTTCATTTCTTCACTGCTAAACATTTCAGTCATTTTGATCATCTAACTTGACTTAAATACACAGGATTTCTCAGAACTCATTTGAAAAATCAAGGTTCAGTCTCAATAAGTCTTCTTGAACAAGAGAATTTAATTAGAAAAAAAGCCATATCAAGTTGATTTAAAATTTGCCAGTGATAGTGAATCCTCGATGTTTCATTGAGAATTGTTCTGAGAGTTAATTAAGCTCATTGTTAAAAATAGGTTTCACTTTTAATTTGTTTACTGAATAACACTTACTTGTTTTCAGTCCCTGCTTTTTCCTGTGACAGTGAATGCTTCATCACCAACATTCTGCTTTTTAAAGAGGTAAAACAAATGAATTGGCACCAAAATTCTCTTTGGTCAGCTAAGCAATGTGGGATCACTGAATCTCTTCCTCTCTGAATCATTTAAACATGCTTGTACTGCAAAGATGAACAACTGCGGAAGGCAACCCAGGCTAATTAACATTGTACACCAAATGGAGGGACTCTAAGTAAATAGGCTTCAAGAAATTTGAAAAAAACCCCTATGTATTTCTCCAATCAATAACAGGCAAAGGTAAAAAAAGTAATTAAAAAAAAAAAAAAGGATTTCTAGCAAATTCTGAGTTAGGAGAATTAGGTAAATCTGTGGATCAAAGAAAGAAAATAACATAAAAATTCATTATTGATTTAGGAAAAGGAATAAAATAAGAAGATTACTAGGATACAGATGGTGAGTTTACATTTGAAGGGATGCAAAGTAAGTTAGAAAGATAAGGATCACTCAAAATTTCCTCAACAGCTCAACTTGTTATTATATCGTGTAGTGTCTTGTGATATCATGTGTGATAAAACTGATTTGCTTGTTTGTGCATGTACAAAATGTGTTGCTCACACAGGCCTGAAAAACAGTTCTTTTTAGCAATCAAATTCTCTATTTAGAAGAAAATATTGTATACAATGGCTAGAAAAAAATAAATTGGAACAATAAGAGGACAATGCACAATTCAGTTGTGGTTTCTGCTGGTTGTATGTAGAAGGAAATAAAAGGAAATAAAGGAAATAAAGGAATAGAGGAAATAAAAAAGGTCATAAACCTCAGGGATCAGCTGACATTATTGGCGCTCATTGTGAAAAAGGCAGTGCTACCTGTCATTAATAGATATCGATCCTTATGGGCATATAACCTTTGTTCTATCTTAGTATCTATCTGAAGGAGAAAATTACTTAATTTACACAGGATTTTCAGTGATTGTGAAGCAATCAGATAAAAGACAATTCAACATCAGACGTTGTTGCAATACTATAGTTTTCACTTCAGTGTACCAAGCATTCTTATAACACAAGCAGGCAAACAAGGCAATCACAAAACGTGATTTGCATTCTCTAAGTGCATCTCTTACAAAAAACCTCTCATGTTAATTAGACTGAATTTAACACCCTAAAGAGGCAGATAATAGTTTAAATTCAGTGATAAAAGAGAATCACAACACAAAGTTTCACAGACTTCTTGACAGTTGCATGGGGTCGTTTTCATTCTCCTTTTGGACTTTGTATGAAAATTATTTTCCCTATGCTTCACCAAAAGATTATGTGAAAAGAGGATTTTCTTACCTTTCAAGCCTCTAGGTTTTATTTTGAAACAGTCACAGCTTTAGTAGGGAAAACCTTTATTAAACCTATACCACTCTGATTTAAAATGAATACAATGCTAAATTCCTTTTCTCAAGAGGAGATTTGTGAAAATGAAATTATTGAGTACCTTAACAAGACATGAGTGCAAAAAGTAGTTAAGGTTCAGCGCACTTTCATTATCCACCTAAATTTGAAAGGTTTTAACTGTTTTTGCAAATACAGGTTTTACTTAACGTAGCATATTAACAGTAATATCAGAAAAGTCAAATCCTTGCACATAAACTACTGCATGGTAAAAATAATGTCCTACCAGGAAGAGCCTGAGAAAGTAAAACACTCTTCCAATGCTCTCGTGACCCTTTAAATGTGTTGTCATCTCAAAAGATGCCATTACTGTGGAAAGAATTAAGTTTAATTACTTTAATTTTCCTCCACTCAGCAGAAGATGATACTAGACCAAGTGACTATGAGTGTAATAAAGCACCTTATGTACATTGTTAGCATAAACTGTGATGTGCAGTGAAGAATTTTGTGCTGCATGATCCAGAGGTTGTGAGATATTAGTCCTTGTAATAGTAAAGGTCACAATTCAAACACTTTTCAGCCATTTGTAATGACAGCCCTGGTTCTGCATTTCTCTCAGAATACACAAATAATGTTCTGTACTTGATATGAAAATCCCCCCTGCTGACTTACATACTATGGCTGATGAGCAGAATAAGCATCATACTAAAAGAAAAGCAAAGTCTGGGTTACAGTTAAAGCACATCCTCCTTTCACACCCAGCAAACACAGCAGGAGTGCCCACATTCTCTTTTTCCTTTGTTGGTTTGAGGCTTGGTATCAGTGACGAAATTAAAGAAATAAATATTGCTTAAACCTAAATATTATTGTAAAATGCAAGATTATTACTAATGTTGATGGCTGCAGGTATCAACCAGATTTTCTGGTAAACAGGAAGGATTTCAGCATAAACATTGTAAAAGATGTAAGTCAGATCCTGGATGCATCATAGAAGGTAGAAGAGAAAGATGAATTTTTGCTGAGACTTATATGAAAAGAGGTACTAGTGATATGCATTCTTTTTGCAAATACACTCAGGCAGGTATAATCCCAACAGCTTTATCAAATCAAAACAGGCCCTGCCTAATCATTCAGGCTTTGTGACACAAAAGTAAATCAGGGAATCCAAATTCCCCAGTAACGGAAAGATATCAATTTTTAATGAGAATGTGAATAATTTATTATCTTTCCCATAAAAAAAATATTTTGAATAATTTTTTAATCTTAGTAACAGTATGACAAAATATCTAGGGAAGAATTAAAGCAGCACAGTATGAAGAATATCATGTTCATTTTAATTAAATTATTCCTCCCCTTCAGAGAACAGTTTTAAAGATCCCATTTGTCAAGAACTGAAGCTATAGCATTGATCCTTGTAATATTTCATAAGCAAAGAGAAATATATAATTTTGAGGTGAACATACAGATATTGGCATACTAAAGTATTTATCAAAACAATGACACAAATAACCCCTCCTCTACTGACATCACAGCAATTAGAATACATGTCTGACATACACATTTACATTTTCTGTAATTACTGTGTAACTGAGGCAGATGTTTAAATTTAAATTCTTTGCTGTCTGGGGATTATCTTACACACCAGATACAAATTCAACAGATTCAAATATGCTACCGACTCAAGAACTGAACAAACCAAATACATCTTTCTCTATAGGGAATAATCTGACTTGTGAATCCAACTACTAGCAGCTATTATTTCAATTTACCACATACCCTACCACAGAACCAAACATATTAGTTGTGTGTAAAACTTATTACGGGATGTTTAAGGCAGAGAACATAGGGTGGAAAAGAGAAAAACCAAAGTGGATGAGGGAGGAACAAGCATATAAGAACAAAGCTCAGAGAGGATGAAAGATGGCAGTCATGTAAGCAGGTGGTGGCCAGAAACGTTGTCTAACAATGCCTCAGGCTTGACCACTATCCTGCACTCTGATTAAATCCTACGTCTATCTTCTGTGTAAGCACACTGTCTGTTCTGAACCTCTGTGAGTTCGTCTCCAGCAAAGCCCAAGCTGGAGCAGCCAGCAAGTTGCACAAGGCCTGAGTGTCAGCTGCTGGGGACATTTATCCAAGACCAGTCACAGAGAGAACAGTGTTTTGCACAGGTGACTGGGTGTCAGTGCTGCCCAGCACCAGGTCAGACCAGCCAGCAAGCAGCAGGAGGCCACCTGCTGTGGTCCTCAAGTCAGCTGGGTTCTTACCCTTCACAGCCTGAAGGCCACGTTGGCTTTAACCATACCAGGCTTTTCACCACATCACAAACCCTCTTAAACCTCCTTATGCAGCAAGATATTTTCTGCTGCTTGTAAAAAATGTTGGATTTAGCTATCTGTACAGTGCTTAACTAAAATCCACCAAACACCGACTTCACCAAGGAGAAAATGCACTTCTACATGATTTACAAATAAATAAATAAATAAATAAACTTCCTTTCCTCTCTGTTCCTGCTGATTTCACATAACTACAACTTAGAACATTTTTGGACAGCAACAAAAATATGTATCTACTGAAGGGCTGTAGAACTCTGAGTAGAGAAGGTCGACAAAAGAACGCATAGAGCTGTGGAAAATGGGTAGAAGCAAGTTAATTGTTTGGCAGGACAATTACAGAATGATTTGATTGCATAAATTTGACTTGGGTGACTGAGTTTTACACAAATACAAGTTAAAAATTGCATTGAATTCCACAAGAGATACCAGACACATGCTGCTGTTCAAGCAGTTACAGAGAGTACCAAAGTTTTGCAAAAAAGTCTTACAGTTGTCTAAATACAGATGTCCAGTGACTCCTCACACTGCACTGTAGCCTGGATTTCTACGAACATCTGATGTTACTTGGGATAAGAAAAAATGGGTCAGAATAGGGACCATCATAGACACATAAAAAGTTTAACACCTGGGAAATAAAACTTTTAAAAATTAAGCTGAAGTACACAATGTTCTGCAAGCCAGTTAAATCAAATTCTGACTAAGAAAAAACACTAATTTTGAAGTATGAGCCACTATATTGAGAGTTCTGTTACCGCTGTCAGTAAAAACAGTTTAACTACTGAATGCATACTATATATATATATATAT
>VZRZ01006331.1:55399-308644 GCA_013398175.1 Climacteris rufus | reverse complement strand
ACTTAGTATATGAAAAAAAAAAAGACCATTAATTCAACAGAGTAATTATCAAGCACTCTTAAGGCATAAAATTTCAAGGTTGAAAGATCAGTTTCAATACTGCCTTCTAGCATTTATGCTTCAAAATAAAATCTGTGCCCTGGACAATTACTTAATAAGATAAGTTTAAATTGTCTTTTTTCTCCTGGAAAGTATATAGTAATCAAAACAAAAACAAAAACAAAAAAATAAAAGAACACATTAAAGTCCAAACCCACTACCTCTTCTTTCTTTCAGACCTTCTTTAGAAAAACTTCAAATTTTATAGTGATCTTTCATCTCCAAATGTTCTTACAAAAAAGGTTGAATTTCTTTCCTACACATACACAACCTCCTCATTTCAAAATGTTAAGAGAATATTCTCAAGAACTCTACAATTGTTTTCAGCTTCTTTACGAAAAAAAAAAGATCTCTGTACTTGCTCCTAGTCTATTAATACAAATGCCAGTAGGATGGGGATTTTTTTGTTTGCTTCTTTCATTTTCAGTCTTCTATCCTCTCAGCAAGGTCAGACATGCATCTCCAACATATCTTCAATGTTTCTCAGAACTCAACAGCTGAATAGACAAGAAAAGTCAACCTAGAAACACACATGAAGAAAAGCTACAGCAGAATCAAACAATTTTAGTCCTCAGACAGCAAAATAGCTAGTTTAGGGAAGAAAGGAAACCAAGTCTTCACTGTGTGTTTGGGGTGCAGCATGGATGTGGAAGGGTCTTGCTCCAATGAATTAAAGAGAGACAGAGACATATGACTGTTCCAAGAGCAGAGGAGGATAGGGAAAATGGATATAAAACAAACGTCTAGAAAATCAAGCTTCTTCATTTCTGCTCAAGAAACAATTGCTTGATATTGCTGGTAATTTCCCCTCTGTGCATGTGCGGCTGCAAACACCAGATTAGTGTAGATAATTTTTTATAGCCAATTTAGTGCTAGACATAGATTTACTGAGTAATTTACAGGATGAAACAAATCTGTGTCTCTGGAGTTTTCACTGGGTTTATTACCTAAACAGGTGAAGGCTAGAAGCAAGAAACAGGAAGAGGGGAAGAATTACACAAGACAAGTTCTGTCTTGTTCAAGGGCACATTCTAACTCCATCTTGTCCATCCACAGCTGTTATCAAATAGATTAGCAACAATACGCTATTCTAAGTCAGAATTAATCATCTCTTAATTTCCTAGCTCTATTGAAATTGGAGGAGATAACTTCTTATCAAGTTATAAAACAGAGCAGATATTTTTAAACAGAGAAATAGGCCAAGATAATATGAAATAACAGCCTCCCCTGAGGCTGATTTGCATAGTTTAAATGCTCTGAAGTACTATACTCTGGATGTTCAGTAACAAATGAGGAGATTTTGATGGAACCTACTGCATGGCCTAGCTGAAATCTGCGAGGCAATTACAGCTTGAAAATCTGTTTTTCATGATAAATCCACATGGGAAGTCTTACGTGGATCTGCATGAGACGATACAAAAATCTGGTTTTCTGATGTCTTCCCTTTCTTTATTTGCATCCTAAATATCTTTTTTCTTCTCTCTTCTTTTGCAACAACAGGAGAGCAGGCTGAAATAGATTATTTCCTTATACAGTCAAGGGAACATACTGTTCTACTCCTTCCACTCACAGGATTGTTTTTAAAAGAACAGTTAACGGAGAATTTATGCTTATTGTTACAGTGTTGCTTTTCACTTCCTTAATTTAAAGTTATTTCACTAGAAAGGATTCCTGGAAAAAACATATACAGACATGTCTACAACATAAAGTGTGTAAAGAAAGTAAAATTCAAAGGTTAAAAAGGGGTATTTAACAGGCCCTATAAACACATATAAAATATGGCCTGAAGAGATTGCAGAGAAGTACAAAGAAAAATCTTTAAGCTTCATCATTCGTTATATTAGAAGGCACGAGTGTCTTAAAATACAACACCAAAATGTCCCTACTGATTATCCCCACATGAGGAAAGCCTCAGGTGTGCTGTGGGTTTAGAGAGCTCTCCAAGTTTTTCCATGCTGAGCGCAGAGACAAGCAGCACTCAAGAATGCCACCAGCTGGAATGCAATGATTTCATCAGCACATCTGTCTGAGGTCAATATGGCTTAGACCACATCATTTATGCTGCCATGTCATGACCCAGCAGGACTGAGTACCGACACCCTCTTCAAAAAAGCCTGCTTCCCTGTCAGCTGGAACATGAGAACAATGCTCTCCAAGAATGGTTTCACGCCGTTGAGAGAGGCAAGCTAGGGTGATCCAGCAATTGGAAAAATGCCATGTGCTGGGATTAGGCAAGGGTACCATGCCATCCTTTCTGCTGGAAATTTCACAAAGCAAATCTACATCCCTACAAGCCTCCAAGGTCCAAAATGGCACTTCAGAGGAAAAAGAAAAAGGGACAATGCCAGCTGAAGGTTTAAGAAAGGAAGAGTCATACAAACAGATACCCAAATGGGGCTAGGAAGGGAATTAATTGTCTCTTGCACAGACTGGGTTCAAGAAGGCTATTTTGTGGTGAGCATAAACAGCAATTTCTTCAAAAGCACATGTAATCCTTCAAGTAGCAGTTCAGCTGCCTGTGATGAAGAGTCTAACTAGGTACAGCAGAGCACCATAAATCTGGATTATTCTACTGAGAAAAGTGGTAAGGTGTGGAAAAATAACTAAGCCCGGCAAGACAAGAAAGTTAAAAAATAGAGAGAATGGTAGTAACAGCTCAAGGACTCAGTAAGAAACTACTGAAATGAAAAGCCATAAAAAAATCTACTGAAAGAAAACAAAGAATCAGAAGGTGGCAACCCAGCAATATCATGGATGAACCTGTTTCAAGAGAAAGGCTGACCTCTGCTCAAACGACTCATGACAACCTGGGCAGCAAACACACATCCCATGTCTCACTGGGAATACTGACCATGGTAATACTTAGGCTAGCAGCATGTTAGTCCTGGTTATCTATTGCATGTATCAGTCCATAATACAATCTCTGTATTCTGATACTGCATAAATCCTGCTTGCAAAGTCTCTCCATACACAGGAAAAGACGCTGACCCCAAAATTGATCCCACAAGGAAGGAATCTTATACTCTAAGGTGGAGGACAGGTAGGGTCTCTCACTCAAAGGACAATTCCAATGAAGATGGTATTACAATATTTTCATGAAGCTCCTGGTTCACTGACCACCAACTCCATGGGACCTCCAACAGCCAGGGACAGTGACCAATCTACAGCAGGATACAGCTTGTCAGCAAACCTTTCCCTGACAGACTGCTGCTGAGGACACATGGCTTATAAATTTTTTTACTAGGTATGCAACAACCAGTAACTCTCCATCTATCTGTAGTCTCCAATCAGACAGCCTCTGTTCTATATTCATAGTTACATAACAGAATTGGAGATGAGCCTGAGTTTGTGCACTGAACTGATCCTGGAATTAATCCTGGACTCTCTCAGGAAGACAACTCTAACACTACTTGAGGAGCAGGAACAGAAGTAGTAGGGTATAAAAAAATTGAGATGCTAAAGACAACCTGATATAGCAAACTGTGCCCCTTCCCAAAACCAAGATACAGTAGAGTAGGAAAAAAAGAGATGAGTTGCAGTCCTGAGAGCTGAATGTCCCCACAGCTTCAGGAACACTAATAGCTGGAGCCATTGAGGGCTGACTTCAGCAGAACCTCTGATGTAAGCTATAAAGTTATTTCTGCTTGTTGCAAGTGACTCAATTCTGGTCACAAAATGTAGTTAAAACATGTAAGGAAAGAAAACTTAGTATTTTCCAACATGTTTTCAAAATATTCTGGTAGAATGGAGAAATATTTCTCACAGCTTTTTTTTTTTTCTGGCTCTTCAAGTAATTTTGTGATAATGAAAGTATTATAAAAGAAACAGAGACAGAGGAACTAAGGACAGTCATGTTAGTTTTGTTGTTTTTTTCAGTCTTTGAAAGCAATAATAACAAAAAACAGACTGCGCATGCAAAATTACTGAAAGAAAAAAGGAGATGCAAATAATATAGAATTAAAGAAGCAAATCTTGAAATCTAACAATTCAGGGAAATGGCCTGAGAACCTGAACAAAATTTATGCCATTTCTTAGGTGAAATTAGTTTAAAAGCCAAATTATCTGTAATCATAATGGACTGTACATGACATAAAAAGTATGCTAAAATGCTTTCTCAAAGGATGCTGAATAAAATATGAAACTGTAATAGTAACATGCTTCCGAAGAGCATACACAGAATTTTAATACCTCAAATGTGATTGCCATCAAACTGGTTTTACTCTGCAGGCAGCTTTTTATAAAATGTCTCACTAACATTAAATACATGTATCAAATATATTTCATCTTTCCTTCCTAAGTGCTCGAGAGAGTTAATAAATACTTATATTTTACACAAATCAAAGTCAGAAGGAAAAATTAAGGAGTTAATCATGGAGTTCTCCATGGGAAAAGAGATAAACATGATACAGGTGACAGCTTAAAATACAAAAGTTTTAAAATACAAAACTTATGCTGAAACATGGAGAGAGGTATCTAAAAAGCAGGTTCAGCTAACTGCCCTGATTACTGTTCCTGTTTGATGTTGCACCGAGTGGTTACAACAGAGAGGCTTTATTGATCACACAGAACAGCAGCCAAGCCATAAATTGCAATGACTGGAGGTTGAATACAAAATGAGATCACACCTTTACTCTAAGGACTGGGAGAAGTAATACAGTTTGTGTTACTGGGAAACAGTGCCACGCAGGCCAGAAGAGTTATGTTGCTACTGGCAAGCCACGGCAGGGAAAAAGGATAGTCTGCTATGAGCAACAATTTCACAGCATGGCAAGTATTTTGTACCCTTGTAAAAGGATAAGGAAAAAATGAGTCCTAGATTCTCAGCCTATCTCACTATTTCTGAATTTCTCCCTTCTGTTTTTAGAATCAATGAGGAAAAACAAAGTAATAAATTAGCAGCAAGCAGAGTTTTTCCATAAGCATGAATGTTGTTCATAACATGATCATATTCCAGCAAGTCTATCAAGAATAATATGTAGCTCCAACACATTTTCAAAACCTTGTTTCTTTTTTGCAGAGAATAATGGTAAGCAGTAACACCTGCATCTAATGTGATTTTCATCTACTAATCACATCATTAAAATATTTCATATATAAAAGATAGGAAGAAGAAAGTTATAAAGATTGCTTTGCTGCTCTAACATGTCTGTGAAGCGACTGTACTTTTTGGTTTTACTATGTTCATGACTTAGATTGTTTTGAACAGCTCCTCACTGCTTCTGTGAAAAAAAAATAGTATATATAAGGTCATGGCAAAAGTTATAGCTTTTATTTATGCTTAGGTAAAATGTGCTGATTTCAGTCAAGGTAGAGTTAATTTTCTTCGCAGTGGCTGGTATGGGGCAGTGGATTGTGCTGAATTTGGATTTGTGCTGAATGCAGGGATGACAATATAGGGATGTTTTTGTTATTGCTCAGCAGGGTTTACATAGATCCAAGGCCTTTCCTGCTTTTCCTACTGCCACACTGCTGAGGAGACTGGTGTGCATGGGAGGTCGGGAAGACACACAGCCTGGACAGGTGACCCAAACTGACCAAAGGGATTATTCAGACCAAGTGACATCATGCTCAGTATATAAAGTTGGGGAGGAAGGAGCAAAGGAAATGTTTGGAGTGATGGAGTTTTGTCTTCCTAAGTCACTGGTACATGTGATGGGGCCCTGCTCTCCTGGAGATGGCTGAATACCTGCCCAAGCATGGGAAGCAGTGAAGTAATTCCTTGGTTTGCTTTCCTTGTGTGCATGGCTTTTGCTTTCCCTATTAAACTGTTTTTATCTCAGCCCATGAGTTTTCTAGCTTTGACCCTTCTGATGCTCTCCCTGATCCTGCTGGTGGGGGTGTGAGTGAGTGGCTGCCTGGGGCTTGGCTGCTGGCTGGGGTGACACCACGACAAATGTATATGTAGAAAATGATGTCACATCCAGATCAATTCTTACATATTTTTATTTTCCTTTAAAGCCTTCTTTCTATATCATCTAGAAATTCTGTTGAGGCATAGCAAGCTTCCAGGATTGAAAACAAAAACAGTTCCTTGCTGAGAACAGTAAGGTCTGCAATATCCTTTTCAAAATAAAGGTTTATCAAGTACATCTTCAGGAAAATCAGAGCATACAGGAAAATTTTTTGAATGGAACTGAAAACATGCCATCCTCATTTCATATTTATAAACCAGGTCTTTAAGAAACTATTTGTTCAAAGAAAATGGCATGGCTTATTCTGATATCTATATTAAAATGAAACAGATGCTCACGCATATTTTTGGGGAATATGAGCAAAGAAAATTAATTTCTTTGGTAAATAATTAAAGATATGAATAATTTAACTGCGTGTTCTGAAATTAGAAAGCATATCTGAGAAGTAATCTATAGAAATAATTATTACGAAAAATATTTAAAATAGGTACAGAAATCTACCTTTCTTCTATACTTCAGCAATTAATAACTTGAAATTATTAAAACATGCAATTTCGACAATAGTCAAAGTCTTGCCATAACACCAGATAAATCAAATAAATAAATTCTTATCATACACAAATCATAAAGAAATTTTAGTAAAATTACAGCATTAAAGGCAATTCATTCCTTTCATATCCCATCTCAGATCAGATATGACCAACCATGACACCTAAAATGTAATTCAGAAAATTAAACCAAATAGTTTAATTCTTTCCAGGTCCAGTTTCTGGGAAAATTTTCATAGGAAAATACAGAAAACAGTACTTTACAACAAAAAACTATCTTTAAAAACCCCAGACAAAGAACAAATAAACAAAACAAAAGCCAATAAATCTCCCTCCCCCCAACAAAACAAAAATGAGTTGAAATGACTGACAAGGCTGAAAAGAAACATAAGTGTATCTAGAATGAAATAATTTGAAGTAAATTTTTTGTTTTCTGTTAATTTGGTAAAAAGTAAAGGAATTAGAATTGCCTAACCCATTGATTTTTAGAATTTCTTTCCTCTTCTTTTTCTTCTTAACTGATCCTTCAAACTAAGAAAATTTTATTTTGAAAAGAAATTTATTAGCAATTATGTATTTTCCCACTCTGGTATTTCATGTTTTAGGAAACTGTGACTTGTTGCAGGATTAGTTGACAAAAGTAACATTAAGAGTCTAACCATATTTTAAGGATTAAGAAGTTACATACCTCGTGGCTGTTTAAACAGAAGATGAAAAACAGATTCCTTACTGGTGGACTGGGACAGGACAGATGCACTCAGATGATGATCTGACAGCTCCTGATCTAAATTAAAAAAAAAAATTAATTTTTTGTGAAACCTCAGAATTCAAAATTGAAGGAACAATTTCCCTAAAAAGACAGCTTCATAGACAGAAGTTTTAAAAAATGCATTATTGGATTGGGAGCACATGGCCCATTTTACCCACCTTTGCTTAGCGATTTTCTCAATATTATTGCCATTGTGATAAAGTATATATACAACATGGATATCTTTTTAAATAGAACTAGAAGAAAACAACATAGCATCAAGAAAACTCCAAGTCATATCTGCAGATTACAAAATGAACTGTTTTCTAAATTAAAAAGTCAAATAGCATTGAAAGCCCATGGTGACATGAAAGGTAAGAGAATGTTTGAGTGAAACAGTTCATGACCAGCAGTACTGACGCAGACCAGAATTGCTTTCTTGTTGGCAAGTTACTGCATCAACCAACAAATCACTTCTTAAAGACAGAAGATTCAGCCATTATTTAGCTTGTTTCACTGATAACAGTCAATGTTGAGGATAAATAAAAAATGCGATAGGAAAAACTGGTTTGAAGTCCAATTTTATAAACGGATTTTGGAGCTGTTCAAGCAGCCAAAGGAAATGCCTTGTAGGAAATATGTCTAGCAGTTAACTCCAGGAACCTGAGACCAATAGAGAGACTATATCTGCACAATATGTCATGTTAAAGTGTGGTAACACCGAATGATGAACTGCTGACAAGAAGATAGGCTACACAGGACTCATCAAATAGCTGGGGAAGACTGTCCTTTGGGGTTATGGAACACAGTTAAAATAGCTTTAAGAAACAGAATAATGGTCAAAGATGTTCAGGAAGGCAAAGAACAGCTCTCTTGGTACTATCAAACTTTTTGCGTCTTGTAAGAAGAGAAACAGCCTCAAAATCGTTTCACTCCAAGAACAAAGTTCCAGATTTTAGAAATCAGCTTAGAGGTCTAAAACAAAATTTGCAATCTCTTAGGTAAAACAAAGAAAACTGAAGAGCCCATTCCAAATACTAAAAGATGAGTGCATAAAAAAAGCCAACACAGCCATTTTAATATACCAATAACACAACTACATCATCTTACTTGACCTGAGAGACTGCAATGGCAGAAATAAGGCTCTAGTGAAAGCTTCCCCTACAATGTTAGCTACTCTGAAGGAATTCTTTTCTATTTTTTTTCAGGATGCTACTAAGCTGTATATTTCCCTACTAGAAGAGTTTTGCAAAGTTTAAAATAGATGTTATTTATTTTTTTCTTTATATCCTTCTACATATTCAGCTAAAAAGCAATTTTCACAGAAACAGCTAACTAATCTCCAGAGATCTTTTTTTTAATCTGAGAAATAATTTCATTGTATGAAATTAAAGGCATTAGATTATGCTTCATGATGTTTCAAAAATGCATATATCAATTCAGAAGTGCCTTTCTATACTGCACATTATTTTTTTAATTGCTAGATAAAATAATGATTTGAATTTTGTCAGAATCAGCATGAAGTGATGTTAGCACTTTTATTCTAAACTGATTAGATGATTGAAAATAATACTTAGTCACATTTTTACTATTTCTTTCTAACACTGACATATATAAATGCAAAAATACTTAGTCCAATATATTTTGCCTGAAAGAAAAATTACCAAGTACTCACCTCTGAGTACTTAGTTCAATTAAATTATAAAGTCAGAAAAAGTAGTTTGAAAATATTTTGCACAGTACATTGAAAAAGTGGCAATTCTAGTTGGGAAATCTTTGAATGGAAAAAGAGATGGCCAAGTTACTGTACATGCAGCCTTATCCTGGACAGAAGTTAAGTTTTAATAAGCAATCTCATACACTGCCAAGACATCAATTTTGCTACTGCAGGTAACACTGGCATCCAGAGGAACCAATTCACCTCCCTTATCCAATTCCTAATTACTGCTGTAGCTTTAATCTTTTCTTTGAGCATGGCCCTTCAAAATCTGAAATTAATATCTTCTATAAATCTGGTGCAATCTTTCTTCAACCTTCAATATGCATTTGGCCCATTGAGAAGATGAAATTAAATTAGCTGTCTTGACTGAAATAAAACATTATGGATATTAACAAACCACTAATACTGAGGGACAATTCTTACACAGGTGAACTCTGTGGGGTCTGGCTTCCACTGGAGATTTCAGTAATTTCAATTATTTGTATTATCCAAAAAATATTAGTAGAATTACTATCTAGTGGTATTTATAGAAGAGCTGTATAACTCAAACTGAAACAGCTGAATGAGTACAAATGGTTGCTGAACCATTTGTGACAAGAGTTTGCATACTCTAGTTCTGATCATTGGCTCATATTGGGGAAAATCATCTGCTGTCAAATAAGCATTACTCACATGAATATTCCTAATGTAGCTATGAATAGTAGCCTATATGAATAGGAGATGCACATTTAAGCATCTAAGAATCTAAATCCTGGGAAGAAAACTTGCTGTTATTAAACTCAATAAGAAAATACCTAGCTTTAAGAGGTTCAGGATAGTAGTAGTAGTTTTATTTACTCTATAATTATCCCAAATAAAGGACTGTTTGTGCTACACCAGCAGTCAAAATTCACAGAAAGAAACATTTCTGAAGAATAATGCTCTTGGGTTTGACAAAGCTTCAGAAATGCAAATGAAAACTCCAGAAATGGTCCACATATGACAATTCCCAATTAATGTCTATTTTAATTCCTGAACTCTGCAGTTCTAAACATAATTTCATATCTATCTAGGGCAGAAACTGCCTATGGACTGTTACCTGAAAACAAGATACAGATAACTTGTGTAATCTTCTTTAAAGCATTAAGTAAATCTATAAATGTTGATATTTATTGCTTGTACACTTTAATCCAGATGCCCTATTTTCATTGTTGACACTTTGAATTCTCTTAAGAAGTAGAACATGGTCTGAAACAATTTCTAAAGATCAAGATCAGTCAGGCATGTCACTCTGACTTCTGAGTTGCTGTTTTCTGTTGATTTTCTCATTCCACCCTCTCTCTGGCCTCCAGCAGCACCAGCAATAAACCTGACAAATTATTTCTCAGGATATGTAAGGGCCAGGAATGCAAAGGTGAACTTGTGCATCCATGACTCTGCTTATAAGACTAGATTTCTCTTCTCTGGAAAGAAGGAAATAAGAATTCCAGTAAGTATTGCTACAGAAAGCAAATCACAGAATGCACAACAATGTCTAAATACAGCTTGAATGCATTACTCAACTATCTGATTTTTACTAAAATCAAGCAAACTTTATCTACAAGTCACCAAGAGCAATTGAATTAGAAAAAAGAAAACTTTTTGTAATTCCACAGATCACAGAAACATTTGATCATCATCGTGTCAGGTCTACTGATGTGTAAAGAAAAATGAAGACTGAAAACTTCTGATGCATAAAAACAAACATCACTCTTCCACTGTCTAAACCAGCTGCCTCTGTCTCTATTCCTGAACAACTGTCTGGGACAAGTTAATGCTCCATAGTTAGACAGATTATTGTTTTCACTGAAACAATTAAACAACGCAATTTCTGCTGTTTCTCAGAACTTCACAATCTACAAGGCTTTAGCTGCAATATTTAAGCTCTATAAATCATTTCTGATGCAGTTGCATCACAGGTTAAGTTTGATTATTCTTCTCCATTATTTTGTGAATAGCTCATTGGATTACTGTTTTTACAAATACTTAATAGCATTAGAACACTAAACTCTGCTCTCTGGCACTAGATTTATTCTCAGCAAGACAAGCAGTTTGATTCTCTGAAGTGCTCTTGTTGCTGTACAAATCAGAATACCAGCTTGCCCTTTCCACTAGAATAAAGCACGCTGCATTCCAGGAGATGCAATGGGAAGCTTTACACCACAGACGTAATACACACCTACACTTCAAAAGTTTATATAATCAGTTATTTCCTGGTCAAATAGGGTGGTTGCACAGATAGTAATTCAGAGCACTTCTAATTCACGGTGCCTGACCTAAGATAAGCACAAAGGGTAGATTGAGGGAGGGGAAAATACAAAGGGTTAACATTTTAACATGAAAATTGCATTACAAATAAAGTAAAAGTTTACTCTATCTTCAGCTATTCCAGGCATGATGAGTTGATGAACAAAGCAATTCAAAACAGAGATAAACCAACAATTTATCAAGGTAGCTCTGGACTGAAGCTCTACCATTCATCATGTCAGTCCCTTCCCCTAATTTACATTGCAATCTCTGTCATCATCCGTGTCGCTAATAAAGGTCTTGAATAATATGGGCCCCAACGCTGACCCCTGGGGTACAACAATCATTACCAGACAGCACTTGAATGTCAAGATGTTGATCACTATCATTTGAGACCAATAGTTCAGTCAAGTTTCCAGCCCACTCAGCAGTCTTGTCATCGAGCCTAGACTTCCTTAGCTTCCAAACAAGAATGTTACAGGAAACAGTGACAAAAGTTTTACTAAATCACAGTATATTACATTCAATGCTCCTCCTTTATTTGCATAATCACTCATTTCCATATAGAAGGCAATCACATTCGTCAATCATTTGCATTTAAGAAACCCATTTGACTACTCCTGATTACCTTCCTGACCTTCATGGGCTCAGGCATGGACTGTAAGTGGATGTGCAAATCATGGGCTACACACACTGCAAAGGGACATGTCCAGTGATCCCACCAGGGGCTCAGGTGAGGCTGATTATCCTACTGCTCCTTCAGTCTTGCTTCTATCACTTTTCAAAGGAGAAAATAGCATAGCCTTTCCCAGTCAACAGAAACATCTCTATGAATTTCCATAGAAAACCAGACTAGCAATCTTATCAGGCAACTGTTTTATCACCCTGTGAACTTCATCTGGAGTTTGTGGATCTGAATGCACCCAGCTGCTCTAAGAAGTCCACAGTCTATTGCTCCTCTATAAGCTGACCATTTCCCTTTTAAACCCGGAAGCTTTCCAGAGCAACTGGTGAGGTTGTTGCCAATCACATTGTAGTGCCAGGGAGAAACCTCAAAAATTCCTGACTGCCTCAGACCAGTGGTGCAGCTTCCACATTTAGGGCTTCCATTTGGATTACAGAAGTAATGATTGCACCATCCTGGGCCCAAGACCAGCTCCTGTGGTGTGTAGTTAAGATTTACCCTTCCTTTTCTACTGAAAGCAGCACTTTTGAGCCTTGAGCAGCACTTCTGGCACTGAATGCCAACTGCAGCACCAACTGCCCTGCTGCCATGTGCAGAGCCAATCTGCAGTGCTGTCACTTAAGGATAACTAGATGTCAGATAAGTAGGAAGTCGGGCAAGGCTCTGTTCCTCTCTCTACCAAGTACCCTGGTCAGCAGGTGAACTCTGGCACTGTCCCTGAGATCCTGGCCATGATCCTGGCCTGTAATCACTGAATCCTCTGCATGCTGTTGCTTCCTTCAATGTTTTCCAGTAGAGAACATCGACTGAAATTCAGAAGTGGTCTGACCATTTATGAATGGAACTTTATTTTGTGATAGTCATGAAGAAAAATATTACAGCAGTTAAACATGGGAAACTGCACTAAAGTCTGCCAGAAAAAAAGAGGTCAGCAAAACTACAGTGTTTAGTCATAAAACCAAAATGCTCCTGACCAGGAGCCTTTTAGGTAAAAAAAAATTCCAAAATCACACATATATTAACTACACATGCAGCCAAAGCCATATTTTTGTTTCTAATTCATATTCAGAAGGTATGATTAAAAAGCATGAGTCTAATGCAACAAATAAACATGAATCTATAGTTCCTAAAAATCACATTTCTTTACTTATTCTAGGTACCACAAAACCCATATCATAGCATGTGTAAATAGGGCTTAAAACTTACCTTTGCACAGGTTTGATTTTGCTATTCTCTTCTGGTTTTGCTTTTTGCTATTTCTCTTATGTTTCTTTATTTATGAAGATAAAACTGGAATTATCTTCAATTCTTTTTATAGGTAGATGCTAGGACATGCTTTGGTAGCCGTTTTCTGATGCTACTTGTTATGTTCAACTAGGTGGAGATTCAGAGAACATTCTAAAGCCCTCTGATTCACTGAAAGTGAAGTCTCCTGTTTCACTGAATAAATTTCAGTCATCACAGAGCATGTGGGATTTAGAGCCTGAGTTCTTATAGCATTTGTGAAATCTCAGTATGAACAGTGACTTGTTGATCTTCAGTCTGGATCTTATATTATCCTTTAAAGTATGTTTGAAAATATTGAAGCATACCTGCTTGGAAGGTCAATCAGAAAAAAAAAAAAAACAACTCAAAAGTTTTGCCCTTGCTCCCTTAGTTATCTAGAATATGACCAAGTCATATAAAATATTAGAAGGTAACTGAGGAGAAAAAGCAAAACAAAGTATTACCTATTTGGTTTAGACATACAGCTACCAAACCACATTCTAGGAGCGTCCTGTTGCCTAAATGCTACAGAGCAGTCCACAGCCAACAAGCAGCTGCACGTCCACATGAGGTTGCATGACCTATGAGATCTACTGTGGACAGCTGTTACAGGTTTGTGTTCTGTCCTATCTCCCACAGCACAGTCTACAGAGTTTTCAGGGTAGATATGAGCCATGCACAAGATCTCTACTGCCAGAAAATGGAATGAGGCAAATTTAATCACATCCCTTTCACATGTTTAATGCAACCCAAAGAGCTTAAAGTCCTTCCTCCACCACAAAGCAAAACAAAAATATCCAAACCCTTGTACCTGTTAGCATGACATCTACCACCACGTTTTCAGCAGTTGGATTTTTGAAGGATATGATGGCAGAAGAACACTGGCCAATGCAGGCACTTAAGCTGGTTGTTTCCATTGGCTGAGGAGGAAGACCGGATCCCGTAAGGTAAAATATCCGCTCTTTAAACTGTAAATGAAACATGACATAATTTATTATTTGACGAGTCAGAGCTGTACATTTTAAGGCATTTTGCCTACTTTCTTCCAATGTTGTGTCTCTGCCAGAAGTGAACTGTTGCTTAAAGTTTTCTTTCTTTCTTCTTCCTTCAAGCTGATATGATACTCGAAGTCCTGCTATCTGCAAATCAATTGTTCTGTTCTGGGAGATGTTCACACCTCACATCTCCTTTCAGCATTTAATTTCTGTCCTACTTCAAGCACACAGGATTTAACTTCTATGCTCCTCAAGAGCTTCCAATGTAGTGAATGGAAATACGTAGGTGATTGCAAAAGGGAAATTCAAAGCAAATGTATTGGAAATGAAAGCAGATGAAGTGAGACGTTCTCCCCAGAAGACAAAGGAAGAAAGAAAATAATTCTCTGATGGGACAGAAGCAAGACCATATAAAAAGCTAAAAGTGCTAATGCAAAGATAATAAAAAACATTAATCCTTATAAAAGAAAAATCAAGAATATTGGAAAGAACTACTGATACACAGTATCACAAAAGAGCAGAAAAGAAGGAAAATAAATGTAACTCTTCTGTTAATTTTAATCTTAATCTTTCTTGTTCATCATGACAGTAAAGAGTTGCCTGCCCTTTTGTTACTCCTTATGTTACTCCTTATGGAAACTTTAAAGGTGAATAAGCAGCAAAGCTAAATGGTAAATATAAATATACAATTATTATCATTAGTTTAAGTGAAATGTTTAATTTGTACATTTGTGTTGCTGCCTTTAAATAATAAAAATACAGATTAAAATCTGAGACTTACTACAAACTGCTCAAAGTGACCCTTGATCTCTTTTGTTCATTATGACTCAGAAATGTAAGAAAAGAGAATATAAAATAACACAGAAAAATGAAACACTATTGTAGTTATTTGAAATATTGCATTTGCTTTCACATAGCCTGTCTGAAAAACTTAAGAAAAGTCTGTAATAGACAGGGTTCAAAAGATCTAACAACAAATCTGGAAATATTTACAGTAAAAAGTGACTAATAAATTGAGACTTCTCTGCATCAACAGGGATAAATAAAATGGCACATCATATGCTTTCAGAAAATAGCTTTGGACAGTAAAATGATATGTTTTTATTACCATTTTACAGAGAAACATGCAAGAACAAAAAAACCCACTTTTATCTTACTGATGGTAATTTTTTGGCAAAAGTCATCAAAGGCTACAGGATTTTAAGTTAAAAAAAAGAAAAAAAGAAATCTTAAAAAAATTAAAAAGGAAGAAGTGTTTATATACTGATGTGAGGATTACCCAATACTAAAACCAGCATATAAGAAGAGAGCCTACCATTTCTTTAGGATTTAGACACCTGGTGTCTAAATAGGATTTATATCACCTGGTTTTCAGGGACTTCTGCATTACTTAGGCTAAGAATTAAAAACTACCTCCTGTTAAAATTCCATTCTATTTTGTTATTGTTGACTTAAGCACAATGGTTACAGATTCATGAGCACCACTCACTACTCCAGTTTGGACAGGAATGCAAATGCTGCTGCCATACAGACTGTAAAGCAACACAGGAATAACTCTGTGGTGAAGCCCTTTTGCTGGTCAGAGTCAACAAGAATCTACCCAGTATCTGCCATGGCATTTGTGCTCCTGGCTTGTGTTTGTCCTCACCCATCAGCCTCAGGAAGCTGTGTGCAAACAAACAGCTGAGCACACCTAGCAGGCTTCTTCTGAAAGACTGAAACACGGGTGTAAGCACACCAGAAGACAATTTTTCAGAAAGCTAGATGTGTCAAGGTCTAAGTGGTCTACACTGGCTTATTACTGGTACTTTGTGCTCGCTTACAGACACAGTAACAATTTTTTTTCTTTTTTTTTCTTTTTTTCTTTTTTTTTTTTTTTGCAAAACTCNTCGCTTACAGACAAAGTAACAATTTTTTTTCTTTTTTTTTTTCTTTTTTTCTTTTTTTTTTTTTTTGCAAAACTCCAAAGTTATGAGATACTATTCATCTAACAACACTTTCCAGGCCCACTGTAAAAATGTGTGTGAATCACTTTGTTCACAACAAGTAATTCTGCAATGAGGTACTGCACAGGGAGAGGAGTGCACATGTTCATACTCTGTGCAAGTGAGCTGTATTGTTGATGGCTCAGGTTTACAGTCTACAGACACTAAAGACTGTAACTTCCCCGATTTTGTGTGTTTATCAAGCAAAACACTTTGAACCCCATTTTATTCAAGTGTTGAACACTTTTAAAACAACACACTGAAACAGTGTTTAACTGAACGGTTAAAGAAGGAGACAAGCAAAATAAACGAACAGTCTGGTAATTAAAGCAAGGCAACCAAAAAATTATAGAGATTATAAGACAGGCCTGCCTTACCCGACCTGCAGTTACTGTTCCTCTCTGACTCACTTTGTGATGGTACTCAAGATCATGTATGCTCAGTGAAAGAAATCAAGAGGAAAAATATGTAAAAAAATAGAATCCTAAAGCAAATAATAAAAGATAGGATCTAATACTGGGCTCAGTTTCACTCTAGTATTATTTACTACTGTTACAGGCTCTACATTACACCTGGATGCTAGAAATGTAATAAAATAATAGGATAAAACAGATATGTTAGAGCTCTGTATGTGGTTTATGTTCAAGATGATCTTTCAGTTGTGCTGTCCCAACAAATTTAATTTCAGATTTTTGCAATGCTTAGAGCTACACTCAGATTCACTTCGGGAAGAGCTCTTTGTACAACTTCAAACCAGAAACAAATGAAGTAGGTAATACCACAGAGCAGCTTCTCTCAGCTCAGTAAAAACACACAATCAGAAATAGTTAAGATTTATCCTCTCAGGACTGTTATTTACTGATCTGAGAATAGTCACCTATTCAGCTATCAGATGGTGTAAATGCCCATTCAGACATATTTAATCACAGAAGTCAAGGAAGGGAAATCAATGGTGGAGTGGCAGGGGTTACATTAAAAATTGTTTGAGGCATCCACCACTGATAAGACATTCTTCAAGTCTTTATTAAAAAGGGCAGTTAGACATAAGCAAATATTCACTGTCAGCCGTCAGTATAACAATTATCAAACCAAAATAGTTTGGGACTGAGTAGTGATAAGAAAGTAAAATTTACAAAATTCAGAAGATTCAGGCATAGGAAGGCCAGTATTTGTTATACTAATATATTGAAATGGTTAGCAGTGTCTGGACAAAGCAGCAGGAATACTGGCTTAAGTTCACTGCAGATCAAAACTTAGATATTTGTCATCACATGAAAGGATATGTAATGGATGACAAGATTCCAGTGGTAGGACTCAAATTTTTTGTGAAAGGTGTAAATGAAAAGTTGCATTTTGTTACTGCTTTTCTCTCTGATGAAGAATATATTCTTTCTTTTAAAACTCATGGATAAGATTTCTGTATACCATCAAGTTTCAGAGGAGATAAGGGCATTTTGTCCTCTAGAAGTGACCTTGGATATATAGTATTCACGTAAGAATTGCTGTCTCCTTGTTTTTATCCTTAATAAATATTTAAGAGAGATTCTGAAAATAAATGCTGTGCCAACACCACCTGCAAATAACCTGTCTGTTCAACACACTTTCTCAGGAAAAAAAAATTGCCACATGACTTCCTTCACTATTTGTTTTCTTCATATAAAGCAATATTTGTTTTTTTAGTATTACTTAAAACACTACTGAAAACTGCTGGTAGCACTCAACTAGAATAATTCAGAGGTCAGCAGTCTTTTAGGACACCTGAAAAGCAAAAAAAATACAGAGAGAAAATTGCACTGAAAGCAAATTCTTCATTTAACCACACCTCACATGATGAAATATTACCATTTACATCACACTATCAGTTTTTCTTTCTTATTCCAGCTGTAATTTAGAAACAGTTACTAGGTCACGTTGATGACTCATGTTTCATTATTTACTTGTTTCTCATTTAACATTAGGAAAATTCACAGAGGAAAAAAAGCCTCAACAATTCTAAGGTGTTCAAAGTAAAAAACATGTTCAGACAAAACGAAGGGAAGAATTCACTATTTCAAGTGTGTGACCTTCTAAAATTCAGATCAGATAAAAATGAAACAATTTAATTTTGTTTGGGGTTGGGAAAAACATCAAGAAATTTAATTTCAGAGGTGACACTGCTAAGAAGTGCCAGTCTTCTAGTGTTAAAAACAGCAGAACTAATTACTGAGCAAGCTAAAATTATTCATTACCTATTCTAGTTCCTAGGCCATTAAGCCACATTTTAATTCTGCAAACAAAACAATTACTGTGTAAAACTAAGGATAAAAAAAAATCTAAGTTTTGAAAATCTTTGCATTTGCTATTTCATTATGCATCCAGTCACTAAAGTTCAACTGACCTACAGGCTGAAACCCTTACTTCCTTGCCTACCACAAATATTATCCAAGCTGAATCCCAAGTGCTGTGGGCACAAACACATTATCATACCTTGGAGCACTTGAAGGTTATCGTTGCCTTGTGATTGCGTCTTCCAAGGGCAGAAGGACAGAATTGCACAGGCAGTTGAGCGGTGGAATTAGGAGCAATAGTCAGCTGTACAAACACAAGAAGGAAGCAAAAGAAAGGAGGGGGTAAGGGAAAGGAAATAAATTTTTTTGAGTCTGTTTCTGTTTTGTGCTTTGTATCAACAGTGTTGATGTTTATGTGATTAATGTGTTCCACCAGATGCATTCTCCCCTCTCAGCCAGCACAGGCTGCAAAGGCAGCAAATGTATTGCAGTAAACAACTCCAGTGGCAGTCACTGCACGTCCACTCCCCAGAAACACAGAGCTGGTGTTAGGGATTGCTCCAAGGACACGGACAGAGGCTCAAAACCACCATTCAAACAGGACTTTGGTGTCTTATCACGCTGATGACACTGAAAGGTTATCACAGTGACCTCCACACACACGAGCTGGCTTATAAGGGAAATACATGACAAGTTTTAATAAACCAGTGCTTTGTCTCTCTTCTGCTTACCTTTATTGAAACCAACACAGTAAATAATGTTGTGAGTTTCTTGTCATCTGAAGTATTCTACTTGAGACTCAAATGCACAGGGAAAAGCAAAGTAGCTGACTACAATGGGATCATATGTTTTTAAGAACCAGCTAAGCAGTGAAATACTAGAATTATGAATAATAAAAATGCCAACGCATTGCAAGAGTGATCAGGCAGAATCACTGGATACACAATTACTGTGTCTATTTCTTTAATTTAAAAAAACCCTAGGTTTTTAATAGTGTACATGTTCAAATAATGTTTGCATGTAAGAAAAGATAAAAATTGATTGATATTATGAACACTTAATCTGTATTTTATAAAATGAATACAATTTGCAATAAACAAAGGTCAAAACAACATCCTACAACAGCTAGCACTGAAAAGCCCTTTTGTCAAGGAAATGTCAGCCCTGAAAAACCCTAAACTTAACCCTAACAGGCAGTGAATGGGAGTTATCAAAACAGTCATTTTTGTTTACTATATTTAATGGTTGCAAGATGCCTGACCACAGCAACAAGCTCTGCAACCTCTTCCCACCTCAGGAGTGTGACTGCCTGTGCCCTGATGTGGTGCTTGAGCCCACAGCACAGCAAGGCAGGGACCCCCACCAGCCTCACCACACCCAGAGCCGTGACAGGGGATCCCTGCAGCACTGGGACCACTGGCCATGGCCATTGTGCTGAGGCCAAACTGGAGGCTCCAGAGGGTGAAGCAGGGACAGAGGTGTCCAGCTCCATCAGAGACCCCAATGAGGCTGTTAGACCCCCAATACTTAAATGTACAGGGCTAAACCTAAGGTCTCTTTACTTTAGTTAGGCACCCAACCAGATATTCTCAAGAGGTCACAAATACACAAAAGTTTACTGGCAGCAACACAGAAAATTACAGAAACTTTGGCAAAGGAGTAAATACAACACCAAATTCAATATAAAGCACTTATTATAGCATTACTTAGTATTAACTTAGCATAAACTTAGCCCATTCAATGCAGAAACCTTTAAATCCTTAAGATGTTAAGCTACCCAAAAAGTTCCATGTAAAGAGAGTTAAGAGAAGAAGGAGAGAGAAAGAGAGAAGATCTACAGATCTACAGAACACACATATAGCTAGCAGCTCCCAGGATTCTGGCACAGGTGAGAGACAAACACCACTGGGAGGTAGGGTCATAGCAATGGCTGACCTCATGCTCCACCTTTGAAACCTTTGGCCCTTTGTGGGCCCACCCTCCCAGTGGGACTTCTGGTCACTTGGGCAAGCAGAGGTTGGATTAGCAGTGCCCCGATGTGATTGATGGACAGGTTGGCCAATCAGAAGCTGGGCAGCACTGGCCCATTGATTGATTGGTTGATTGATTGACAGCTCTGCCAGGGGCTCTGTCTCACCAGAAGCAAGGCCTGACCCGCGCCCCGCTACACACGCACAGGCGTTGTCTCCAGACATTGATCTAATCCAGTCTGACAGAGGCTCACAGTGCTTTTCCCCACTGCCCCACAGCTTTCCCCACCATTTCAGAGCTGGGCCCGAGCAGGGGCCACAGTGTTCCTGGTCTCGCTAGTCATCCCCTGGATGTGTCTATAGGGTAGCAGCTCAGTTAGGGACAGGGATGCTGGTGTGCCTTGAATGACAAATATTCCTACTGATGGCAGTCGGATGTAGGTGGTACAGAAGAGAGGACAGAGCTCAGGTGTGCTCAACTAACACACAAAACTTGAAATGTTACTTTTCTCTTTTTGGGAGCAAGTTTTAAAGTAATGCATCAGAACACTGCCATAGCAGTTAATTAAACTTTCATTTGCAGTCCAGTTCCTACCTACCAGTCAGACTCATTTATCAAATGAAGACTTACAAATGGAGAAAGAACCTTAGTAGAAAGAACCTCCTCCCAAATACATTTGAATAAAATTAAAAACTAGGTAAAGAAAGATTGAAACAGAGTGAGAATACATAATTAAATTAACATTAAGATTTTAAAATTTTAACTCATTTCAGTAAGGCATCCAGATTATTCAGAATAATAACTCTTTCATAAAGATGAACACAGACAGGAGTTCGATTTTCAATAAGTATTACTTGACATATTATCATTACTCAGAAAATGCACTGCCACAATGAATCAAAATAAGCAACATGGAGTTATGATAATCCAGCAGACTGCCTGCTCTGAACGCAGAAAGGATTGTTAATTTTTACACTATTAATTTGGTTTTAAAAACTCATATTTTATTACACAGTATTATACAGTTCTCTGAATCCTGAAAGTAATTTTTTTTTAAATAAGCTGGGCAAAAAAAAATTACTTTCTACTGCAAACCAAAAAATAAATTGCTTTTAAAACTAGAATTGAGAAATAATGCTAAAAATCATATTTTAAAAAGGTCACAAAATCATTCAATCATTCAATAAAATGTGCTGATGTCAACACATCCCCTGCCTTTCATTTTGTCTACATAAACAAGTGGCTTCCAAGATACTCATGTGAAAAGGAACCAATATAATTTATCTTCATAAGATCTCAGATATAACTCTTCAAATACAGAAACCAAGTCTGAAGTAGGCTGAGTAACCACAAATATATTATTTCTGTTATAAAGTAAAGAAAGGAGAGAAATTTTTCATTAAATCTGAGTTTGTTCTCTACTCTGTACAAAACAGTGGTCATTAAGAAAACACTAAAGCTTGAACACAGAGAGATTGCTCTCTTCTATGCTAGCTCTTCTTTCTTAAATTATTTATCCTTGATAAAAATTGTGTTTCAATGCCAATTTGGATAGAACACAGCTCCACGGAAAGGGTTAAGGCTAGTTATAATATAATATAAAGATGATAGCAAACTGAAGACTTACAGTGAAAGTATGTTTCTTTTTAGCAATGGAGATGAACCCATTCGTAAGACTTTTTTGTACATCATAAATATATGCATGCATCAATATAATTAATTCACATTCATGTGAAATATGTCCATGTATTTATATAGAGGAGAAGTAGTAAATTGGGGAACATAGCATTATGGATGAGGGAGAATTTTCAGCTGCTAAATGCTGAGTATGAATCCTTCTCTACTAAAACCAAAGAAAGCTGCAGTCAGGACAGAAACACAAAACTGAATATTCCAATGATTCTTCCCCCTGACACTCGTAATACCCAATGTGCTACTGAAAAACAAGTTAGGAATTTTACTATAAGCTTTTGTGAGTTCAGTTTCATTCCAGCTTTTAGATAATTTGGTTGCATTTAAAAAGTTATTAAGTCAGTTTAAAGTTGACAAGAAGGGAAACAAAAATTAGGTGTAGCTTGGTGAAAAAAACAAAAAATGAAAAAAGATATGAAAATCCAAATCACTTTACAGGGAATCATTGAAAGCTTATATCAAATTTCTGACAAAAAACCAAGATGTTTTATTCCATTCAAGTCTGTCTTAGCCTACAATTGCAAAGACACAAGCAAGTTATGCATGCTTTTCTCATTCTTATCAGTTTACATAGAGGTTAATGGAGCTTAATTTACAGAGGTTAATTTACATGAAGCTGACAAGAGATTTAAAGCCATCGAATTTCATTTAGACTTCCTTATGCACCCTGAAGTTCAGGAATACTTGAGTATAATCCAACTGGGCCTCAGGAAAGTATATTATTATGATGTCCATACTAGAAGTTGAATCAGATCCATACAAAATAACCCCTCATGGTATTTCAGTAATGCCTTCTGTTCCAAACTGAAACTGGAACAAATTTTCACACACATGGAAGTATGATAATAATATTTGAATTGGTTTTTTTTATTCTGAAATACTAGTCAAAATTTTGGTTATTAACTTTAGTCAAAAATCTCTAGGAAGAAAAAATTTCTTTGATATCACTGTTGAATCTGGTTTATCTAATAAAACTCAGTGACTGAAAAAATCTATTTGAGACTTTTTCTGACCAACAGCCTAGTATATTCAAGAGTTCTATGTGTTAGATGATATAAAAACAAACATGGAAAGCTATATGAAATATTAAAATTACTGACCTAACTCTAAAAAATGTCTTCAAATATTATATATCTTAATTGGACAATCCCATCTTCAATCTATTGTTCTAATAATTTGCTCTTTTTTGTTGCATTTCCTCTGAGGATTGCACAAATCAGAATCTTTCTGTTGGCAAGAAAGGATTATTTGCTTTAAAGAGAGCAGAAACTTGAACAATTGAGATGGGAAAATTCTTCCACACATCACAAAGGCTTTGGAATGGGCCTTAATACAAACCAATAATGAAACACAGGTTATGGTTTAAGAACTGAGTGGAGTCTTCTGGAAGTTGTATGCAGTGCTGTGCGGAGGGACTAAGCCTAGGATGCAACATATCCAGGAGAAGCAAGTTCACATCTGCAGGGCTGTGTCCAGTTTTGGGCTCCCCAGTCCAAGAAAGACAAGGAACCACTAGAGAGGGTTCAGTGGAGGCCACAAAGATGATGCGGGGGCTGGAGCATCTCTTACAAGGAAAGGCTGAGGGAACTGGGCCAGTTCAGTGTGAAGAAGAGACCACTGAGAGGGGATCTGATCAATGTATAGAAGTACCTTAAGGGCAAATGCCAAACTCTTTCCAGGGTTGTCCAGCACCAGGACAAGGGGCAATGGCCACGTGGGAAATGCAGGCAGTTCCATCTCAATACTTCTTTCCTGTGAGGGTAACTGAACACTGGAACAGGCTATCCAGAGAAGCTGTGGAGTCTCCATCTCTGGAGATATTCAAAACCTGCCTGGAGGTGATCCTGTGTAACCTGCTCTAGGTGAACCTGTTTTAGCAGAGGGGGTTGGATTAGGGGATCTCCAGAGGTCACTTCCAACCTCAGCCGTTCTGTGATTCTGTGATTTAAATACCACCCCCTGACTTTGTCACCAAAACTGAAGGAAATCACATGACCTCTCCAAACATGGATCTACAATGGAAGAAATTGGTTCAAAAAGGGAGAGCTACATTAAATAAATATTGAGTAGTTGCATATAGCAAATTCACCAAAGCTATCCTTTAACTAGAAGAATGACTGTAATTAACAGGGAACATTTCAGAATTCAATCCATAAATTATATACAGGATTATAATAAAAAGGGAAGAAAGAAAATTATTGCAGTTAGTATTGAATGTGTCTTTTCCTATACAGTGTAATGTAGTTATTGTTGATGTGTGAATTTCTGGTGATAAATTATAAAAGTTGAAAGGAGGTTTCTTGCTGTTAATTTCCCGCAGAAGGTGATATGCAATCTGCAGCAGCCAGAAGTCACTCTAATTAAATCTAATCCACTTCTGTGCCAATGAAATAAACATAATATATATATTACTCACAGACAATTAATATAGTTTGCATTAATTATGTTTCTTAGCTCCTATTCAAACACCAATTGATGAAATTATTAGCAACAGCACTTGTAGAGATTTAACATGGTGTATGAAGATGTGATAACACACAACATAAAAGACAGACAAAAAAAATGCTTCACGTTTTATACTTTTAATTTAATGGAATCCTATGTAGTAATATATAGGGCAGTTCAGTAAATAAGTGTGATCTCTTTTAGCTTTTATCTTCAGAGATCCTTTTAGGAACATTTAGCCTGGCTGTACTGCTATATTTGAAGCCAAAAGCTGTTTTATTTCTGAAGGTAAAAACTGCACCTATAATGATTTTATGTCATTCCTCTATTTTTTCTATACCATCTTTTGCATCTGCTCAGCTTTATTTTACTACGATATTCCTCTTCTCTCTCTCTGACTCTTATACCAGTTAGCAGAAACAGAATCATAAAATCATGGAATAGTTTGGGTTGGAATGGACCAACCAGCTCTGGTGTCTTCCTTGTATTACCTTCTTCATGTCTAGGAAAGGGGCCGTTTCTTTCCTGCCCACCACAGGTTTCCTTCTTTTCTTTTTTCATGTTAGACATTCTAATTCCCATCTAAAGAGATTTCGATGCCACTCATTCATGACAGAGGTTCCTCTAACCCCTTGCACCAGAGTTTCCATGCACCTGTTGTCCCTTTTCTCATCTCCCCATCACAAAAAGATAATATATTTCATAGCATTGATTGTTAATAATACCCCAAAAGTTCTTTATAGGACAGGTACTATTAACTAGTAATCAGTCGTCAATAACAAATATTCTTCTAAACCTCGACCACCCAGAATTCTAGTCACTCTCAGTGAAAACATGAAAGCTGAGCCAGTCTATAAAGCTCTTAGTCCTAGAAAGGACATAAATGTTAGGCAGCAAGATGGAAGGGCATCTGTGATGGAGGGAGTACATAACAGCAAGAGGGTTAAGATTTTCTCTGTAGAAATCGCTCTCAAGGTAACTGTGAGCTTGGAGAATAAAACGATTTTAGGTATTTGCTTGAAGCTTCTCTGAGGCCATATTGATCAAATTATTATTCATAGGCCCTGTAAGTTTCTTATAACTGCCCTGACTATGAGATATGCTTGTATTTTTCCATTAACATTTTATCTACTAACCTAAATATTTACCTAGTTATCCTGTTCATTGTTATATACTTGTAAAGTTTCTAATCAGCTGGTTTGTTTACAACTTCTCCTTCTAATATCTCCTGAATTATTTACAACCTGCACTGCAGTCCTGCTCAAAAACATTCCACAAAGCATTCCAGGGAAAAAAACCAAACATCTGTACTCCCGTTTTAGCTGCTTTTCAAGTTCAATTGTTTTCTTCCTCAAGCTATAAAATCTCTGAAATGCATACTTAATATGTCTTAAAGATTGTATATTCTGAACCCACAGTACAATACACAATACAAATTGTTTTGGAAAGAAGGCTCTCTTCTATTTCTTCTGTGAAAGCATAGAAATCTTACTTACAGGATGTCCTGGGTCAGTCTCAACTGTAAAATGGCTAGGATCGCTGTTAACCATTTCTAGCTCCAGAGTTTCACGGGTAGGATTAGAAAGAGGTATGTATACATGAGTCCATCTGGAAAAAAACCATACATACAATGACAAAGCTTCTTCCATTGCATTTCATTTTTTTTTTTTCTTTCCTGGAAAATTAGGTGGGTTTTATTTTAAAAATAAGAATTATCTTTTACTGCATTAGCATTTTCCCACTAGTCTGGACACATACTTAATAACTTTTACTATTATTATTATTAATAAAATAATAATAACAATAAATCCTGAATTCATTTTGTATCATTTTGTTGTTCATGAAAGCTTAATCATAGAATAATTATGTAGATTATGCATATGTATTGATTGCATATGTAGATTATAGATTGCATATGTAGATTATGTATTTTAATGAGTATAGTCACTCTCCCACAACAAAGACTGGAGTATGTTGCTTGTGTAAGTGTTATGCTTTAAAGCAGCTGGGTCTCTATTTTACAGACTTTCCTTCTTTATATTCCTGTTAAAGAATACACAGGAGATACTTTCAATAGTGAGAACAATTTTTAAAATAATTCATTCCTCTATTCTGGTAAAAATATTATATTATTTGCTTTTAACGAAGTTATATGACCATAAATCACATTCTTGTTGTAACACCATGGGACCAGAGAAGAAATTCAAGGTGAACAAGTGAAAACAGTAAATAAGAAAAGTTTGAAAAATGAGATACATAGATTGGTTTTGCTGCAATTTATCTACCTAATGGATATTCCCTCTAGGCAAAGCTGTGGCAGGTCAACTGCCAGACTGCTCCACATATTTATCATCTGGGAAAAATTAGTCGCTTAATCATAGCTAAATCAGTGAGGAAAAAGAAAATATAAAAAGCAACATTCGGAAGATATTTCAGTCAAGCTTTATGACTGTAAATTCAGACTCTAAAACCTGTTCACAGGTGGGCTCCTTCCAACATATGCAGTGACATAAATCCCCAGCAATGAGCAGCAGACTTGTTTCTGACTGACATTGTCAAAGCATTGAATCAATGAGATCTCAAAAGCAGAAAGTAAAGAAATACCAGAAAACTTTCACACAGGAACTTCAGATTCACTTTATAACCCCCATTTTTCACATTTACCATCTCTATTTTTTTTTTTCTCTTTCATACATAATACTTTGTCAAAGGGAAAACTAAGTTGGAATATCTGGAATTTCAGTAAGGAACTACTTGACTGTTAGAGGTTCCTCAAGTCATCAAAATCATGCCACCCCACACAGATTGACTGTTGTGGTTCTGCTGGAAAAATTGTTGCCTGTGGCAGTAAATTCCAGACCACTGTGAACATCATTCAACTCACCCATCTTCAATGACTTCACTGTGGAGCCCTTAACAAGATGGATAAATAAAGATGAAAAAACATCAAGGAGAAAGTTTCCTGTTGCCCTGACTTTTGCAGTTCTGGATATTGTCATTCTTTTGTAGCTAGCTTCTCACATTCTTCTATGTAAACATAGCCATGTTACTGTAACTGTATCTTATAATTTACATTCCTTTCTCCTGGGCACAGAAGTTTGATGGACATTTCCTTTGACCACTGTGATTGAGGGAGGAAGAACTTATTTCCTCCAATGAACAGTGATTTCTAAATGCATATATAATAAACAAGGTGGGTCTTGCTCGCCCTTCCTTCTCTTTCCTCCTTGCTGGTAACAGGTGTCCCTCGTCTCTTCCTTCGTGTCGTTACTGCGACAGTTTCCTTCCTTAGAGACATATGCTAAAGGATGTGTTAAATCTACCCTGGCAGAAACAAAAAGAAAATCTGACTGTGATAATCCCAGAATATTAGGGAATCTGAAGAAGAATTAAAAGATAAACTGTTAGAATTTTTTCCTTTCTCTTTCAAGAATAAGTTAGAAATTTATTCTAAGTTGTCAGTGGGTTCTTGGCTCCTAATCTATTTCCAGGTGATGTTTCAAGGACAGAAATTCTTAAATTTTTCAGATTAATAGAAAAGAGAACTCAGCAAGCACACAGTGAAAAACATTATTCTTATATTCATATGCTAATGCTTCTCCTGCATTCAAGGAAAAGGTAATAGAATGGAAGTCAATCTCCTAAAGAACTACAAAACTTCACTAACCAGAAATGCTTCAAACATTGGATGACATTTACAGTTCACATCTCTGGGTACATAGCAAGGTAGTACATCCATTCAAAAAGAACCCCAAAACTGATACCTTTCTTAAGCAGACAACATACAGATATCTATCTGCATTTCCTTTACATATTCAACATACGTTAATGCAGCCAATTTACTTGGACTGTCTCATCTTTTCATCAGGCAGAGCAAGTCTCAGTAATTTAACTGTAACCTCAATGCCATCATTGACTGCCATTGTCCAACATTTTGCACTTCAAGAAGATGCTGATGACATTATGCTGATGTTTCCAGGCATCACTGAGAAGAGTCTGGCACATTCTCTTGGCACTGACTTTGAGATATAAATATAGATCAATGATATCCCCTCTTAGTCTCTTCATCTCCAGACTAAACAGGCACAGCTTCCACAGTCTCTCCTCATAAGAGGGATGCTCCAGACCCCTCATAATCCTTTTGTTCTCCACTGGATCCTCTCCACTAGCTCCTTGTCTTTCCTGTCCTGAGGCGCCCAGAACAGGACACAGTGTTCCTATGCATATTTACAGACGCATAGGAACTACAACATGCATGTACTTGTAAAGGGAAAAGAAATCTCGTTTGAAAAAGTAAAACATGGGATTTAATGTTTTTAAGATACGAGTTTTGACATGCAAGAGTTGTAGTTAATGCAGCTAATCTTTTCCAACATCCATTTTACTTGCAGTAGGAAAGCATGACTTGCCATCTTCAGCCAGACATTTGTGCATGTAGTCTGCAGACAGTGTATGCCAGAGAAAATTATGGATGCTAGATAGTCTGACTGAAAATGTTCTAAGTAATTTCTAACTCCTAACAGCAATAGCCTACATAGTAGAGAAAAACTACGGGTTTTACTCCCGTCAGCCCAGAATTTTAAAGTAAAAACCAGGAAACAGCAGGACTTTCTTTAGAACAGAGTAACAAAGGCATTGTCCGTTATCTCCAGTCTGTGTGTCATATTTGAACAGCAGAATATATTCCCTCACCAATTTAATCAGGTAAAATTTCATGTTGTGCTCCCTAACAATATTTCTGTTCAGTCTGTAATGTATATTAACTACAGACTCAGTCAAAAATATACAGAAGTAAGTGGAATTTAGCATTCAGAAGAGCAGTGTGTCCACAGAAACTACTAGTAACTGAAAGTAATATGGGGAAAAGCACTACGGAAATTTTGACATTCTTCAAAGTCTTATCCTCAAACTTTTAGTTTATGTCTTGAAAGTCTGAACTGAACTGAACATTATGCTATCAAAATGCAAGCTGAAATTTTGTTGAAGGATAGTAATAATTGGGTTCATTTCTCTAAGCTCCTAATTTTCTTAACACTTGCAGTGCTTCAACCAAGTCTACTCCCAGGACATGCAGGACAGAAGTTGCATTATTTTTCCCTTTCTTGAGAGGGTAAAAGAAATTCCTAGCTGGTATACAAGCATTTGGAAAGCAGAATTGTCAGTAAATTCCTAGTTTAGAAAGAGGAAAAGAAACAGAAAATAAAGCAAACCTACAGAGCTTTGTGTTATGGATCTTGGTGATTACATTCTGCAGTATTGCCAGAGTGATTTCTATATAAAGGCTTCAGAAGAAATTTACATAGAGGCTACAATTTAATTTCAATTGTTTCTCTGCAAGGAAAATTTCAGCTATCTACACATATATCTAAGAAAATTATCTGCTGGCTACTACAGCACACATAAAGTACTATCCTGACTTTTTGATGTACATGATACTTAAAAGCAGTGACCCAGTCAGTATTATGAACTACTCACTTACTTTCCAAGCTCACACTCTATTTCAGGTAGCCCAGATGGCCATGGCTTCTCTACATCAAACTTCAGGGCATACCAGAATTCTCCAATCACATCTGACCGGAACATGACACTAAAAACAGATACGTAACCTTAATATGACAGCTTTTTTTTCAGATAATTAAAAAAACCCAAACAGATTAAAAGAGTTCAACACAGTGAGTTCCTTAATTAGATCACGTTCTTCCCCTAATGCTTCTTGAATCTGAATTCAGCTACCAAATCTAAAAATATTTAGAATTACTGATGAAACAAAATCTCTTCATCTTTTCTAAATTCTAGCAATAAAATTTGTTTGTTGCTCATGGCTTTTGTTTGTTACGTTGTTTTTATCAAAAACACAACGCAAACACATTTCAAGAGTAAGCTTTAATTTCATCTCAATGTCACAGTATTTTCTTTTTAGGCATTTTGAACTTAAAGGGCAAAGTAATAGAAATAATATACATTAATTTTAAAAAGGAAAATGTTTTCAAATCTAGTGATAAAAACTGAGGAATAGACATAGGCACATTCCTAGGAGCATGACAAAGAGATATACTTCAAAGGAATATTCAATATATTGTTTTGATATACAATCAAGTGTTGTCATGACTGAAAATTGCTTGCTGCTAGGTGAGATATGTATAGCAATATATTTCTGTGACAGACATTCCAATACAGTCCTTTCCTACTGCAGAGTTTCTTCTCTATTTCTTGGGTTTTCTTGAGTAGCAGAGTCATAATAACATTAAACCAAAGCGCTGAAAGCATATAAAAACTTAGAAGAAATGCACTGTACAAACCCATGAGCTACTGAGTTCTTTTCCTAAATTATAGATAACTATGTCTACTCCACGACTTTAGGGTTCCAGACTAACCCCTGTGCTAACAGCGATTTTAAAGTGAGCATAAAACTGCTCTGGGAAAGAATCAACCATTTGAAAAGGTACACCTGCCACAATCCCTTTTCCAACAGTTCTTCCCAGCTGCTATCATAGCAAAGGAAATAGAGCATGGCTTCAGAAAAAAAAAGTTAATAGTGTGGATGCAATGTGGAAGTACCTCTGTCCAGCTGCAACTGCAGTCCTTGGGAGCTACTGCAATTTAAAGGAGCTATTAAGACACTTTTCTAGAACAATACTGCATAACCACATTGAGAATGTCCAGATGTGCTTTATGTCATCTCTGCACATACTCCCTATGCCCCAGCCCACCAATCAGCTGAGCCTAAAGTTTTGCCAGTTAAAACAAACTTTTATCTTATTATTTGGAAATTCTGCACTTGAAAAATACCAGAAATATTATCTGGTATGAAAAAAAGTATGAGCTCTACTCTCATCTGCAGCTTCAGGATGAATAATTTCTACAAATTCCCACAGGAAAAAAGAAAAGATACTAGAGTTATAACGGTACTCATTTTTATAAAACAGTATTGCTTGAAAGCTGTATCACTCAATGATACCTGCCATTATTTTGGTCTTTGGAAAAATCAATACAAGCAAATTGAATAAAACCCTGAATGGATTTTGACTTTGTAAATATTCTTTCAAAACTGGTCAGATGCCTCTGCCCTCTCTTAAATCAGCGCCCCATCCTCCTCCCCATCTCCATAGTTTTGCCAGTCAATTGAGATAATTGAAAAACAGGGAATTGTTTTTCAATCAGCCCTTTGACTAAATAATGCTTTGGTAACCAAATTCCAGGAAAGTAAGCTTAGCAATTCTACACTGTTCAATTACTGGCTGAGCTGTTTTAGCTGAAACTAAGACCAAGAGGTCATCTGTCTTTCTATTACTAATTATCATACCTGCGTGGTTTCATTGAGATTTCCAACATAATGGAAAATTTGTAATTTAAAATCTCTCTGTATTCATTTAGAAGATCATTCTTAATTAATGGCATATCATTAAGGTAAATGGACTTAAGTGAAGAGAGTTAAGGGGTTCTCCACCTGATTTTAGTAATGTTTTTACAATTTCATTCCTTCTCAGAAGAAAAATGAAATTGTGTTATTCCCTTTACAGATGTTAAAAATTTGCAAAACTGACTATTCATCTGAAGTTTTCAAGCGGGGCTTCTAACATTAACTAAGTTTCTAAAACATTGTTCACCAAATTATAGTGAATAAAATGACAACGAATTATTTTCTTGTCAGTGAATAAGGTTTCCCCTCAGATGAAACCTGTTTGGGATACAATACATTGAAAGTTGGAAATTTTCTTAATTCCATTTATTACCTTCTGTGGAATTTTTTAGGGCAATATTTGCATCAAGTTACTTTAGTTTCAATGAAAGTAGCTCATTTATTAGTAAAACAGCCACAACTACAAGAATCAAAACTCTACAACCTACCTTCCATCAAAACAGCCAAGAGCAGCTGGGGAAAACTGTAGGTGATATGAAAATGTTTGTTTGGGCCTAAGAGTGAAAGACCTTCGTCCAAAAAGGGATGGATGGTCCAGCAACACACTCATCTTGAGAATTTGATTGGTAGGATTAGTGATGGGAATATTAATTCCAACAGTATCCTAGAAAGAATAAAAAAAACCCCAAATCACAAAATTATTTAGAGCCATTACATGCAAAAGATATTTCTCAAACAAGTGTAAGGTGCTTATTCATTATTTACACAATTCAGGCTGCACCTTTGTTTGATGTGTGAAGCAACCTAAAAAAAGCCAAGCTGCAGTAAGAAACATTTCAGACAACCGTCAAATTGCAAACTCTTTAATTCCATAAATAAGGAAAGGTTCAAATCTTCCCAACCAGTCTGTGTTCTACTACAAGCTACTTCACCTTCCAAGATATGGCAACACTTGCCAAAACACACCTTTCAAGCCAAACTGGTGTAATCCCAACCAGGTAAAAACTCCAAGCTGTCTCCCAACAGCCAAGAACAGACTACCGGAAATATCCACTTTGCAAGCTGGCAAAAAATCCAGACTGAATTCTGTTGGATCTGTTCCCTTAATTCATACATTACATCATAATACTTGACATTAAAACAATACCACCACAATAAATATTCCCTCTCTCATTTCTTTAGGCCATTTCCCTCACTAATGATCTTCATATCTTTGTTTGAAGTCTATGAGCACTTCAGGGAAAGGCCATCTTTCCTTAACCACCTGGAAAACATGGATACTAATAAAGATACATATAAAATTCCACTTACTATAATAAAACAGATCCACCTATGTCCTGATTAGATAAATATGCATATTTTACATGTGGAACACCTTTAGGATGAGCAGGAATAGGGCAGAGGCAGCTCACTCTGCACAGCTCCTACATTTCAGCAGTGTTCCCTTCTCTGAAAGGTTAGAAATAGTGCAAATTCATCCTATGTTCGCTGTGTGTGTAAACATCAATTCACTTTATGAAACAAAACACTTTAAACAGACCAGAGGGAATATACTAATGAAGGAAGTCCACTGTCATAATCCCAGAGGCATACCTGTAGTTTAAAGTACATATGTTCTATTTATATATATACATCTACAAAATATACACAAAATCCAAAAATACAGGTATGTATTTATCTCTCTGTACCTATCCTTATGTCTACCTCTATTTTTGTCTCTTTCCTTTGCTCTAACCAAGTGGTTTATTTCAAAATGCTTGCGGTTTTTTTTTAACATGTAATGAGTTGTTTCTCACAGCAAAATTATTCCATGTAGCTTTTTGTATAAAGTAAATAATTTAAATTGAAGTATGAAAGGAGAAAAAGATGATATATCTATTAAAAGTAATAATAAACTAAAAAATGAATATTAAATACTTTTATGACCCCACACAGAGCTGCCTCACACTGCTTTGAGCCTGCCTAAGATTCAGTCTATTTCTATATATTTACATTTATAGACAATGACTACTGGAAAATACATAAAACACATTTAATGTTCTACAGATGGCAAGATTACACCAACAATTTAAATCATTTAAATGCCTTGCATCAGTAAAATGGGATTTAAATTTGTCATAAAATATTTTAAAGCTCAGATTAATAGTTTTTACTGGTGTAAACAAGTTTCTAAATCTATCTACCCTTTTATTGCTAGAGGCTTCATAACAATTTTATAGTAAAACATCTACATGCTGTATTGAAAAATACTTTTACAGTAAAAAGGAAATATGGGACAGCTGATTTAGGAAAAATGCAGCAAGTATCAAAGGGATCTTTTTAATCTTGTACACAAAGGAAATTTTACATTGCCAATGTTATCATAATATAAAACAGTGTTCTCTTGCCAGTATAAAATGAATGCTTAAGACTGTGTATTTCTCTGGTATTTCCCAGGAAATTTGCCTAGAATTGCCATACACATTTCAAAGATCTGCTACTTCATTGATGGTAATAAGAGCAGATGTGTATTTATCAGCAGAATACACACACACACACACACACACATACATATATGAATGTATTTTTTTTTTACATTTCTGGGCCCTATTGGATCGTTGTAGAGGCATAGCACCATGATAAATACCAAGATTTGCATACAATTCTAAGAGTATTATTTTTCTTGAAAGTACTATTTCATCAGAGAGAATGTCAAAGAGGAGCATCACAGGGAAGTTCCAAACACATTTATAGTCATTAATTTAGTTTCACCTTTCAGTGCTGAGTATTTTATAAACATTTTGACAGAGGAAAAATGTAAAATTTGAAAAAATAAGAGAAATAATCTCTTTGCTCAAACTATTTCTTGTATCAAGGCTGCCAGTGCCCAAGATAGAGCCACACGTCATGCTATTATTCCTTTAGAACTTTCAGTGACCCACTTCTTGTTTGGTGCAGGTCATTTACAATCATCTCACATGAGTTAAAATTAAATAAAATGAAATATAAATATGAGATAACATTCTTTATGGAAATGGAAAAAACAATCTACTGCTAATATTCCATCCTACACTAATAGCCTCAGTCTATGCATAGGTGTAATACTCTGCAAACCACACTTTGTTTCAAAATATGTTCCCCATCATAAATTAATCCCTTGTGATAGTATAGCCATTTGCTGAAATATTTTCTATTTTATACCAAAGATTTTCTCATAATTCCTGTCTTTATATCCTTCCTTGAGCAAATGGACCTAATTTATATAAGTCCATAATATGCAATTTTACTTTTAATAATGTATGCACTGCACTGAACTCTCAATCAATCCTCTTCTAAGTTCAACGAGGTAACTTGCAGGAAGATGGACACATTCTACAATTACTGTGCATAACAATTGTGGTCAATCTTCAGTAATAATCCCACTCTAACCATCAGGAGGTGTCAATAAAAGCACTGCCTGGCCAAAGTGTCTCAGAGACCAACTATGGTTCTTATTCTTTAGAAGAACTGTTTTCAATTAAGATCCAGTTTTATTAAGGAAATTACATTTGCAGCTTTTTCAATCCATAGACCTTGAGGTGAAAGTATTTGTATTTGCTCCGGAGTTTGCCATGCTATGGAAATAGAAGCAAATTTTCAAGTCAAGTAAATAGCAAGCAAGTTATTTATTTATGATGGTGAGATAGTGCAGCAGCAGTTTGTCCCTTGTCCAAATTATTGTTCTTCTAGATGGACAAGTAGCAAGTGCCTTCTTTCTCTGTGCTGTAATTCCTTACAGGCAGGAATGTTGCTACTCAAAGACTGTACTCAGAATGGTGGCCATATTATTCAACAGACCTTGGCCTTCTCTCTTCCATAGGCTCAAAATGATCAGAGCTTTCCACAGCCCCATGAGAGTGTCCCTATGACAGCAGCAGGAGTAAAGTTAGAGTCTGCTGCTGTATTCTCATTATTACTCATTTCTGTTTCTTGGGGCAAAAGAGGCTCAACTGAGTTGAGCAGCAGGTGATGACAGAGTTTCAGGGCCATGCTGAACTTGGCTCAGTCCAGTCTGGTCAAACTACTTTCAGAAGTCAGTTCTGGCTCTTGAACTGCCTGATGCAAAGTGCCTCCAAGTCCCACCTCACCTCACCCTTTCTCTGCACACACACTCCCAACACAGACACACACATCCACAATCAGCTGGGCCTTTCTGGCACTGATCACTCAGACATATGGAAGTCCTAACCTCCTCTGTCTTGAGGGCATGAGTCCTTCAGGCTTCCTATTCAGTCCTAAGTTATAGGAGAAGATCTTGGTGAAGTGAACCACCTCCATCACTGTACCTTTTTTTCACTTTTTTTTTACTCTCTGCAATGTAAATTAACTGCCAAGATAACCTTTTCCTTTCCATGCTGGTTTATGAGGCTACAGAACCACAGCATTGCCATTATCTTTATACTGTGTTTTTTTGCTCGGCACATTTTGCCTTACAAAATATCAGCTTTCAAAAAGGCACCAACTGCTCATCAACAGCGAAGTCTATCAGAACGGCAAATTGAACTGCTTGAAATTTAGAACTAAACACCTTAAGCAAATTATATATTTGTAAAACTTGCTTAGTAAGGAATACATTCTTATTACTTTTGCAGTACAGGGAATTAACTAGAAGGAAAAAATGTGCATGGGACATATAATATCAGAAGCTAATAGGGCAATGAGTTTCAGGTTTAAATTTACATATGAATTTACATAGAAAAATCACACCAAATTGAATTTCTTTTAGCTGTAATATGCATTAGTGCCTAAGTAATAATGCCCTGAAACAGAATACAGCAATGATTAGTTCATAAATTATTATAATAATTCTAAGCTCACTGACTAAAAATTACTACACTGTTAACCTCTTAACAGGGGCTAGACATTTTACCAAGCAAACAAACTGGGAAAACAATGTTTTGCAAGAGATGATTGCAATAAATATTTTTCTGAAATGAAGGAAAGGAGAAGCTGTATCAAAGATGAGTTGAATGCTAAGAGAAACACTATATTAAGATAATTATAAGAAGTATACCTGACAAGGGGATACAGACTGACTCAAAGTAAAATTAATATCCCAAATTCCCACTACTGAGAAAGTAATAACTATGGTTACATCTCAATGAATATTTTTTTTAATTCAAAATCAAGGACACCTCTGTGTCCATGGAGACTGAAGCTCAATATCTCTCCATCCTCCTGAGACCACAGGCAGATTTCCTTCTCAGATCCAGCAGTGTTAGAAGATGAAATTATCAATTACAGCTACTTTTTGCCAATGTTTATACTGAAAGTTGGCACTTTCAGTGATCACCTCAGTTGCCTAAACTACCACATACAGTTACCTGTCTTATGAAAGTTCAATTGGGTTAGAGAGCCCTACTAAAAAATTGTAAAAGTCAATCTTTCTATTACCAGAATCAATAGGGAAGGAGACAATAGAAACATAGAACGGTTTGGGTTGGAAGAGACCTTAAAGATCATCTAGTTCCATGGGCAGGGACACTTTTCACTGTATCAGGTTGTTTGGAGCTCCATCCAACCCAGCCCTGAACACTTCCAAGGATGAGGCATTCACAGCTTCTCTGGGAAACTTGTTCCAGTGCCTTGCCACCCTCACAGTAAAAAACTTCCTCCTAATATCTAATCCCAACCTACGCTCAGTTTGAGACCACTGCTGTAGTCTCCCTTCAGAGACAGCACAATTACGTGACCCTGCAGCCTTCTCTTTTCCAGGCTGAACAATCCCAATTCTCTCAGCCTTTCCTCATAGGAAAGATGCTCCCTCTGATCATCTCCTCTGGACTTTTTCCAAGAGGTCCATGTCTTTCTTTTCTGGGGACACCAGGGCTGGATGCAGCTCTGCAGGTTGAGTTTCACCAGACCAGAGCAGAGGGACAGAATCCCCTCCCTGGCCCTGCTGCCCACACTGCTATTGACGCAGCCCAGGACACATTTGGCTTTCTGGACTGCAGAAAGCTGGGCTGCTTCTGATATCTGACATTGAATTAATGTAACAAAGGACCAAATTAATCTTCAAAGGATTTTACAGGAAAATCATTTACACCTACTTCGTCATCAACATTTTTGGAAAGCATGACTCAGCAAGTGACAGATTTCAATACATGCCCTATTCATCATTTTTATGGGTCACGTTGCTGTGCAGATACATGTACACAATATGAGGTGCCAGTGATGGAAAACAGTTTGAATCAAATCAATAGATGTATTTACAGTCTTTGGGCAATTGGACTATTTGGGTGATGCAAATCCAGGCTGCATCTCTCAAAACCAGATATGTCTCTTTTTTCAGATTGTCCTGCCTCCTTCAGAGGATGTCATATCTACAACACCAAAACAAAATACTTAAGGTCAGTATCACTCAATAAAAGCATGAGGAAGTGCAACATTTCCAAGTGAGAAATGTACTGTTCTTAGATAATGAAGTCACGAGAGATATAATTGACCACTGCATTTACAAAAATTCAGTTGTGTCTCATGGAATTGTAATACGCAAATACTTCTGCAAGCATGTAATCACACTGAGGTACTTGTCCAAAATCAGCCTCAAAATAGCAACAATCACTATTTATGACCGTTTCTTTCAGGAAAGTTGAGGAGATGCAAAATTTTATGATACTTTTGATTTCCAAAGAGCTTCAGATATATGAGATAGATAATTAGCAAAACTAATAATAATTAGAAAATAATAATTAGAAAATTAATTTCAATAATTTCTATCTGATCTAGACTAAATCTTACCCTCAGAGGTCTTTGTGAATGTAATTCAGGTTAAATATTTAAGTAAATCTGTGGCATTCCCTTATTTACCAAATGAGTGCGCTATTATCCCTGAACTTTGAGTGTGTACAGCACTGTAAGGTTTAGTTCCCGAAATAATTTTATCTGCCCATATAATGCTACAATAGTCAGCAATGCTGCAATTATTTTCTGCTGGTCTCACTGATTTGTTCCCAACTGCTACATAAAGCCACAATAATGCTATAAATTCATAAATCCAATAGACTAGAACATACTTTGGAAGGCTTGGTGAGTGCTGATGATTTCTGCATATTCATAATGAAGTCAACAATTGAAACGACATAATTACTTCTAGGAACTTAGTCCAACATAATTTAACTAATCTGTTAGTTTAATACTGGATTAATACTTAGATTAATTGTCCTGGATTGAAAATTTGATGTAGTGAGGTTAGAAATCTCCATCTGACATGAAACTACAAACATGACAAAGACCATGTCAGTGAAATGCTGAGTATCAGCTCACTCAGAAATGACCAGGAAAAGGCAGTGACCAGCACTCCCTGTATTCCAGTGCTTCAAAGAGTTTCAGAGGTACTTGGTAAAAATACAATCACCTATCAGAACCTAATGGTACTACAGCAGAATAGCAGCTGTGACTAATTATTACACTACTTCCATCAACTTTAAAGACTGCTGCTAAATGTGGAAGCAAATATCTTACCTGTGCCTCAACTCACAGCTCATGCTGGCATGAGCTAACTAAAAGTACTTCGTTACTTTTTAAAAGTAGTAACCAACTCCAATAATATTTTATTGATTTTTTATGGCCATACTAATGAGGTAATTTACATCTCAGCTACACCACCTACCATCCAGTTATTCAATCAGCAGAGGTAACATGCTAATTAATTTGACTGCATTAGATCTTGCACCTACTGTGATCTTGCACCACCACACTCTCTCATTCTGTAGATCTAAAAATAGATTTTTAAGAAAGCATTTCTTCACCATTTAAAAGACCAACACCATAATTATCACTGGCACAAAACATGTAGAGGTAGAGATAATTCTAGTACAAAGCTGAAATTGTCAGGGTTTCTATTGAGAAAAACTTTTACTCCTGAATTTTCCAGGACTAAAATGCCTCTGTTAAAACCTTTCTCTCCTAAATTCTAGACACTTGGGTTTTTTAAATCCAACTTTTAGTTTTGGCATATCTCTGCATACTCAGGAGCCAGAGAGTATTATAATATGAAGAGAACTTAAATGTTCATTGCTTTTCTGAAAATAGACATATATATAAATCAAAAGGAACAATCTCTATAAGAATTATCTCATTCTATGCCTTACTTATAGGATCAGATAAACTTTGAAAACCGTCTCATTGCTAGTTGTTGTTCCAAGAAAAGTTGACTTTTAAGTACTTGAGATTTGCTTACAGATTACTGTTTCACAGAAAACAATAAACACTGCATTATAAATATTGACTTCTGTGTGACATGCTAGAGGTATCTGCAGTCTGTCCCACACATTCCTTTAGTAGCTACACTACAAAAGTAATGCAAGCTCACTATATCACAAGCAATGTTTACTAATAATATTAACATCAATATACATATTTTATTGATTAATACTGTTACTAGAACCTCTTAAGAAGCAAAAATTAGAGCAGTCAGACCGAGGCCCACATGTGCACTTCCCTGTGTCTATGCAGTCCTACTAGTTTTGCTGTCAGCCAGAAAGACTCTCTATTGTATGGGGAAGATGCTGAAGGAAGTGTTTATTAGAGAATCATGGATCTATCAGTGGAGTAAAAAGCCCTTTAAATACTGATTTCTCCACACTTCTGTCTGCTCAGCTTTGAGTACCTGGCAGATCACCTTGTGAGGGAAAGAATTGCTATTACAATCTCTTGAAATATACTTTTTTTTGCCATATCCACATATCTAGACATGAGCCATTATTTCATCCTCCTACAGTAAAAGGTATCTCTTGAGATTCCAATTTCAAAACTTGAGGAAATATCAGTGAAGTGTTTCTGAATTTCTATATTCATCCTACAGTCACATTCTGCTGTGTAGGGCTTACACAGAACAGAGCACTCATTTTTCTAGACTGGCAAAACTGAGAAGGTTTGAAGGTTGGAACCAGCGATGGGAACACCCTGCCTATGCTTAGATCTGCATGTAAACATCAACACTGTGCCAGTGACCTTTTAAAGAACCACGGGGAGCTCAGAAGCAGTGTGAGAGGGGTCTGGGAGCCTTTACAGACAGCAACAGTGGCACAAGTTTCAACTCACAAGAACAAGTCTTGTGAAAGTGTGGGTGGGCAATGTGTTTCAGAGAGACATTACCAACTTCAGGGTACTCAAGTGGTTCTAAAGGACTTGAGAGACAGAGAAAAAAATAGACAGATTTGGCAGAGAATAGACAAAACTATTGTCTCTGCACTTATGTGGAAACCACACTCAATCCCTTGCAGGCATTTGGTTTTATTAAAGCAGAAAGTAATAATTCCCTGTTCAAAACAGACCTTCCCCTCTGGCTTATCTCCTGCTGTACAGATCCTGCTTGGAGCTCACAGATATTTCCTTTCAAGACAGAAAATACTACTTTTCAAATATATGGATGAATTAAAAAGTCTCTTGACCCAGTGAGCCAATGATGTACACTTGGAATTTTCTCTATAAAACAGACAGCTGCTAATGAGTAAGTGCTCAAAGCAATAACCAACAGCCTTTTAGACACTTTACATTAAAACTTCAGAACTGCCTTCCTTCTTGACCTCTGCATTCAACCTGAATAAATCCATTAGAATATTTGCAAGTCAAAGTAACTATTGCAGTCCTTTTGTGTAAAAAAATTGAGATAATGAACCTGAATTTATCAGCCTAAATTAAGTCTCCATACTACTGTTACAAATTAGGAAATGTAAGTACATGTCAAAGTAAAATACAGTAACAATAGTTTAATTGCAAGTTGTTACAATGTTGTCAATGGTTGAAAATATTAGTAAATATCAACTGGTAAAATTAAAAAATATGGTTCTTTTCTCTGCATTTAGAACTAAAAATACTTGCAAATGTACAAACAACTCACAATAAATGGAAGTGTTATTTCATTAATGAATAATGAACATCAAATAACAAATTGTAATTTGACTTGAAAATTTCCTGTTTTCACAAATGGTTCCTTTGAACTGTTAAAATTCCTTGTAAATTATTCTTTTTTAATCCCAGAGAAATACAGAAATGATTACTGAGCAAATATTCACTACCTCCTTCCATGTAAAATGAGTACTGCTAATTTTTACTCTCCATTTCTCTCAAAGTGTTTTAGCTGGAATTTTTTCAGTAGAAATGTTTACTGCAGAGAAGCAATTTTATGACCTTTAGGTTGGTCACTTTTATACAAATAAGTCTGCAGATTCAACTAATGCAGTTGTTCACTGATACGTCAGCTTTTCTTTAGTCTTCTAAGATTTCATTTATAGTGAGTTTCATTTACCTTTACACCAGGAATTCAAATTAAGCAGCAAATTCCTTTTTAAAAGGCTGAACAGTCTTCAGACAGTAACAGACACTACTCCCTCCTTGATGATGATGAAGCAAGTGCCAGAGATTGTCACAATTACACAGTCATTCCTTACTCTGATTTAAATAGAAGAGGAAAGATCTGCATCCTTTTTCAATAGACCAAATCATCTAAAACAGGCAGGGTTGTAGCCTAAACTAAAATCATTCAGTAAAATTGTATAACTTAAGACAAGTAATTCCTGAATTAATGGCATTTTTCAAACTTCAACACAGCACCTGTTTTCAAGTCAAGCCTATCCTTAATCAACTGGTTTTATAGACTTACTTGAAGTTCCTGATTCAGATGTTGAGAACATTTGTATGTGTGGATAAACTTGTTGCTCGTTGTAATTATACCATTTAATTATGATTTGCTGTTTCAGGAGCTGTGCACACTGTCCATAGAAATCCAGCAGAAAAGAACAACTAGCTGCTTTAATTCATGTTCTAGAGATGCACAACTATAAAACTGTACTTGAATTACACTCCAGAATTTTTAAATAGAATTCTGATCACAGGAACACAGCATTACTATTTTGGAGAAGCAGGGATATTGCTACATTTTGTGATAGCAGTAGGAACCCTGCCAAAAATTCTTAAAGATACAGCTTCCCATTATACAAGTGAACAATCTTCACAGGAATTGAACAAATAATAAAGACCTCGTCTTTCTATTCCTTCATCTTACATAAGGTAAACAGTGAGTTCTCACTAACTCACATTAGTCTCTGAGGGGAAAATCAGTGGCAGTCTCACTGGCAACTCTGAAAAATGGCAGGACAGGTTTCAAGGTTAAACTTCTGCAGAAAAATTCAAAGATCATCATCTGAAAAAGCCTCTGAACAGTTTAAAAATTTATACTTACCTATATTTTTTGGTAAAACTCTCACTGTTCTGTTTCAGGGTCCTCTCACTGTTATTTACAAAAAACAAACAAACACCAACAAAGAAACAAAAAAAAAAACCCCAAACACAAACCTAAAAAAAAACCCCACTCAACTCTTAAGAGTGTGTACACAACCATGTTTTGTCTTGAGCCAAAAATGCAGCATGAGTTCCTAGCATTGATTAGAAATACAGGGAACAGAGTTCAAACATCAAGTTTTCCTTTCAGTAATGTTACTTTATTACCTAATTCAATCTGTACTGCAGGTACCATCAGTCAGCAAATTTCCTTAAAAAAACCTTTTTTCCATGGACTTGCTGTGTTTAACGGTTGAGAAAAAAACCCTCTTGTTTTGATTCCTAAGCCCCAGGGGAGCAACAGCAGTTATGGACTAAGCAAACTGGTAGTTTTATTACACAAGGCCACTCTTTCTTCATGTGACAGTTATTTTTCATAGATATAACCACTCCTCTAGATGAAAAAAACCCTCTAATTACTTGGTTTAGATCTAACCTCACATTTTTATTCTGTGGCAGTTAGTGACACCTCAGATGTCATTTTGTGATCTACATTAGCTCCCTGCTATTATATCACAGAACTGATTATTCATCCGTAGGGACGAGAGGAGGGGGTTGGCAGCTGCTATATATTTATCAAATAATTTCACTCACATTTTAATATTTCTAATAATTTACCTTTTTTTTTTAATGAGCTGTGGTCTGAATAATTTGCCAAACTGCTTTTAGTTAGAGTGATTAATAATTACTACCTTCTCAAATTTATTTTTCCTCTCACCAGCCATGTTGCCATGGTTCTTTTATAGAATGATACTTTTTATACTACCAGTAGTCATGAAAGCATATGATAGAAATTTTAAAAATCTTAGGGCATGATTCATAACTTCAGGTTACTCAATTTCTGAGAACATGAGCCAAGTATTAGCCACATATAACAATATTCAGATTACAGTTTTGCTTAGGATTTATGAAAAATTAATGTACCATAGCTATGAAAACAGTGTGTCACTGTCTTCAACTGCCAACTTACATAATTACAAAATATTCTTAATTATATGCTTTTTACTTTTAAATAAATAATGAAAAAAAATATAAGGGAGACACTGACACAATTAGAATCTAAGTTGGTTCTGCTTTAACTCTGGTGGTATTTGTAACAAGCTCTCTACATCACGCTTGTGAATTGACAAAATGCAGTTACCACAAAATGCAGACCCCTGTTAGAATAAACATGAGGCAGTGTTTTTTGACAGGCAGGGTTACAAGGATTTGGGTGCTGTCTATAGTAGCATGCAGAGAGACACAAAGGGAGGAGACAGAGCAAAGCAGGGGGTTTGAGGGCTCAGCATCCACACCGTGTGAATGTTTTGCTTATGAGTAGTTCTATTTCACTCCCATGAATTTAAACACCCATCAGTGACTGAAGAACATTAGATGAACACATGGAAGATATTCTCCAGTTAAATTACACTCAAAACAGAGGGATTTCATCCACTCCAGGACTGCTGTGTGATACAGATGAAGGAACAGTAAGTGGAGACAATCAGATCATCACCCAAAAAACAACACAGTTGTTGTGTACTGAAAGGTTAACACAGATGCATTTTTTCTTGTGGGCTCCCTACAAGTAATTAAACAGAAGAAGCAAAGGTGCCAGGGAGGAGGCATGACCTAAGGAAAACTAACACATCTTTTGTGAGATCTCTTTCCGTTGTGGTCTCTGTAAAACAACTATGGATTTAAAACAGACTGGCATCTCCCATTGATGGGTTCTACTTCTGCAGTCCCTAAAGCATGATTCCCAAATCCTAAAGATCTGCCAATAATTTTGAGGGGAACTATTCCTTGAGCCAATATATCCTATGAGAAGAAACACATCATTGAGTTGACAAGAGTGCTGCTACTTCTCTACAACCCATAAATCCATTAGAGGGCAAAATCATTTCTGTGTGAGAAGAGTTTGAAGAGTATCATAGAATTGTTTGGGTTGAACAGGACCTAAAAGATCATCTCATTCCAACCACTCTGCCATGGGCAAGGACACCTTTCCCTCAACCAGGTTGCTCAACAGCTTATCCAACCTGGCCTTCAACACTTTCAGGGATGGGGCATCCACTTCCCAGCTTCTCTGGGCAACCTCTTCAGTGCTTCACTACCCTCACAGTAAAGTTTTCCTTGCATCTAATCTAAACCTGCCCTCTTTCAGTCTGAAATCATGAGCCCTTGACTAACCACTACATGCCCTTGTCATAAGTGCCTCTCCAGCTCTCTTGTATCTCCATTTAGGGACTGCTGCTCTTAGCCCAACGCTCTGAGTCTGTCCTAATGGGGGAGGAGGTCCAGTCCTCACATCATCTTCATGGCTCCTCTGAACTCTCCAACATGTTCATGTCCTACTGACTTTGGGGGCCCTGGGACTGGATGCAGCACTCCAGGTGGGTCTCATCAGAGTGGAGCAGAGGGGCTGAGTCCCCTCCCTGGACCTGCTGCAAACGCTGTTGATGCAGCCCAGGACACAATTGGTTGGTGGGCTGCAAACATTCACAGCTGGGTCTCATCCACCAACACCCCAAGTCCTTATTCTCAGAGTTTCCCTCAATCCATGATCTGCCTGGCCTTTATTTGTGCTTGGGATTGCCCGGAGCCAGATGCAGGACCTTGCACTTGGCCTTTTGAACTTGATAAGGTTTGTGCAGGCAATTCTTAGAATTCATAATGAATTTGAAAAGCTGTCAAATACTGATGAACAAGAGTCTGATCTAGTTTGTGCTATCTAGATGTCACTAAGAGAGTAAAACCCACATGACTGTTAAAATATACTTTAGAATTGTTTTTAAAGTGAAATATTCATTTGAAAGTACACTTCCGTATCCTAAACCACCTCCATTGTTACAGGCTGCTTCCTTTGTCTTTGTGATTTATTAGACTGTCACAGACTCATCTAGACAAGACAAAATGAAATAAAAATATGTTAATACTTTAATAAATGAAAAATTAATAAATTTCAGAGCAGACTATGATCACAGAGGATACTTTCTCCCTTTTTCTCTGAACTAGTTTTTAGCTGATTTCTTTCAATGGAGTTGATGATCTCTGAAATGCAACGTGAAATTTGCATAGGTAGAAGGGAAGCCAAAGCTGATGAGTCTCCAACATCACCCTCCCTTACATCATGCAGTTCAGGACAGAATGATTTTCTAAAATGATAGAATAGGAATGACACCTCACAAGTCTGAAATCACTAGAATTAATTCCAGCACAGTGCTACAGAAATATTTCCACATATAGCAGAATTGATGGAGTATTTAATGACTGTGGGGAAATGTTCTCTGTAGGCCAGCAGTGCCAACTGCCCGAACTGGTTCGTTGGGTGGACTAAAAGGCAAAGGACACCCACAAAAGACAAATGTTCTTCGAATTTTATTGGTTGCTTTCATTATGACACCTGGCAAAAAAAAAGGGGTTGAATCTGGGCAGTGATTGATGAAGTAGCAAGGTAAAGTTGGATGTGTTCATTACAAGCAGTATTAGGACTGACTAGGTTATTTCAGTACTACCAATATTTGATAATATCCCTCCTCTGAACCACAGGCTTATCAGCTATGCACTTGTAAGGGTTCCCCTGTTTACAAAGATTTAAGCACCTTTAGCAGACGGAATGCATCCTTATAACCTACCCAGGCATCACCAATTACCTATTTTCTTTTAATATACAGAGAACCTAGAAAATAAACCTGCAGCTGGATACTCTCCCTCCATTTCACTAATGTTATTCTTATTTCTGGAATGGTTCAGCAGTGGATTACAGAGTGTTCAGAATTAGAAAAAATATCCAGATCACCAAGCTATATGCTTTACAACATCAGTAATTTTAAATGAAAATTGGATATCATGTACCAATCTGTTCAGGTTGGAAAAAACCCCAACCAAACATGAAAACACCTAACCTTCCCCCTCAACCCAAGAAATAAACGACCACCACCACCAAAATCAAACAAATAAATCACAACAACAACAAAAACAACCAAAACCACAAACCCCTAAAACTTGGAGAGAAAAACGAGAAATAAATCCATCTTCAAGAAGTTTAACTGAACACTGAAAAAACAGACTGTCATATAACCCCTTATTTGGAAATGCAAGCATGTGGAATGATCACAATGAAAGTTAAAAGCAATATTTGGTTCTGCTGTTTTCAAAGTAATAGCACCATGCATTTATCCAACACAGGAGATACCATGAATACTAATGACCAGGGAGAAAAAGTGAGAGCTAAAACTCCTTCTCAGTCCCAAAACCTCTAAGCACAACAACATAAAATAGTACTAGCACTACTAAGAGCCAAGTTTGTGGCAATTTTTCCTTTTTTACTATAATTTTCCTCATAGAAAAAATGAACACACATATAAAAAGAGATTACATTATTTTTTTATTCAAACACTGTATTGACCTTTAAAGCATTGTATCATACTAAGCAACTTGTGTCAGGCATTGTAGTGGCCACATGGACCAAAAAAATTAAATTTAATTCAATTTAGAGACAGGTGTATTTCAAATTAGGGCAATTACTCAGTTTCTACATAAAAAAAAAAAAAAAAAAAAAAAAACCAANAAAAAAAAAAAAAAAAAAAAAAAAAAAAAAAAAAAAAAAAAAAAAAAAAACACACACAAAAAACCTATAACCTTTTAAATTTAAAAAGCTGTTTCCTTTACTTCCTTCAATTTATTGATCAAATGCTTAGGTCTTCACTGAAATGTTTATTTATCCGTTTCATAGAATCATAGGATATGCTGAGTTGGAAGGGACCCACCAGGACCACGGAGTCCAAGTCCTGGCTCTCCACAGGACACCTCAAGAATCATGCCATGTACCTGAGAGCATTGTCAAAACATTTTTTCCAAGCTCTGCCAGGCTTGGTGCTGTGACCACTTCCTTGGGGAGACCGTTCCAATGCCCAATCAGAAACCCATACTATCTACTGAAGAGCAAGGACTACAACAGCATTTGAATCTAAACTTCCAGTTAGATTAATTCTTCTATTCAAACAAGGATATTTCTGTTACTGATATACAGTGATTAAAATAACTGAAATTAGAAGAGAGCTTAAAATAAATTACTTTTTCAATATGGCTTATGTCTTTCAATATTTACAGTCAGTATTTTATTTCCATAAACAGCTTATTCATAATCTGGTTCAATAGCAAAATACAAGCTTAAATTATTTCAGCTATAATAGGACAAAAGAGTTTTAACAAAACTTGAGCAGCATAAAACTGGGGCTGGTTCATTTAACTAATCAATCTCCACTTTGAATTTTAGGTGGAGAGAAAGAACACATCCAAAAATGATATGTAGTGAGATAGGTCTCAACAATGTAAAAATGTAAATTTAAAACATTAAAAGCTTGAGTTAAACCAAATTATCTAATTCTTTCAGATACATATCTTCAGATATACTTTGATATTGAAATTTTGCACCTTAAGAATGCACACAGAAATAACAATTCAAACCAAAGGTAAATGTAACTGGAAAATCCTGTGTTGTTCCAATTCAAGATCGTTAACCTAATCAGAATTAAGCATGATGCAAAAGACAAAGGAAAGCATGTGCAAGACTACTTAGCACAGAAAATTCTATGGAAATTAATCAAGGATGTGCCTTGTTGAAGCTGCATAAGTTTGGGGTGGGGGCAGTACGGACTTAACTGCAGCATTTCTTTTTAGCTTATTTTATGCACTGAAAGAGAGCAAGTCTGTCCTGACACTAAGATGTGAGCTACAGACAGTTGGGTGGTGATACCAGGTCGACCTTCTTGTGTCTTCAGAACTCTGTGCACTCCAACAGAGGAGCAGCATCAGCCAATGGCCAGTGCCTCAGGCCACCCATAAGGGTCAGGACATGTACAGAGTCATGGCCTGAATCCTGACACACACATCTCACCAACCCTTCCCACATGGTGTGAGCCATCACCTGGCCACAGGCATTGCTTTTCAGACAGACACCCATCTATGAAGTACAGAAGGCTGAGTTAATCTAAAGCTTTTCCAAACCTCAAACACAAAATTGGAATCTGCAAGCAAATCTGCACGGTGTCCAGGCCAAGGTGATCCCACACTGTTGACTGTTCCTGAGTTGTCCCCAGTCCTCACCTCCCTGGGCACTCCCTTGCTGTCTGCAGGCTGGCAGTCACCATGGCCACATTTCTACCATCAAAAATAGCAAGATGCTACACCTGGATCCTTTAAAATCTCTGTCCTGCCAACTTTGCCTCTGCTTGAGCCAATTTCTGCTGTTTCAGAAGTCTGATCACTTGTGCAAGACAGAATAGTACTTCTGACACGCTGAGGATAAATTTGTATTGCATTTCATGATGAGATTCAGCTATAACTTCCATACAAAAGCAGTGTTATTAGTATTTTAAATTAAATGTTGCTAATCCTTTTCTTCCAAGGGCCAGAAAGAAAGAAGACTCTAAGGTCAAAAAGCGATCAATGTATTCATTAAATCTGACTCACTGATGTAGCAGTTGTACCAGGTATCTATGCTTTTTAAATATTTATCAGCTTTTGAAGCAATTTCAAGTTTCCACCTTTACAAGACACTGTCTGCTGCTTTCACTAGTAAGGTCTTCCAGTGTTTTATTGTTCTCATTACTGGGACATTCCATGCAAGATTAAATAATTCTCAGATGTAAATTTTTGGCCACTAGCTCTTGATGCATGTTGGTCAGCAAAACTGAGACATCACTAAATATTCTTTAGTGAATGATCACATTCCTTCGCCATTTTTTGTTTGGCAAACTGAGTTGATAGGGCTATTTAGCAGTCATATGACAAGTCTCCCATGCTTTTAGGAGATTTTTTTGATTTTCTTCCAGTATTTCAATACAGTGTTTCACCTTTAAGAACCAGATGTGTGCACATTCTAATAACAGTACCACCTTTGTTACTTGCTTTCTCTTCGTGTCTGACCATTCTTCAGTAGTCAAGGACTGCATTAGGCCTCTTTCCTGGTGTCACACTGCCAGTCTCTACTGAGACATTAGCTAGGATAATCCCATTCACTTACGTTAGAAACAGAAGCCTCCCACACTCCAAAATTTAGTGCCTGGCATGTAACTAGTAAATTCAGCAATCACAATTCCATGATAATTATTAGTAGTAGTTCCAAGTGTTATTATTGGCTAGTCAAAAATATTTATGTCATCTTCTAAATGTATCAATAAAATAAGTTTTTTATTACATTTTCCATAGAGGTCTGAAGAAGAGATATAGCTACTTCTTTACTTCCTTCATCTTCCTAGAAAGGAATTATCCCAATTTTCAGGTCATGAATTTCAGTGCCCTGAACATTTGCAGAAGTATTTTGTACTTTAAAGTGGTTTTTTCAAGTTTTCACATTGAATTTGATTAAAATTTATAGGAAGAGTTCAAATGCACCTTGAGAATTTCTTACACAATAGGAGTCAATAGTACACTTCAAATATAGCTTCCACTTTTACCACTTCAGAGTACTTTCAGATCAGAAAATGATACAAGACAAAGCATGATCCTGTGGGACAAAACCCTACACTATTCTTTCCAAGGTCTCAAATCACAAACTCTTTTAGTGTAGCTTTTATGTTTCTTACTAGCACCAGACATCTCCCAGCATGCTCACCCAACACCAAGACTTTGAAAACATCATTATCTCTTTCTCATCCCTACAGAAGTTCACAGTCAGGATACTGAACTTCAAGGAAAGAGAAACAAACCTGAAGTCATACACAAACAATTATATTTAAATATTTTGAGAAATGCTTGCTGGTTTGGATTTCCCCCTGCACACACACACGTGAACACAAATAAAATCCACTGAGACTCTTCTCTCTTTCCAGCATCTGTGACTGGAAGAGGTATTCCCATTCCCCTAGCACTTTCATCACATATTTTTATCTGCAAAAATGTTCCTGCAGAAAAATACCATACCAGCCATTTCTACTCACAGAACCTGTTACCCCCACCCATTATTAAAGGCAGCATCTGTCAGCTGCTTACAATGCATGCAGAAAGCAGGATGTCTACATGATAAAGTAAAAAACCATTTGCAGAAGTCAGGAAAAATATTAGCTCTGAAAACAAACATCTTAAAAATGATAATTCAAAGATAAATACAATTATAAATTGGTGGAAAATAAAAACATTATTAATTAAGCGAACATACTAAACAATTATTTTATCTTTGCATACTTAAGTGACTTAAAACATACTTATTTAATGTGATGTGATTGTTCTTCTAATATGACTTATATAATTAATTTTTGAGAGTGACAGTATGTATTTATCTAGTAATACAAGCATGAGGAAATGCATCCCAGTGATTAATGAAATTCAAATCACAATAATAATTTGGCATGCATAAAGAAGCAAAGTACCAAAAAAGCCATGTTCTGTTGTGAACTATAGAGAAACTGAAGTTTTTTGTAGAATTCAGCCTTATTTGAGATCCAAAATTAGAAGCAGATGTCAGCAGAATAAAAGTGTAATTTTTCAACAGGATAAAGAAGATACTTTTATTCAAGCATTCATTTTAGTTCATATCACTGAGCTTAAATGAGGTCTTAGTAAGTATTGAATTTTACTACTCAAAAAATGATTGTGTGGTCACTTAATAAAATTGATTAATTTTATCCTCCTTGATAGCAGCCAGAACAACAATAAAAATGACATTTTTATTCTAATGCAGTAGAACAAAATTAAACATTTAGAGTGATCTTACCAGAGCTCTGCATTTCACATCTATCGTCCTTTCCGCTGCTCCAGGTGTGCTGTAAATCTTTAAGGAGAACCACACTTTGCAACTGGAAGAATTTCCTCCTGTGTTAAAAAGAACAAAATGCCTCACAAATTATCTTACAAGGTGGTCAATCCTAGCAGCCTTCAAATCAATGAGAACTTTGAACTTATGGCAGAAATGCCAGTCACCATTCATACTGAGACAAAGCAAATCATGAACTGATTTAATCACTGTCAACAAACTGCATTGTCTAATTCCTTCTTGTCTCCACTCAAAATAGTAATAGAATCAATATGTACACAAATTGAATGGAAATAGCACATTGGCAAATTAGTTTCCTAGACTATCACATAGTTTCTGGATTTTAAATATCATTGATTTGTAACTAAAACTTCATATCAAACTGACAGTACTTTTATCATTTTATATTTTATCAGGCAAGGTGAAATAAAAATTAGTTCCTCTCATACAACCTTCTGTGTAACAGAAATTAAATTCTGTTCACTTACACAGGATTATTGCTGTGCAATTTCAGTCAAGCAATCTGTGCTTTGCTAAAGCATATCTTCCAGATAGACACTGGGTCTTGATTTGAAGATATCCACTAGCAATTTGGTCTGGTGGCTAATTACTGGCATTGGAAGACATTTAAATACAAGTCTAATTTCTGATTTCCATTAATTCACTTCACTCTCAAGACAAAGGATTTTGTAAGAACTTTATCTGATAGATTTAAGAGATGTGACATTAAGTATCTAGCATTTTCCTGTTTTTAAAGCATAGTCATGAATGTTAATAAAATTATCTCATCAATCTCGTTCAGGTAGGTGAAACAGATTAAGCCTGAAATCTCTACCATAAGGCCTGATCTTCACAACACAAATATTTCATGTCGTAAGTTTTTCGCATGTAGAAAGAGTTGTTCAGCACCTTTCAATAACTCATACCCAAGAACTACTTGCACTATTCCTGTTTGTCAGTACATTGTGTGATATGAAAATAGCCTTAATCCTCCTACTCACACTTTCCTGAATTATACACCAGAGAGCTCCATTAGCACTCCTGTTTTACCACAGCATTAGTCTTGGGAGCTCCTACTGGTTTTCTTTCCTGCTGTGACCCCAGCTCTTCTCAGTCACCACTTTCCTTTTTGCAGTTCCTTATTCTGCATGTATGACTTTTTTTCTAAACCCTGTTTTCAATAAAACTGTGTAAGACTGGATTTATTCGCATTCTTTTCTAACACTTTTCACCAAATACATCCTCTATTAACTTAATCATTTTCTCTGGGCTAATTTGGCATGCATATAATTTACTGCATTTTAATACCAGAACTCCAGCCTTACACTGGCTGGAATAGCCTCAGTATCTTACAGTCTATAAAAATTAGCATAATTGAGCTAAAGACATCTTCTGAATGTCCATTAAAGGATTCTGCCATGTACGTGACCCTGAGTTTAATCAATTTAAAAAGGCAAAAAAATAGTATACAGAAGAGCGGTAACTTTGGCAAGAAGGGAGGATCACCTTACACAAAACCAGAATATACTACCTTGGAAGCTGAAATAAAAGTTATTAGTTAAAGACCAAAAGAAAATCAAAGGGTATCCACAGCTTGGGACATCACATCCTTCAAGAAAGCAGTCAAACTGTAAGAAAAGCTATAAAATTCTTGTAGGAAACGAAAACAGGAAAACATCAACAGTAAAGTTCCATTTACCCAGGATATGGGATTAAACTGCAGGACAAAGGGACTTATTAAAACATAGCAACACATTCACAAATGAATGTTCTGTACAGTTAAGAAAACCAGAAAAGAGCATAAACTTCTATTTAAACAGAAAATTAACAAGGCTGCCACCCTCTCATCAAACCTCCAAGAACACCCTTACCAAAAAAAACACCACCCTCAAGTGACAACTTGCTAAAGATTTTAAAAAGCAGCAGCACTACCCTTTCAAACACATCTGAAGCTGGTAACATGACAAACTCAGAAGGGCTGATAGATGATCAGGGTGGAAAAGGAATGCTCAAGCAAGATAAGGCTGCAGCAGAAAATCTAAATTAATTCTTTGCAGTAGTGTTCATTCCCATACAGCTCAGGGACTTCCTATGCTCTAGAGCTTGATATGAGAGGAAAGGTCAGAGGGACTCTTCCAAACTGAGGTTTCAGCAGAAGAAGTTTCGGATAAAGAAGAAAGTAACAAATCACCTTTGCAAGAGATTGTCTGCCCAAAAATTCTGGTTTAATGAAAGGTTTCCCTCTCCATGGCAGGGGGGTTGGGACTAGATGATCTTTAAGGCCCTTTCCAACTCAAATCACTCCCTGTTTCTACAAGTCTATGAACTCAAAAGGACCTCGTATTAAATTGTGACGGTGCAAACCAGCATGTGACTCCTTTCTTAAGTCAACTTTGGACACAAGGAAATGAAAAGGCAGAGAATGTGCTGCCAGTTTTTAGACAGGTCTCCTGCATACCCTGAGAAATTACAGATGTGAATTTGTTTATATATTCCAAAAGAAATTATTAAGCATCACAATAAGGGAGGGAAGCCACAACACACAAAACAATTTGAATTCTTTTACAAAGTCAGCAGGTGGGTGAATAGGGTAGTTGTGGTTCACATAATACCCTGATTTTCCAAAAGTCTATTTCTAAGACCCTTTCTGAAGGCTTCCAAGGAAACCATGCTGCAGAAGAGAGAATATTAGAAGACAGGATTAAAATACAGACACTAAAGAACACGAAGAAATTGCTTATTCTCACCAAGGAGAGAAAGAATGAAATGAAAAGGCTTTGACTGTGGTATTGAAAAGTCCTTATTCAGTGTTTCTCCTCCCTACAACAAATATTTTAAGTATCATATTCTTTCTCTATCAAACTGATCAACTGGAAGTGCATCTCCAGTGTGCCAGGACAACTTTCACTTTTTCACTTTTTGCCAATCACAAGTTTTGCAGAACTGCATCATTACTTGTCATTATTGTATAAGGCCTTCCAGCAATTAAAATACCCATACTGCTACCAATATACACTTAGAGCCTGCTTTGTTCTCTCTGACCACAGATTTCTCCTCTGGACTCATAACTTTCCTCAATTGCATTTATGTTCTTCATAATTGCAGTAATATAAAACTTACAATCTACTTCCCTTTTCTCTTCTTCCTTTGATATATGAATTCATTTATTCTGTTCAATTTGTTCAAAAAATACTCTAATTCCTGACATGTCTCAAAAGTGAAGGTTTCAGGTCAAGTTGCTTTCTTTTTAGTTTTGACTTCAAGTATTTTGAGCTATTAAAATCTTTTTTTTTAATGTTAAAACATCTTAATTTCTTTTTGCACTTTTTATGCATTTGAATGTTTAGTTCCTTTCTCTTAAATTTTTCTAAATTTTGAAAAAACAAGTATTTTTCCTGAAGAACTAAATAAACTACAGTACTTACAGATTACTTAGAGCTGTCTAGAAAACAGGTATCATGTTTGGGAGGGAATACCTTGTATGCATTTTTCAATTATATTAAATGTATTTAGATATTATGGATTGTAATATTATTTGCATAACACTTTCAACAGGCATTTTCCTAAAAATACTTTAATGGAAACAGTTTTCTTAACAGATGGTATGAGCCTGGCAATTCTGTGCTGAAGGAGCATCTTTTTTATTCTTGCAGCAGTACTCTTAACCAAACATTCCTGAAAGTACTGCTTAATATTTAGCCTGAAGTTGTATAAATTTTGATGTTCTGTCATCTTTTACTCAGTGAAAACATACCTGAATGGCTGCTTTGCTGCCCACTTGCATTGTTAAAAACATAAAACCCATGTCTTTATCCTCACTTAGCTGAAAACCTGATAGTGACTTCATAGGTGAGTCCCACCTCATGTCTTTATCCATATAATGTATTTCAACAGGCTAGATCAAGGCCAATTTATTGCAAGTATCCTCATCCATAAGTAATTATAGACTAATTTTACTCTGAATTTTTCTTTTCCTAAGGCAACCCACAAGACAGAAGCTAGTTCTTACTCTCAAGAATACTCAGAAGTTACTTCCAAAGCTATAAAAATCTATTTAAGCTTTATCTCCTTGAAAAAAAAACAAAACCTTAAGCCAATTAAAATAACAACAAATGTTTTTGAAATTTCCTTTAGTTGTATCTCAGTGCTTCTACTTCAAACCTGAAAACTAACTTGCATGGCTGAAAATAGGTTCAGTATTAGAGATTCATCTACTAATGTATAGAGCAGAAGGTCAGGAGTTTGGGGATTTCATTCACTGTATTTTTGTTAGGGTTTTCCAAAGAGAGTTACTTTACCAGATAGTAGATGCTGCGAAAACAAGGCTGAAACATCACATGCAATGGAAATAAACTCAATACACTCAGGCTGAAACACAGGGAGGGCTCAATCTTTACCCACATAACAAGGTTGTATTTGTCTCTTTCTGTTTACAGCACACATTTAAAAAACAGGCAGAAGATAAAAAGTAGGCACTCTTCTTTTTCTCTCTACTTTTCTAAACTTCCATTGACATTTTTAATACATTTGAAGTCTTTTCATAGGGTCTGAGCACTGTACTTTGATGCCTTATGAGATAAACTCCATTTGCCTTTAGGCCTGTATCTCTTATCTTCTCACTCTGGGGCTTCAATGACAAATAAAAATCCTTAGCCTGCTTTATGTGACCACCAGGTCATGATCTTGTCAGATCTCATAAAATAAACAAAACAAATTGTAGTCAGTAGTTCAGATGGAAATCACCACTAGAGAGGAGTGAGCACAAATTTTCTGAACATAAAATTGCATCTGCTTCAATATTTAATCTCCACCACCTTCTCTTTTAGTCTCTCCTTTGATCAGTAGGCTTTCACCCTGACTAGTTGGGGTCAAGCATCTGTCACTAATGGTCAGGGCAAACCAGTAGCTGCTGCATATTAAATCAGCACCACTATAAAGGACTTATTTTTAGTTTTTAGAACTTTCCCCCAATTATTTTGTAATTTTGGGTTTTAATATGGGATCACTGGAAGCATAGCACTTCCTATTACATAGAGTTGCCCTGAACTGGGGGGACAACAAAAAACAAATATAAGGCACATTTCTGTATCCATTCCTTAATAACAAGTCAATTTTTTCAACTAATATCTACAGTAATTATATTTGTGAATAGACAGTTCTGTATTTAAATCACAGGACTACTAAATTACAATGTACATGAAAATTAAACTTGAACCTTCAAAAACATTTCAGGTTAAAATTTCAAACTTCCCTTCCAAACTTCATTCCCCCTCCTATGATATAAAAAAATCATTGGGTTTTCTTCCAGAGCTGAACATCCTTTTGTAATCAAATCAGTCTGGTGCCTTGTCCTACTTCTCTTCAGTGATGCAAATAAACTGTTTCTCCTTTGCCTGACCTCTTCATTTTATTGTGCAATTTTTAAAATGTTATGAAATGTTACTTAACAAATAAGTGTTGTAAGCCATACACTTCTAATCTTATACTTTGTATCATGCCCTGAAGAGTTACTAGTTGTGAAATCCCCTTCCTTCTACTCACAAGATGCTCTTCTCCACTCACTTGGATGATAACTCACAATACCCTATCAGCCACAAGCTGAAATTCCTGATCTCTCTGTACCCTTTCCTTAAAATTATTTTTGATCCTATGTCTGCTACACCAGCCATTAAAAATGCTCTCAGCTATAAATACAAAAGATTCATCTCTCCTGATGGGGACAGAGCTGTTCATCATTCAGCTGAATGACACAGCACTGATGATGAAGGAAGATTTGGCTTGGTTTCCTGAAAATTGTAGAATTCTGAAGGTTGTGTGGGCTTGGACACAATGGGAAAACTGGAATTGCAGAGCTAAATAAGATTATTTTAAACACTCTGACCTAATTTTATTGACTTCTCATATTGGCATCAGAAATATAATTATTCAAAGAAAAAGCTGAATCTAAGTGATATTTTCAAATTTAATGTGAGTTCTTTCCTCAGCATTTTAACCTAATATTTGCAGAGCTAATATAGCAATAAAAAAATGAATACAACATATTCAATTCCAGTTTTAATAAAACACTCTTAGATGGGTATGTTTAAGGATATGGGCTTGTTTTGTTTTTGTTTTGGTTTTTTTTTTAATAACAAGCAGAGAAATGAGCATGAGCTCGTGATTCTCAAAAAAACTTCCCAGGCTGGAAGTTATGAACATTCTCATTGAGTGAGCATCCTTAATGTTGTTCTCATTGGTATATTGCTGTACTTTACAGAATGTGAAACATAAACTAAAAAAGACATTTTGTCTAGTTTCCTGCAATATATAACCATGTAGTAGCTTTCAACATATAAAGAGCTCCATCATGCTAAAGCAGGAAAAATCAAAATTTAGCCTTCATTCTGCTCACAAACAAACATAATGTTCATGAGTAACCAACCCACTGCAGAATCATCTCTGAAGGACAAGAGCTGTTGTTCATGAAAAAAAAATCAGTTAATAAGTATATGTCATATTTATTTAGTTTTTCCTTTTTGATTTAGAATAAAAAATCTTCATAAAAATTATGTGAAACTGACTAGTTGTTAAGCACATCATCATTTACATTCCTTATTTTGCAAATTTGACTGGCCTTAACCGTCTCAGAATTACACTAAAAAGACCTGACATTTTTGTTTTGCAAATTTTGACAATTTAAGTTTCTCTACCATGTTAAATTCAAAGGGTTTTTTTCCTGTAGTTTTATTTTTTACAGACCTTTAGTGAATTCCTTCAGTCTCACCACAAACCTCCAGGTTTATTCCAGATAGAAAACTAGTTGCAACAGTCTGTCCACAATCATATAAACCCTTTATATTAAGGTTTTGGATACTTCTTTTAATAGTGTCACAGGATAAATCTAATTGGTTCATATGCTGCAGGTAAACACCACAGTTTTTTTCTGTATAGGTAGACCCATCACCCCACTAAAAAATAAGTTAAATCTTGTTTTAACTGTCTCTAGATATCTCTCTCCACTTTTAGTTTTCAAGTGTAAAAAATCTGCACTTGATTTATGGGAGAAAGCTGTAAGACATTAACACATTAAGAAAATGTTGCAAACCTATCACATTAAGATCTAAAAATGATACAAAAAATCAGACATTTATATTCATTTTTACTATGTGAGGAATATTTTATCCTTGGAAAGGCAACAGTTCTACACTTTCTTCTTCCAAGGAACTTATTAATTTAGGGGTTTCACCTTTAGGCTTGAGCTCCTGAGTTTTCTGACCTAAGGGTTACACTTTTTCAGTAAATGCAATCTATACGTACAGCTTTTAAAAATGCTTTTGCATAACATGGAAAGATAACATTTGCTCTCAGCTGCCATTTAATGTATATGAACATATCTGAGTAACCCTAACATTAAATATTCATTTAATGCATTCCATATAACATTGCTTGAAAAATTATTTTAATATTCATCAGCCATTAATCTTCTTCTTAAAGGATATGATGTTATAATTCCCCAAGAGCAACTTTCATAAATTTAGAGTGTGCCTTACATTTTGTATCCAACTTAAGTCATGCAGAGGGGCAGTACTTAGAGTGACACTGAGGATGGAAGATTGCATTACTTTGCACATTGGAAACTGGAACCGATAAATTGGAACTGATGTATGAAAGCAGTGTCTTCAAATTCCCACAATTCAAAATTAAATTATGATGCTTTCATGTGTAAATATGTACTTATTATTAATTTAATTCAAAGTTTTCAAGTTACTATAGGCAGGATTGGCAAAGAAGGGTATTCTGCAAAAGGAAAATCTGCAAGACAGATTAAGGTTCATTTTCTTCAGGTCTTGTCCTAAACTAGATAATTACTGTATGTCCAGAGCCTTTTTCTACTTGGGAAAATTCAAAAACAGAAATTAGAACATGTTTCTAAAATGCAAAATCAAAACTTCATTTTGGAATTATCTGTGATTACTATGACAGAAAGCTGTGAAAAAGTGTCTGACTTTTTATAAGGCAGAAATCCAGAATTTGTTTTTTTTTTTAATTCTGGCTCCACAGCCATCTTTTCAAACGAAGATCACCACCTTACGGTGGAAACTCAGATACCATTAGCCCATGAAAGACACTCCTTTTCCCTAGACTTCTTCAAAACTGTAAGGAGAAGAGAGAATTTTAACACCACAGACATCTTATTATAAAGAAATGGATGACTAATGCTGTTGGTATCTTCAATTTCTGAAGCTCAGTCTTCCGTACTATTAATACCACCACAGCAGGATGTTCTAACATCAGTTTCCAGTTAGGCACCTTTACTCCACAGACACTTTCTCATCTCCATCTCCCAGGTAACAGCTTCAAAAAAATAATCCAGCAGATCTGCTGTGTCTCTTGGGTGTGGAAGATAGAAAATACTCCTTTACCTCAGAATATTTTTGATATCCTTCATAAACTCTCAGTACCTTAATACGATGATGCCACAGCCTCTTCCTTCTCCCTTGCAGCTGGGTGATTAAAATGTAAATACAGCAAATACAGTTAATCATCTTCTACAGGGGCTTTTTTCCCCTCTCCATGTGGGTTGTGTTCTACACTTTCCAGGCTATGTACCTTTCATGAAAATTAGCCTACCCTGCTATCAGTTGGTGACATAAGATTTATCTGCTGGTACACACTGGGACAGAACTGAGGATCTGATTTATTCACATCTGATGAAATTGTGGAATTGTGGCATGGAAGTAAACTCAGAGCACGTGACACTATGTCATCCAAGCACTTGTGACATTAGTAAATGCAGATCTAAAACAAGAGATAAAAAATCAACAACTACACTGGGAATATATTTGGCATTAAAATCCACCTCCCCTCATCTTTTTGAGCTCTGCAGGCAGCAGGATGTATGCAAACACAAAGTATGCAAATCTTGGGAAAATTCCAAATGCTGAACAGAAATTCAGCACATTTTAGCAACACAGAGTCAAAAACAGACTTTCAGTTTTTTGAGGGAAGGAGAGGGGAAGCAGGAGAGGGAAGGCAGGGAAGGGAATAGAAAACCTTAGTAAATGTTTGGGCAATTAATTCTGGAGGAATGAATTCAAGGGATTGACACAAACCTCACCAACATAGGTCCAATGACATTTGGTATCAATGACATTTGTTACTGTGCCTTCCTAAGACCATAAAGCCACACACTGATAAAAACCCCAGACTTTGATAATAAGCCACTGATTACTCACTGAAGAGTTGGAATGATAGCGACATTTAGGAAATGAAACAATCTAATACATAAGGAATCTGCCATTAATAGACCATTGAAAATAAATTTCGTAGGTTTCAAGTATGATGGTCTGTGAGTTTGTGAGCCACCTGCACCTCACACATATTGTGTCACATGGCTTTCTCAAAAACTCTGCCTTTAAGGTGCTATTTCATCTTTTACTACCTGGCTTTATCATTCTTACTGATGGCTACGACATCTCAAGTGGTTAACTCAAAATCAGACTGCCATCACAAGCAGAATTGTCATGGTAATTTATGGGAAGATGATATATTTTCAGTGACTGCATTATGGTTTTAGAAGTTTGAATAGCAAGGAAGAAAAACTAGAACTTTTCAGTCAGAATAAATTTGATATAATAGATTATATAGTCAAGTGATTGTTTAGAATACTAACACACTTTTAAAGTACTGTTTAACTTCTAATGTGAAGATAAATTATATTTGCTTTAAGATTTACAGTTATTTCATTATTATAAGTACCTTGGTTCAAAGACTTGGCAAAGAAAGAAGCTGAGGTTAAGAGGAGGAGATACTTAGGATAATCTAGTCTAAGAGTAGAATAAGGACACAATTCCAAAGGGCAGAGAGGCAAGAACAACTCAAGAAACAAAATTTTAAAAACCCCAGAAAATAACTGATTGTTATGCAATTATGAAAAGACATGAAAACACAGAAAACCTAGTACAACCAGTATGAATTTGAAGTTCTGAAAACAACTACTGATTAATAAATAATCTTATTTTCTTTTCCTTCAAAAATATTTTTGAAGAAAGACAATGCTTACAATCTTCACATGCACAAGACTGCTATTAAAAGTGAGCTGTCTGATGCAGAGTAACAAATGGTGGACTTCAGAGCATGCAAAAAGTATCAGTGAAACTTTACAGTGGTAAGGGTGGAGAAGAACTAGGACAGATTACCCAGGTCATGCAGGTTTTATTAGTAAATAACTCTGAAGAATATCCTAGAGGAATGGTTGTCAAAATCGACAAGGAAACAAGTTATACCTACCAGGTTATACCTAACTAACACATTCTCATGTTCCACAAAATGCCTCAAAACACCTTAATTCATGGCCACAATCTTTTGCTCACATGAAATTGAATTTGTGGCACTTTGCTAACAAACACAGAGTCAGAACTGTGTTAAACCAACAAACTCAAACAAATTATGTACTAACACTGTCTGCTCCCCGTTACTTCACACATTTTTAAAAATTACTTAAGTTACGAGGTTTTCCCCAAAGGAGTACTTTTTTTACTCCCTTTGCCATATCTGCCTTTATTTCTACTGACACCTTTTTTCTATCTTTTTCCACCTGTCTTACCTTTGGAAAGATCCAAAGGTAACAGAAAAATCCAAGGGTAAACTTGATTCTGGGAATTGACTTATAAGTTTTCAGATAATGAACAGAAAAAATATTGCTCATTCCTATTATGCTGGCATACAAATCTGCCAAGGGTGATAATGGAAAAAGGGGTCCTTAAATTTCCCTGCAGGCTCTTTGGAGGGTTAGGAAAATCATCAGTAATATTGAGGGATGTATACAAACCCAATATAATGCATGTAATGAGGAAAGGAATGGGAAAGAAAACAGAAGAGAAAGACAGTGAAGAGCCATCAATATCAATTATTTGAAGAAGTTCCAAAGAAGGATATGGTAAAATAACTTAGAAATTTTTCTTCTGCCTCTTGGCAGAAACAGTATTCACCGGCCACATTTTGCATTGCACTGCACATTTTATGAGGGTATAAACTGTGACTTATGCTAGGAAATCACTTGCCAGGTGAACAGCTTGGGTAGCTGTGTCACACAAATATTTTAGCATGTCTGAAAAGGCAAAAGCCAGATAAGAAGTCATGTACACACAGTCACAGTTCATATACCCTTGGCACAGTAGGTTAAGTTATACACAGATGATTTCCAGTCATGAAATTCCTTAAAATGATACTGAAGTGTTTTCCTATTCCATATCAGAATGAAAAAAACCATGCAAAATAGATTATGAATGTATACATTTAATAGTTATATTGCTCCAAAGAGAGAAAAACCAACTGGTCAAAGTTTTGTTTCTTTCTTTTTTCTTTTTTTTTTTAAATAGGTGATACTATACCACACATAAATTTATTATACCACCACAAAAAATTAATTTTTTGACTACTAAGAACTCTTTAACATAGGACATTTAACATCAAAGAACTGTAGCCAGAAAAATTCAAATAGGAAATTAGTATGACTTTAGAACTGGTAAAAATCTTCTACTGAAAACATCATACCAGTGTGTAATTAATTCTTGTTTTCAACTTTTGTTTCAGTCAAACACAAGTCATTGAATTAAATATAAGTGTACATTAGTGAAACATAGACTACATAAAGAATATAATAGTTAAACATAATGTCCTGTGACAAATCTACCAGTCAAAAAAACCCAAAAGACAGCAGAACAGCAGCAGGTATTCTTCAGTCTCAGAAGTCTGCTCACAAATTTAGCACTTAGTTATTGCAAAGGCTTAGTGAACCTTTTTAATTTTTAGCAGCAAAGACCTGTTAAAGGTCTTTAACAATCCTCCAGGTGTTACATTCTCCAGGTGTCATACACCATGGTAAAATGCACTTCATATACTTTATTGTGAAATTCCAAGTCTTATTTTATTGTGAACATATTAAAAATAAGCTTACTGAAGACAATGTTACACCGATTTTCACCAGTGTTGTGTCACAAGAACAAAAAACTGCTCTTATGAGTTGCTGTACATACAAGGAACATGAGCCTTTCAGTTGAGGGACAAATACCATTCAATCAACTGAACTATAGAAATTCCCTTGGAATTCAGAAGCTATTGCAAAATCAATAGCACTATTTCCCTAAAAGTCTTATATCCCCCAGCTTGCAATTCAGCAACTTCAACAAAACACCAAAAAGACCCAAGAAATGGTGAGCACAACAAATCTTTATTTTTATTATAGAATTTAATTAGTATTCAAAAGTTTTATCCCTTCTAGCTACCAGGAAACTAATTTGACAACATTTCCTGGAATATACATGAATTTCTAACTGAACCTCTAATTTGACTTAAATTTGATTTTATTATATTAATCTACATAACACTTCAGTGAGAAGACAGCTTACTTCCAGACAGGGTTCACTTTGAAATGCTCTACCATACTCAGGCAGGCTCAGCATAGGCAGCTTCCTTTTGAAAACATGCTAAATAGTAAGGCTAAGAATGCCTATTTCCTAAGTGAAGATAAGCCAGAATAACAAAAACTATAATTGTGTACCCTGATGAGTGATTCCTGACTGCCATTCACCAGAAAAAAATTACTCTGTATTTACCCATCAAAAAAATATTTTTCCAAAATACAGGGGATATGGTAAAAAATCAAATTAACTCAGCATTTTATCAACCCTAATACAGTCTTACTGCACTATTTCATAGAAACACAGCTAGGCAAATGCAAAGGCATTCAAACTGACAAGTTTCTGCTTTTCTTTTTCAGCTTAACCATTTTACTTTGAAAGGAACCTTTTAATCAAGTTTATGGGATTTGGGTAACTTTCCATTCTAAGGTCTGCCACAGAGTAGGCATTTCATCTCATTCACCTAGGGTAAGGCAAAAAGGCAACACAAAGCAAAAACGCACAAACACAGAAGAGGAAACATTTTTCCTGGGATAAGAATTGTATCTTCTCTGAAGGAAATATTATTAAGGATTTCTGCTGAGCACCCAGGTCATTTTAGGAAAACTATGTTTATTTCTCTATACATTCATAAAATACAAAATGAATTATATGAAATAGCATCCTGAGCACAATGATGAAGTGGGCAGATTTTCATTAGATTTCAGAAAACATTTTGTGGAGTTGTGTGAGCAATTTATGTCTTCAATAAAAAAAAAAGAAACTAGGAAGGAAAATTCCATTAATCTTCAAGTAGAAGGTCTTTATGTTCATATAATTCCACACTAAATAAAACCAACCCTTCATTAATTTCATGGATATTGTCTGCCACATTTACAGATGCTGAACTTTATCAGGTTGTTCTTACTAATTTCTCAATATATTGCTGGGCAAATAAGGTGTAGATAACCAATAAATCCAGAGAATTTAGTGAAAGCAACCCTCCAATTCTTACTAACATTCAACAACAATTAGTGTACATACCATACTATGAAAGAAGCAGCAGCCTTCCTAAATAACACAAGTTTACTTCAATATATTACCACAAATATTAATCCTATTCTTATAATTCATTCTGAATTTCAAAAACTTCTTGCACACACATACACTCATTCTCTCATGACAGTGTATAAAATATCATCTGTCTTTTGCCACAGTGGGAAACAGTAGTTCCCTAATACTTCTAATTTGCTAGTTAGGCCAAGAACAATTAGGACTCTACGGCACCCACAGAGAAAACAAAAGAAATAGTTCGAGAGAAACAATAGAAACCATAACAAATAAAGCACTGCGATGGAAAAGAAATCTCTGTTGCCTGCTTTGTAAAAATATGAGGGGTCCTTTGCTAGCTAGTTCAGCAAACCCATCTCATAATTGAATGTATGAGAATGCAGAAGTGCCCAGTGTCTGGGATAAATTAAAAGCTAGAATTCTGTACAGCAAATTTATTTTGCAGGTGCTATAGAAATAAAACTCCTTCCAAAATCCAGCAGCAGGCTACTGAGGAGACAAAGGACCTAAGAAAAGCAAGAAATTAATCCACAAAAAAACAATGAGATGAACTGAGATTTTTACTCATAAAAAAATTACTTACACAACTATAATTACCTAACCACAAACAGTCTTCAGCAACAACCCAGTTACAGCTTCAAAGGCAGACAATGACAGTAGTCCACAATGCAAAGTAGTCTGGTTATGAAAGTATATCACTAATTGTAAAAAGAGTAATATTAATAGTAGGAAGAACTAGAAAAAGAACAACAACAACAATAGCAGTAACAATAACGATGGGGAAGTTGGGGGGGGGCAAACTAAAAAAATAAATTAGATTGGAAAGAAAAATATTTTCTCCTGTTGGGAATTAAAATCCCTGTCATCTTAAAAACATAACTTGGACTTAATGTAATGTTTTAATTGATATTTCTGAATTGCATCATTTTCAGAAACTTGCAATAAATAAATACATTAAAACTTTGCTCTGGGTTTGTGAATCTATTTATAAATTAGCTTAACTGTTGGACTGCCCTACCAGGCTCTGAGAATGTATAATCACTTCTCTCCTCTGCTTGAGGAACCGAACATACACCTTGAAGGAAACTGTTCTCACCCTTAGCCAATATTGTTGATGTTGCAGTAATTTGAATGTCAAATATCTTGGGGAGAATGTCAGATTTCGTGGTTAAAGATTAATTTGAATGTGTCATAATATTTAGACTCATGTAATAGATTCAAGTAATTATTCAGATAGAAAAAGAAACCCACACAGTAAAAGACTGTTTTAAAAAAATCACATATTTGATTTGAACTCCACTTCTTATGAACTGTCCCATGTAATAGGCCATAAAGTTTGACTTTTTCCTGTTTTCTGGATCAGTGGATACTTTCACAGGTCACAGCAATTGAAACAGGATGATAGAGGAGACTTATAGGAACCTTTCCTCTGCCCTCTCCTCACCTCACTATCTTCAGCCCCAGCCATGCTTCTGTGACTGTGAGGAACTAGTAAATATTAGTGCTCTTTTACATTACCATTATGTGCTCTCTGTGTGTTTATAATTCATTACTCGCTAAAGGGTAAAACAATAATTGTTTGTAAGCATAACAAAGTAGGAAAGGCAAAATGATGACCTAGATAAAGAGCATGTCAAACACTCAAACATAACAACAAGGGCACTGGCTATAGGGAAACTACTGCTCTGTCCCTCATTTCCTATTAGGTTTCAAAGATGTTATATTCTTTTTATATCATTCTGAATGTGTTCTGTCACAGACTACAAGTAAGGGTTTGGTTTACACCTGGACCTGTCCTATGAGCACTATAATGAGCCCCACACATTATTTCTGCCTAGGATTTTGTTTTTCAGAATATTTTTTTATCAAATGGGCTACTAATTGACAAAATTCCATACATACACATTTGAGGTCTGCCAGACATGACAGAATGATGTGTTTCTCAGTAATATATTTTATAACTTATACAGACCTTCAAAACAAGCATAATGCACATCACAGACATTTAAATTAGGTAATAAAACTTAATCTGTTTATATGCAAATGCAATCCTACAAGCTATGACATCCAAAAATATCCAGCTGTACAGGTTTACAAGAGGAGTGACTAATTTGTGGTTAGTGCAGATGCAGCATTGCCTGCCTTTTCAGCACAGCAATATTACAACACCTGCTGCAGGAAGGGTGATGCAACCTGAAATTCACCATCAGCCCTACATTGTTAGCAATTACAGGTTGCTTTTGTTACTAATTTTAAATGGGCTACCACGCATTTTTTTGCACTGATTTTTAATTGCACACATACCATGCCCCACAAAATTCCATGTGAGCCATAGGTCCTCGAAGCATTACTGTATCTGAATTGTTTCAAACAACATGTTAGTTTATTAGGAGAATCAAGCTGTTCTGAGTCTCAAAAGGGCACAGGAAAATTCATAACTTCCAGCAGAATGCAATACTGTAGAAGGGCACCTACTGAGAAAGTTAGCAATAACTGAAACACCTTTTTGACAAAGGAAAACAGCCTAAAACAGGCTAATATGTTCTACATATGCTAAACCATGTCCAAAAGCTTGTATGCACTAGCCTAAGTATAGCTGCAAATGCTAAAATGCTTTCAAGTAAAAAAAAAAAAAAAGAAAAGAAAAAAAGCAAGCTATGGTTGGTATTTTAAATTTGCAAATATGCATGCAGTTTACATGGGGATTATTTTCTCTGGGTAGGTCTTCATTTTCCCCTGAAGAGGGAGACTTAAACTAATTTGAAGGTGGAGCACACCACGCATGAGCATACAGGGTGTAAATTGGACTGAAAAATAAGCAGCTTAACTACCCAATAAAAATGTATGGGTTGGTAACTCAATATTATTTTAAATAACAGTCCTGTTAAAAAGACAGTAATTCCACAAATAAAAATGCATGTGAGATGTATCAATTATATCTTTATTATATTAAAGGTATGTGACACATAGTAATATATTAATACTGAATAAATCCCATTGTTTACCATTGCATACTCTGTTCTTGTGGTCTTTTGAAAAAATTATAATGAGCAAATGCAAAGCCTTATTTTGTATTTTTGCCATCCTGAGTACTGTTTACCTCTTCATTGCTTTAACAATTGCTAAAACAAAGACATTATTTCATTGTCTTGCTTATGTGAATACCCCAGTGTGCTTCCATGGATATTGAGCTATCAGGCATTGATTTCAAGCCTGGAAGTCCAGGAGAACCACATGTGCAAGAATCATTACCTTCCAAAGGCATCAGCTGCTCAAAGAACCCACTCGGAAGCAGTTGGGTTCCCACAGGAAAGAGCAATCACAAACATATCATGAGAACTACAATGACAACTTAGGCCAGAAAACATTACCTGTCACTGAAAGCCTACTTGAAGGATAAATTAGCTTTAAAAAGGCAATTAAAACAGGCCTTGCCAAAATGAATGTCTGGTCTAACCACTTTGACTGTGTTTTTTCGTCATGGCATATTCACAAGCAGTGTCTTTTTGTTGTTTTGCCTTTCAAGTACAAGGAAATTAAAAAACTTGGCAATGGCATAAAAATCTAAATACATTCCATAAGACAAACACAACGGGAAGTATAATCTTTTGATAAAGACAATGCTTAGGGCAGCCACAATAAGACAACAGCACATGCAGCATTCCCCAGTGTTGTACAAACGAACATTGTACATCTGCATCTCAGCTCTGTCAGACACCACTGCTGGCAGGAACATCAAAAGCTGCTGCTTAAGCACCAGGCCTGTGCTGAGTCTTGCTGCTGGACAGAGTGTGAGGGATGCTGGAAGAGGAGAGTGGGATTTGCAGTTGCAGTGCAAGCCTTTGGCATTGCAGCACCCACACCAACTTCACACTCTCAACTCCTCTTTCCAGGGGTTCAGATTCCTGAGGAGCAGAGCTGGTCTGGCAGAAGCTGAGCCAAACATCCTCCCTATGGCTGCACAGCACAGAGCACAACACAGGAGACATTGGCCAAGGGCAGTTCAGTTCAACAAGTTACCCTGAACTCCAGAGAAGAGCAGAAAAATTTCCTCTACTGTGAGAGTGTAGGAGGCTTCACAGCATTTATTGAGCCTGTGAAACAAACACCTATTAATGGCTAATATTTCTTTACGACTTAGCACTTTATAATATAGGAATATCTAAAGATAAATCTTACATGAAAGACAAGTTGCATCCTACTTGCAGTCTTAGCAACCACTCAGCCTTGTTTTACTTTTGGCTCCCATGAGAAGAGAAACCCCAGGACCTTCTCTCTTCAAAGACAGAAATGTGTTTTGGAAAGAACTAAAATCCCAAGTCAGTTTAGAAAGGGGCAAAGCCCTGTCATCACATCTGCTCTGCATCTTTTTCTGTCTAGGTTTTGGGTTGTTTTCTTTTTTCCCCTCTTGTACAAGGCAGCATAAAAAGGATTAGACAGGAGGAATCATTGCGTTTTTCACTGTAAGTACTAAACATGCTTTTTCTTAAATATATCTGAAGAAGAAAAAAAATTACAAACAAATTTCAGAACGCTTAACTTTTTGAAAGAGCATAATGAGTGATTTTGATAGAAATTATGAAAATAATATATGAAAGCTACTCTAGAAATCATCTGCTGCAGTCTTACAATGTAATTTCAAGAAGAAAAAAAAGCAAAAAGTTAAATATCTATATGTATATAATGCATATGTGTGTGTACCTGATGATATTTATTGTTAAGCTGTGTATAACAAGTTTCTAGAATGTTTAAAAAGAATATTTTTCATTGGCTAAGAGCAAGACAAAAATGTTTGGTGTATATGTGTTTGTTCCTAATCTTATTCAGCTACGGACAACCTCACATTTGTGTTGGGCTATGTTGATTCAAGACTGTATAATCATTTTCATCAGAAGTCCTGTGTTTTCTGTTGCAGTCACAGTGCTCTGGGGATTCTCAGCTCCAACGTGCACTTCTCCACTGTGTGATGCCTCTGGTCAAATGCAAGGGGTTTGCATTGTACTAGAGGTATTCACCTTGCAATTCATAAATCCTAAATCTTGGAAATATCCATCAGTCATTCTAGCATGGAAAGTCACACAATAATTAATTTTTATGTAAAACTACCCTAAAAATACTGTTGTGAAAGAAAACTTTGTAGGATAAAGTTAAGACTCTGTTAGTTCCTCTTTGAAGTAAATTCAGAAGAGGACTGTGTTAGACCAGATATTGTTACATTCCATCTCTATTTAGCTATTTTCAACAGGTACTTTCCACAGTTGCAAAAGTTACAGATGTCTGCTTCAAATGAATGGTTGTGATGACAGATAATGTCTTGTGAAATGTCTAAAAGCAGTTGGTGGATTTAAAGGTGAGAATGAAGCTTGCTCTCCCTGGGATGTGGACATTGTAAGGATGTACCTTCTGTACTGAAAAGAGAAAATCTTTTATTAAGTGATACAATACTGGGGAAGAGAAATTTTACATCCTACTTTGAGCACACTCAGGAAAGCAATCTTACTGATGACCTGAACATTGTTACCAGTCCTGCAGCTTGAGTTAGTACAGTTTACTAGAAACATGTAGATTACAATAAGACAAACTTATAACACCACAGTTGCACAAAAATAGCAGAAGATGGCAACTGAAAGAGACGATGCAGTAACTTGAGGCAGCCATATAGGAATAAACTGTGGAGATTGCTCCAATTACCAATGGGACTCTCTGTGTGTGAGTGATTATATCCATGTAAATTAGTGTGCAGCAAAAAAGGGAGCTGATTTGGGGTTGATTACCCGGCTCCTCTCAGCAAGTTATTAGACTAACGTTTTATTGTATTAATTTACTACATTTTAATGTATTAAACATGTTTGAAAAACATTGCAAATGTATAAATAGATCAGTCAGTCTCATATTCCCAGTGCGGAACCAAGTGGAGCACTGAGCTCATCAGTAGTAACAACAGCAAAGCATCAAGTTGCATTGGGTTTTCTACCTAGCAATGCCCTCAGTTTATATTGGTGACAGGAACAGTACTGAGACATACACTCTCCTAAACTATTTTCTTACTTAACCTTCTGTGTTCAGTTACCTTCAATTACAGCCTTTACTAGTTTTGGACTGATGATCCCTAAAATTGCAAATATCTCATAAGAAAAAATGTTTAATTTGGATGATACAAGAATAACTAAATTAATGAACACTCTCAGGCTTATAGTAGAGATTTGAAGATTATCTCCAGTATTACCATGTGCTTGGCATCACTCTTTACATTGTTTTTATTATTAATTCCTCTTAATATCTGGAAATCCATAATTCTCATCTCTACTGCATTATCTGCATAGATCACCTTAATTTAACCTTGGATAAAATCCTTCTTCTGTAAACTTCCAATGATGTGTTGTATGAGTTTTAATGTCAACCAACCCTCAAGTTGCTGTATTTGAAAATTCAAATAAAAAAGCTCGCTGTAGGATGTTGCCCTGAGTTTTGCAGTTCTGATGTTTTCATTCTTCTGTATCTGTTTCTCACACATTCTCTGTAAACATATCCATGTTTTTGTAACAGTAGTTTATTATTTACATTCCTTTCTCCTGAGTGGAGAGATTTGATGGACATTTCCTTTGACCAGTGTGATTGAGGGGTGACGAGGTTGTGCCTCCAATCCACCGTGGTTTCTAAGATACGTATAAAATAAACCTGGCCCATTTGGGGCCCAGTTGTTTCTTTGCTCTGTTAGCAGGTGTCCATGTCCTTCTTTTCATGTCCTTATTGCGACAGTAGGAGGCAAATACAAGAAAGTATTCTTGGACCTTGAAAAGCAGTGAATGCTAAATATTGGTAATTTTCTTTCTTTCTAACTGCATTCTTAAGGAATTTCTCCTATTTCTAGTTGTTCTTATGCCAAAATTTAAAAAAACCCACTACTGTTCAACACTACCAGTGTCCCCACTAAACATACCAGACTGGAGAGCTGAACTCTGTACTGTCCTCACAAAACTCTTTCTTTTTGAATTTACTTTACATTTTTCTTCCTTTGGCTTTGAAAATCCTCTATTTAGTAATTCTAGGCTTCTTCTCAACCCCCCGTTCCTCAATTTGCCAAGCACTGACTTTCCTTTTATTTTTAAATTATAATTCATAATTAACTGTTGAAATGGTCTTATCTGTATCATAAACACTATAGAAAAACCTTAGATCTCTGACCACCTTATTTTCCTTTTTCATCTTCTGTCACATTTTTAAAACAACATTTAGCCATGTCCTGTTACATTATTCTCTTTGATTTCGATTCTAAATTCACATTGTATTAACAACTGTGTGCATAAAAATAACATTTTAAAAAATACGGTTGAGTGTTTCATGATTTACCTAAAATATTTTGCAAAGAAGAATGTGGTAACAAATCTGCTGGATCAGAGAGACAATGTTCATGCACTGATAGAGTCCGGCCTGTGAGAAGGAAAAAGCTGAGGGTTTTTTAAAACTTCCCAGCATTAAGTTACTGGTATGGCCAGGGAGAATCACTTCACTTCTCTTCTGCCTTTTTCCTGCCTCTGTCCTGTCTATACAGAATGTAAATTCTTGTGATGACTTCATATCAGACATGAGTAATAATCTCTGAGTATCAACATGTTATAAATACAGATACCAATAGACTATAAAAGAACAGGCTTTCTGATATTCACATTGAATTAACCCAAACTATTTCTAATTTATTGATAAAATTAGCTTCTAATTATTTTTAGAGCTTGATGAATTCTAGTTTTAATATACCTAGAAAATACAATTATAAAGACAAAGAGATCTCCAGTTGCAAGCCCTTCTCAATTGCCTAAAAACTCAATATCGACTAAAACAACTTTTTTAATTTAAAACTTTCCTTGAGAGTTTTCCTTGCAATCAATATGCTTTAGTCATTTAAAAAAAAGTTTGATAATGTAAATACATACCAGATTAGATAGCAAAAGCATAAAAAGCATGGTTCTATAGGCAAAGTTTTACTTGCAAATGTAAGTAAGAAAGCGGAGAAATTAATCTAAAAAAACCAAAAAACCTACCTTTGTCTATTTGATGTGGACTTTTGTAATCACAAAAGTATTCCTCTGGAACACTTGAAATCTCAAAAGCAATGCAGATACTGCTTAGAATATACTAAATGGTGACAATCTGAAAATAACCAGGTATTTTGTAATTTTGTCTTTTTGATTTTACTGTACCAAAGAAGTACTATGACTGACAGGTAGAAGAAAGTTTTTTCCACAGTGGAAAGAAGTGGAGCAATATAAAATTCAGAAATGGCCTGATTTGACATCAGCACTATCAACATCATTGGATACTTATAAAGAAAGCATTAAAAATTCTGCTGCTCTCCAGCAAGCAACAGTTAGAGACATTGTTGCAAAAGTAGAAAAGAAAAAGCAAAAGAAAAAAAATTTCATATTAAGATTTCATAAAAATGTTTCAAAAAACATAAAAGGAGAATTTCATACACTGTTTGTAGGCCCTGCATACTAAATATTCATTTAATTTTAAAATTAATTATGATGTAATTTTATAAAAAATGACAACAAATGTATCCATAATAACAAACATACCAGTGTTTGCTGCTTGCGGTGTCTCTGTTGGCAGTTTCTGAAGGGCCTGTTCACCATCTGTCTTCTCTGGTGAGCTGTTGCACTGAGACTGCTGTTGGTCTTCATCTTGAGCAACAAATGAAATTACACCTAAAACAAATAGATACCAGGTGTTATATCACCCAGGCACTGAATTTACAAAAACAGACTGCCAGACACGTACAGGTATTTCCTCAGTTCAAAACTAATGAAATATGAAGTAAAACTTCCACTCCAGGTGTCAGCCATCCAATTACAATTTATGATATTAAAAAATTTCTCTTGAGTGAGTACAAGGAAATTAACCATTTTTTTCCCCAAAGTGTTTTTCTACTTGCCTGAAGAGATCCATAATGAGCACCTGAAAAAGATCAGTTGTAGGAAAAATAAGCAAACCACTCCATAAAAGTTACAAAGTATGATGGTCACTAACAGTATCTTTTTTCCAGCTCACTTGTCTGTGCATAATCTTGACTCTTTCTGCTGTTGTTTGTTTTTTTAAATCACAGTGTCTCATTCTAGTGCTATAAGAGAATAAATGTAATAGTTAAAAAATTCCTGTTATACATTTTTGTGTTGTACGCTAAACTGTAATCAAATATTTCAGGAAGATAAAATACAGAGAGACTGTAAACCCAAAATATTTAAATTGGAAGATTTCTATTTAATAATAGAAAAGTATAGTATAATATGTACAGGGTTCCTTTAAGTAATATTAATCTTATTCTGGAAGATTTGATATACTGGCTTTAAATTAGCAGGTTTCATTTCTTCTATTTTGTGCCTCTGTCTAAGAATTTTAAATCTACACAAACTTTTGGAAATACTACATAACATTCTTACTGTATCTAATTTACTGTCCCTCAGTGTTTCAATACATTCCGGAGTGTTTCAAAGCCAAAATAAATACATGTTGCAGGTTTAATTCTTGCTTCATATAAAAAACTAATTTGAGGAGGTGACTTATTTTTTATTGTTATATAGTAAGAAATGTTCTCATTCGAGATTATTACAATTCATGTGAAATGCCTCCAAAAGGGAATTTGTTTACTGTGTCTTACCAAGGACTCAGGGAAACTGTTAATAATGGAACTTTTAAAAACTGAAATGGAGAATTATGAGAGTCCCAAAAGAATTTTATTTGAAAATACCTACATCTAATGGTATCCTTTGTTTCTCCAGCTTTGAGTGGGGCAGATGTGTGGTGACAGAGCACATGGCAGAGGTGTCCTGCTGTGCTCCCTGAGCAGCTGAATTTGTCCATGATACTCTCAATGGTGACTGCACCAGGTGACAATTTCAACATGACAAACACTGACAAATCATCCCTAATAAGAAGGATTGCATTAAATGATTACAAGAAAGAATCTCTTTTTCTTTGAGGGACAAGAACTGGGAAGCACAGGTATAAAACACCAAAGTTGAAAACAAAACAAAAAAATGGAAATAAGTTTAAATCCAGAGGACCTACATAATATATAACTGTAAATTGAAAGAAATAGAATCCCAGATTTTCTTTCACTAAGAAAACTCTACTTAAATGCAACTAAACTAAATTAAAATAATTAAAAACAACAACAAAAAAGCATTTTAAATGAAAAATGTTTTACAAATTACTAACATTACTCCCAGTAAATAAGCCAAATAGGTCCAATAGGCAGGAGAATGGCTGCAATTTCAGGAAATTATAGATTATTTTTTTTAATCCTGAAAGATAAGGTAGATGTGCAAGAAGAATAAAAAAAAATCATTATGGAAAGGAGAATTAAGTCTGAAGAAAATGCTCAAGGTATATAAATCTTGATGTAAGAGGAGATATAAAATGGCACTAATAGCAAATAGATCTTAGGATAAGTACTGACTAATTAATCTGATTTTATGTCTCAATATATAATCCTAAAATTATTCTGGTCTATTGAAGCACAATATCAGAGAGAAGCAAAATGTAAGAGAGAATTAATTAATTTTAAACATCATCCTCACCATCCATATACTTGAAATATGTCAGTTATTATAAGACAATGAGTAATAAAATACAAAATTACAGCTTTGAAGTTGATCAGAAAGACTTGGCTAAATGATGAAAATCAATACATTCATAAATTTTACGGACTTCTTGCAGTAAAGAATATTTTGTTACACATAATTTTGAAATTTAATAATTTTTCCTTGTGGTTTTCGTCCAGTGACAATGGAGGCTTTTCTTTACTGATTGTATTTCAGAATTAAGTATCATCCATATGTGAATGTGGGAGAAAGAGGGACAGAACATGAGTGATCACAGCTTTAAATAATGAGGTGGTAAAACAAACAGTCACTTTTTTTCTCTGCACAAAACGTGATCTCAAAAGCATCAAAATATTGGGCTGAAGCACTTGAATAATTAATTTTTATTTGCAGCAAACATTGGAATGCTTGAAAAGTTCCAAAAGCATAAATTGCTAATGCTCAAGAATATTTCAAGAGCTATGGTAACTAAAAACTACTTGAATTGCTAAACCACTGTTCTGATAATCCAGCAATTGCATGATCAAAAAATCATTGAGGAACTGCACTATAATTGCTGACACTCAAATTTTCCTTCTTTATGAAAAACAGATCTCAAACAAACAGAATTAATAACAAGTAGGTTATAATCTGGATCGATAAAGGTGACTCAATTGATGTAGTCAATACAGATCTCTGCAAGGTTCTCAATTAAATCTGCCAAAGTATTTTGATAAAAAATAATGAGTTTTACTACAGATGGCATACATTTTATAACTCTGTTTATCTGCTTAATCTTAAAATATTCATAAATAGTCTTTCGTAATTTTCAGGGGCATCAAAGTTTCTACTACTGGCTCAAAGCTATTTGAATTCTTTATTAGGGAAAAAAAGAAAATTATTGCAGGCAAGAACTGCAAATAGCAAAAGAAAAAAGTGTATTAATTTCATGTCAAATATAAAATGCAGAGTCCTTATCAGTGAGGACAGTACATAGTATGATCTGCTTGACTTGAGTCTATAAATTAATGCAGAATATTTTCCTAGGAAATATTAGAATACTCTCTCTCCTTCTTTGGGAGTAAATGGTGCAAACCAACGACCCCTATTGGAGGCTAAGATAGCAGATGATACATAAATATATTAATTTATTCAAATTATGGGCTACAAAAATATTCCTGTCAAGAGATGTTTTGCAGGATGGGAAAAAGACTTTTATACAATGAAGAGTAATAAAAAATACTTTGTGCTCTATTAAGTAATAAATAATACATTGGAAATGTGCCGAAACACTGCATCAAATATGACAGATTTAAAATAACAAATACAAAAAGCAAAGTTACATTTTTCTCTATGGCTCTGCTGAGCTTGGTTCCTGTTTTATGAATGAGCTTTGACACAGAAAGTTCTGGTCTTTTGGCTGTGACTGCACTGTCACCCTACAGAACCCACTGATGCTTCCACTGACTTCAGCAAAGGCACTGGCATCTCACATTTCCTTACTGATGCTACAAAACAACTGACAAATGATAATTTGTTCATGCACAACAGTCCTCAGTGTTTGGGGTTTTTTCTTGTATCCAGTTGCTCGCTTCTTGTTTCTATGTCACATAAAAATTCTTCACTGAAAGAGTGACTGGGCACTGGAATCATCTGCCCAGGGAGGTGGTGGCATCACCATCCCTGGAAGTGTTTAAAAAAAGCCTGGACGTGGCACTCAATGCCATGGTTCAGTTGATGAGGAGGTGTTAGGTCATAGGATGGACTCGATGGTCTCAAAGGTCTTTTCCAGCCTGGTTTATTCTGTGATTACACAGCAACGTACCTTACCAAAATGTCACGGCTGACAATTTTTAAAGCATACATTCAAAACCCAGCAAGATTCCATGTACATCCCAGAGACACAATTCCCACTTATTCAACTGGTCATAGAGTTATGCCATCATCAACTATTTCAGAAAACAACACTCCTTAGCTTTCCTTTTGCACATATATAAGATACTAAACTTGCACATATATGATGCTAAACTTGTCAAAGCAATAATACAAGTATTTCTAGAATTATACTGAAAATAAATAATTAAAATTTACATAAATTGAGGAGGTTTTCTTTTTGCTGACACATCATTCCTTTAAAAGCTTTCTTGGTCAAAACATCCTGGCACATTTTCTATGTTTACCATCCAGTGTGTGTAAACATTTTATATAACTACAGTCCACATATTATACCAAAGCCTTGTTTTATATTGCTTCAGAGATTAATCCCTTTAAAAGGAGGCAGGCTGTTTTATTTCCCAATAAAATTATAATTGCAACACCCCAAGTTAGACTGACTCATTGGCTATATACAATATTACCCTATCCATGAATACAATTAAGAAAGCAAGAAATGCTCAATGCTTTCCTTTCTGTGTAACTTAAATGGAGTATTTGAAAGATACACAGTGTGCATGATTATTTTCTGCTGCAGAGAGATGATAAAAGTCCACAATATTCCAATATTTTAACTGGAAAAAAGAATAGAATGCTACATGGCCACAGAATTCATCACACAAATCTGAAAAGACATAGCAACATTTGGCTTGCGGTTTAAATATACCAACATGAACTTAATAAGGTCTTGGGAGTAGGAGGAGGAGTTTTTATCTTTTCCTGGGTTTTTTCTGGCCAATTAAATCTATGTGTAGTTGCTGCCACAAAAAAGTTCCACAGAGGAGATAAGATAAATTAACAAGATGAGTCTAATTTGTGTAGCTATTCGGCTAATTTTTCTTGCAGTTTTTCTACTGACAAAAAAGGGTATTTTTTTAGGTTAGAACAAAACTTTATAATCCCTGTTTTGCTTAGGAAAACCTCTGTGATGAGACATGTAAATTCTAAGGAGTTTCTGTAAATCCTACAACTTGTTGGTTTAGTGGGATTAAATTAATTGCTCCCTGCATCAATGGAAAAAGAATAAGCTTGAATACTTATCCCTAGGAGAATGTATTGGCATGATCTCCATCACCTTGCTAAAATTGTTCTTCAGCTGCATCTGACAGGCCATGGCCTGGAACATGCCGCCCTTTTTCCTCAATTTAAGCTTCAAAGCAGCATGGAAAAGCACTGCCTACTAAAGACATATATAGTTTAAAAAATTAATGAAAGGTGAGACATAAAATTAGAAAGCCCCTTTCCAAAAGCTAGGGGTTTTTATGGATAAAAGGACACTGACTATAAAAGGTGTGTAGGTTTTTTTGCACAAGACATATTCAAGCATTATGAGTTTTGGTCTATTCTGGAAAAATTCTGGTACAGTCTGTGGAAAACAGAAACAAAATCTTGATAAAATATAAAGCAATCTGTAAAAGATGCTTTATCAACCCTAAAGAAAATTGCTCAATTACTTAGAAAACAGAGTGCTGAAGAATTTTATGTAGTGACAGAATCTTCTTTGAGGTGTTTATTACCTATTATTTCTGTGTTAAAGCTGTCATGCACCTACAAACTAGTTGAAGCACGTAATATTAGACCTCTGTTGGAATGCTTCCAAATGGACTTTGGAAATAACTGGGCCCATTTTTAGCTTAGCAACCATAAAACAGCAAGACAGAAAGCAAAAGCAGCATAATTTTGCAGCTATATAATTTTGAAAATAAAAGGACTTTGAAAGTAAATGAAAAATGCAAACCATTTGCTCAGTACAACTTACATGGTAAAAGTAGAATTTATTTTAACATGACAAAAACAGTACTAGAACACCAAGGCTACAAAATTTTATACTTAAAAGTTGGGAAGTTCTAGACTTGAAATTACTCATCAGCACTATGATAGAATCTTCAACTACATATGTAAATAGTTGTTCTTTTTTCAGTGCAGGATAAAATTTACTCCCCTGTAGATAGCTTTGGAGCATTGCTTTTTATTTTCAGTCATTCAAAATGTTCATTCCATGAATTATTTACTTCCTTCTAAACAAATTCACCAAATTGAATAGAGAATACATTTTTGGGGGATGTTTAAGTTATACTTCGTTTATACTATCTTGAACCTAGAAAGGATTAAGCTTCCTGAGTCCTACTTAATTTCCACTTGAATTACCTACATATATATTATATATTTTTATATATATATATATATTTATACACATCAGCTTTCACATTTTCAGGACCTGAAAATTCTGCTCTGGAGAACAAATCTGACTTCCCAGCCTTGCACAGTTTAAAGCAGACAAACTTTCATTCTCCTTGAAGCAACAAGGAAAGCACTTCCTAACATGTTGCCTTATGTAGGACACTTGGTAGATAGGTTTATATCAAACCTAACATCAGACACCAAAATCAGCCGCTGCTTTTCAAACCTGTGACAGTGGCCTCTATTCCCTCCACCCTCTCCCTGCTACAGCAGCTGATGATCAGAGAGTGTGCACGGATTTCTGTGAGAGAACCAAACTTGTCTCTGATTCAGAGGAAGAATGAACATGATTTCCTGAGGTAGTGATTAAAGCAAGCACTGAGCCAGGGGGTGGATTTGAGATAACTGGGCCCCGTCCTTTTCAAAGGATAACTTTAGCCTTCTATCAAGTTATTTTAAAGTGTAAAATAAATGAACCTTTCTGAGAAAAAAGGGCATAAATGGCTTCCCAGCATTTGAACCAGTAACTTTTTGTTGGGTAAGAGAGACTGTTCTCCCCTTTTTCACTCAGTGAACATGTAATACTTCAAAATACAATGGAAACCATTGTAATAGAAGTCTGGGGAAGGAGAGAACATTGAAGATGTAGATCAGAACATGCCATCTATGTCCCTTTGAAGGTATGGCTTTTATCACCTGGTATTAATTTGCTATATGATAGATCCCTTGGAGCCTCTTCTACTGAAACTTTCATTACATATAAAAGAACTGAGGATGTTCTAAGGCAGAAGAAGAGAATATTCCTAAATCTTTAATGTTTAAAAAAAGGCATGCTAAAATATAGTACATCCTCAATATTTCCTGGTGCACATTTTCGATGGTTACAAATTTCATTCAAATATGATTCCTATTCATAGAAAGTGATTTTTTTTTCCCAGGGCTACAGATCAGAGCACTGAAGTCTTCCTATGGCACTAGGCCAAGCTTTGTTACAAGTATTAATTTCTTTGCACAAATCACTTGTGAGTTGATATGGCATTATTAGTTACATTTTACATATCAGATACTAAAAACAAATTGGCCAAAGGAGCAAAGTAGTTTGGCATCCTCAGGGACAAGACTTCATAGCTTTTTAATGCTGAGAAAACAGCTGTCATTAATCTCAATTGTCTACGAATGTAGCAGAATCAAGTCTCAAAGTCAGGAACCCACAAACTCAACACTATACACACTAAGCATTTTGGATTAAGAGATTTATCCATTATTGGAAAACCTTTTGTTTAAGAAGTCCAAATCTTTTCCTGAGTGCTATTCAGTTACTCTAGGATGGCCTCTTCTGTTTCCATAATTCCCTCCCAAACACCCTTGTAACTTCACTCTGCTCAGAGTTACTACAACAATTACTCTACCAGCAAGACAAAGACTGATTGCACAGCCTCATTCTCAAAATCATGCTTTTCATATTATGGGGTAAATAAGGAGCAGCATGGAATTTTAGAACCATTACAAAACATTTAAAAGTTATGAAATCTGAATTATTATTAAAAAAAAATTCAGGACAAAACATTTTTTATGGTATGCTGATGTTGGTTAAAACAAGCAAGAATTTTGCTGTTGTACCATAATATAATTATAAATATGGATGGACACAAATTATGTACAATTAATTTTACACCCCCACAGCCTCCACACATGTCAAGAAAGAACTGAGTTCACTACATTCTGTTTATGTGCTCTTGCCTTGTGGCCAACAGATTGAACATTAATTAAGGGATAAAATCAAATTCTGGTCTCTGCCTTTAAATCTTTGGTTCTAGCAGTGCTAAAATAACTAAAGGTGTTCAACAGGTTTTGGAAAATTAAATATAGGCCCATAAAATTAGTGATAATTCAAAATAATTGCTTTCCATTGAGTCAATTTTCATGACACCAATTAGATGCATAAACTTGTTCATATGCTGGCATTTTTGAAGGACCTGACCACATGCTTTGCAGTAACACAGCTTTAAGAATAAAAATATGAATTAATTTAAAAAAAACAGTAATTATAGGCTTACTTCCAGAAGAAAGGTTATGCAGAACAAATGTGAGTATTAGATATAAACAGACTTAATCTGGCAATTTATGGAGATATTTTATGTATTTGAGTCCCAGACCGTACCGTGAAAGACTCCTCGTCTGCAGGGAGATACACTCAGAGTGTAGGCACCGGTGTCCTCTGGGTTGACCTCGAGGACAGGATCACCACTCACCATTGAGAGATTCGAATATACCTGGGGAAGAGAATTCACAAAGAGGAAAAGCCATCAAAAGCAAGTTACTGTGGCAAGAACACTATCAACACAATATCCATTCTGCCTGCTTTGAAGAGTAGAGTATAAAATATCGTATCAGGAAGTCCTGGCTTTTGAGCACATGAAAGAATACACACTGTAAGAGAAAGGATGGCATATACAGATCATATCAAGCACAAATGTTGAAGACATGGCTCACCATGATGAAAAGTATATTGCTCAGGCCATGGATCTACTCACATATGCACAGATTTGCAGTCAGGCCCTTAATATTTTACATACATTTTCTTTAGAAGTGCAACAAAGAGGTTCAGCAGTAGTGATCCATCCTACTACACCGAGCAAAACAAAATCTGCAGCATCATTTTAACATCATTTGCTAGACCTCAGGTGATAAAAGCTGTGCTTTTTGATGTCACAGTTTGTAAATTATATGTATACGTGGCATACATAATAACTATGTGAGCAATGGAGAGACCAATACAATTTTCATATGCTGAATTTTAGATTTGGTAAACTGTAAAGCTCATTGCAAGAATATAGGCTGAGTATTTGCTAACTGCATCTCATTTCTTTCTCACTTGTACAAGTTTGCCACAGACAGACCCTCTGACCAGCTGCTCATGGAAGAGGCATCCAGGTCTGAGGCATCACCAGTCAGAGCTGGGAAGAGCCCACTGGAGTCGCAGGTGGGGCAGCAGAAGCACCCAGGATGTGGGAATGGCTCTGCTCACAGCCTCTCTTTACCTCTGCCACTGAGTGAAGCAAACTCCTGCCCAGTGACAGCATTTTAAACTGACTCTGCAATTTCTGCTCACATCTACAGGTGACAATTTTCCACTGAGGGACAGTCCTTTCAAAAATCTCGTCAGGATATTATGCAGTACTGCAGCATGCTGCCATTTCTTATTACATTAAATAATAAAATAGTGTCTGCTGTTATTTAGGTGAATTTTGAGCAGAATCACAAGTCAAATCAGAGAAGCTTGAATTCTTTTTCCAGCTCATTAATTCATTTCACTAATGACTACAGTTAGTCTGTCAAGCAACCAAGTGGATACCTGCATTCTACAAAGATTTCTTTTGCAATAGAAACAGCATTAGATGTACAGATAATTTTCATTCTCCCAAAGTTATTTTTTTTAAGTAAATATGTTTTCTTAATACTTTCTGTAGAAAAAAAAAAAAAAACAATTCTTAAACAATCTTTTCTTCTGATACAGACAATCATTGCCTACAATGCATTCCCTCTCTGTGGTATTTATGTTCATATAATCAATTTTCCATGTGCTAGTACTTCTAAATCCAGAACTTCTATTGCAAGTAATAGAGAAAAAAACTGAAAGGCAACAACCTTCCTCTCCCCCAACAAATCTGCATTTCTATCTGGATATTAGAAGTCCAACAACCAGAAAGAATATAAAAAGACCACTTGTCAAGAGGGAAAAAAATAAGGCTACAGAGGAGACCAATGAAAAGCCTTGTTTAATTGACACTTTGAAAAGAAAAATTGAAAAAAAAAATCTTTAACTTATCAACAAAGAGCAGAGCATAGGAAAGGTAGGGCTGCTACACACTGAAGATGGGGAAGTTTCATTTATTAACAGATAAACAATAAATTAGTCATGATTCTACATTTAGGGACTATTCCATTGCAGCTCACAATTAATGTATTCAAAATTAAAGGATAGGTACCTAAAAATATAGCTAAGATAACAGAAACAAAAGCAAATTATTAGGGATAGAAATAAGATTAGTTTAAATGAGATTTTTATTTAAGGAAAAAGAAACATGGAGACAGAAGAAAAAGTAGGATAAATATTATTAATTTAAATTGGATAAAAAGCAGAAGGGTGGGGTAATACAGTTTATATCAAAGACTGGACATACCACACTATTTCTAGAAAAGAGTGTCAAAGTAAAAAGGAACACTACATAGTTGATTATAAACATGAAATGCCTACGGATTGCTGATGAGTAAATACGGACAGGAAGTTTGATTTTCAGTCATTCAAGAGCAATTTTTGATATCTTTTCAGAGTAGTGAACTGACAGAAGATAAATTATTTTAAAATGAAGTTGGTAATCTTAAGGAATGACTGTATAAGCAAATACAAAAAGGTTGAGTATAAGCAATGAAATAATGTTAGTACACACATGGCCACTATTTCAGTGTTAAATCCAGATCCCGTATCCAGAGACACAAAGGAATTCTCCCTTCCCTGCCCCACATCAGATTGAACATTTTGGGATCAGATACTTACTAAAACTTGTACATAACTGCTGACCTCAGTCTGCTGTCACCTTTCCTGCTGCAGTCATTAAGATCACTCCTATTCCTCATGCTGCTCACTATTCCAACTGATACAAGTACTCACCATCTTATTCAGGAACCACTCCCATTCCTTTACCAACCCTATTTGTCTCTACTATTTAAGTTATTCACACCTTAACCAATCTCCAACAATATTGTCTCCTCCCTGCAACATCTTGACAAGGTCTATGGTTGTAACAGACATAACTCACCAGTTCCCTTTTACATGTTCCTCAAAGAGAACTTTGTCTTGCTCTAACAGCCATGTGATTCAACAGCTCTGTTACTGAGAATAATTAAATTATCAACCTCAAATGACAAATGGATACTGAAAGTGCTCACACTTGCCCATGCATTAGGGCAATTTATCCTAATATCAGAATTCATACCAAGAATTATTCTCATTTGTTCACAGAAATTTCAGATTCCAATATGGCATAAAGTTGTGTAACATCTGTCTGTTTAGGTGTAGGTCTATTATGCATGGATTTATACAATAACAATACATCCAAGAACACTCAGAAAGTGGAAAAACTTGGAGAATTTAAAAGCACGTGTAGGGGAAAGTCCAGAAATCGCAGATTTTTATGACAAAACTTGTTGCAAACATTTTGTGAGTTTACAGGAAAGCTTGGAGTGAAGAAACAAAAGAATTTATACACAGTAAACTTAGAGTTAACTTTCTTCTGAATATCAGAGAGAGAGCTATTTTTTATTAGAATGCATTTTTATGAGGATTGTATGTAAGAACAGGACACAATTTTGATCTCAGATGTAGCATTAAATAATTTTATATCCTATAATAATCTGCAAAACTGTGTTCCCAAAGGTACCTGAATATGCCTAAAAAATCGTCTATAGATCATTACTGTTAGGCAAATATATTTTGAAGTAAGAAAATAGGTCATAAATGGGGGCACTTTTATAACAACAACAAAAGTAATATTGATTTACAAGCTATCCAAAATGAATCAAGATATGCAATTACTTCTAGCAGTGAGCGGGAGAGGCTGTGCATCAGCTTTTGTCCTAATGTGCAGAGAGGGAATGATGAACAATTACAGACAAATTAACCAGGAACCACACCAAGGATGAGGGTGCCCAGATATGTACTTACAAGCAGTATTTAAACAGAGAGAAATAGGCAGACCTGAACATACACACAGAGGCACACACAAAATTTATCAGGCATGAATAACTGCAGTTTCTTAAAATATGTTACATCATTTCAGTAATACTCGGGAAACTAGAGTTGCAGAATAACACAATGGAGTCAAAATGTAAATTATTATTAAAGTTATCATTGTGACCCTGCAGAACATTTGCTCAAATCAAACCATCTCCAAGGGTTTATTTTTTAAATTATAGTATTCTCCATTGTCTTATACCTGAAGTCATTATTTACGCACAGCCAGAAAGTATAAATGAAGTACATGCATAAAATGCTGCAATTTTAAACTAATTTATCAGTCACAGGTTTGAAAACTCATTCTGCAGAACTGCAATATGGCTATTTAACATGAATAGAAATGAAAAAACAATCTTCAAAATGGCAGTAAAAATTAAATATATAACTTTTTCCAGAGCTGAATAACTGAAAAAGCTTAACTCCAAAAACATCTGCTGACATTTCAGGGCAAAGTGGTGAATGGAAGCAAGAACATAATCAAATATACATAAATTCCATTGTCTCTTAGTATAACAAAGTTAGACTGTAATATGTTCAAGGTTTCCATTTGAAAATTGTTTCTCAGGTTCTGTTTAACAATATTCAGGGGCTCTACTTATCAAAAAGTTAATGCTCTTTGATACTAGGCCAGAACTGGGTCTGTGACAGTCACTGATCAATCTCACAACCAGATTCTTTTTTAAACTCTCAAGAATGGCAGTGTTTCCAAAAAAAAGCCCCCATTTCTTTCCCTCATCCACCTTTCAGTGCATACTTTGCATATTACTAGGAACTCTTTTAACTTTTGCAATCACTCTTTTTTTTCCACCAGCATGTTACAACACTGAAATAAAACATCTTTGCATTGCACTGAGTATATTCCCCAAGTAATTCCTGCTCGTTCAGCTGCAGTCTGGAGTTCTACATAATACAGATTTGTCCCCAAGCCAGGACACCTGTCAGGACCATTAACCCATTTCAAGAAACAAATCTGACATAAGACATTATTTTACCCTTAACTGATGAAGCAATTTCATAACTAGTCATCAAAAACACCCACCTGCCAACAATTCAGGGTTATCCTTAAATTCTGTAGGCCTTTGCATCATTCATTATTGCTATGAAGAATGACTTTTCTATAGTGGAGCTTTTTACAGAGGTTCTGGTAGGTAATGTGGAAGCCACAAGGATTGAAATTGGAAAGACAGATAAAAATAGAAGGATTATGGAATACACAGATTCACTTGTGGCTAAACAATATAAAACTTGGTGACCTTCACCAGTCAGGTTACTGGACTTGAACAGAATTTGTTTCTCAGAAAATCTCAGATACATTACCAAACAAGTGTTAGCCTGAACAGGGAAGTCCCTCATTAAAGGTTTATGGTCTATAATTTTATTATTTTTAGGTATTTTTTTTTCAAATACCCTACTTTCATGTCATTGTTTCACTGACATTGTAAAGATCCAAAATGGATATATACAGAATAAGGAGATAAACAGATTGAGGAGCAGGGAATTCAATATTTTTTCATTATGCATTTATTCTACAATAGTTCTATAAAATACTAACAGTTTGTATAACCTAATACCTGAAAGGTAATTTAACTGGGCCTTGAGATTCCTCTGGAGATTTTACTTTAATGACATCTATTTTGAACAGCAATGAGAAAAAGAGTTGCACAGTTTTACATTTTTATTGCAAAATCAAGCCTTGAAAGAATTAGGCACCTTTATAGCTAAAGTTTCTATCAAAGGTATCATTAGAAGGAACCACCAACACATCAGAGAATTATTTATATCTAGTAGACAAATATTTATTTAAATAAACAAGAAAATTGCATTAAAAATTTTGTCATGAGATGGAGAGATTGGATTTTCCCAGAAATGCTTTACAGTTCCTCCTCTTGTAGGACAATTTGAAGGTAATTTTATAGACACTAAAATCAATTTACATTGCAGTGACCTTATTTTAATTCAGCATCAGAGAAAGGATGTGCTCTCTGGCTGATGTATATATGCACAAATTCTTTATGAATTCTGTTGTGATTTTTTTTTCATATCCAGGAGTAAGTTAATCACGAGAAAGACTATTTGTTGTAAGATCCCCTAAAACCAGCCATGAAGAGCACAGTCGTAGCAGTTCCCTAAGGTTTACACATCAATCAGTAGAAAAGAATTCATAAAACTGTTCACATTTTTCAAGGGAATTTATGGAAATTGTCTTTTTAATCATGGAAAGCTTTGTGGGCACTGAAAGTGTTTTGCTTAGAATTTTTAAAGGTAGACTGATGGAGTCATGCACATGACCTCCCCTGAATTGCAAAGGCACTTCTTTCCTCCCCAGCTCTGGATTCCCACTAATGGTTGCAGAGACAATCAAACCACATAGAAAAAAATTATTGCTGCCCCAGATATAAACCCTCTATATATGATTGAAAAGGAAAAAAGCATTATTCAGCTGGAAGAGGGCTGTCTTTATGAAGTAAAGGAAAGAATTATTTCCCTCTTCCTCCTTCCAGACTTAAATTTCATTTTAAATAGTCACTTTGGAAGTATTACCCTCATTTTGCTTTAGAAAACTCAGGCTATTAGAAAAATACAGCAAATACTGAGAAACAGACTAGCATATAAACAATGTAATTTTTACTTTTTAATGAAATGAGGTTTTTTGTTAAGTTTATAGTTTAATATATTCAGTTATTAAAATGGAATAGTTAAGCTAAATTTACACCTCAGAGGCAAAATTAGCCAAGTATTAGTTCAGCCAAATCACTTATTGCTAAGCATTCATCATGCAGTAAATTGTTTATGGACATGCCTGTAAATTATTATGTTTGTCAACTACTGGCACATCTCATACCATTCTTGATATAGGTTGAGCTTTATTACTTCAGTAAATTAAATTCTTATGTTTGGTTTGTTGGGTTTTTTTTTAATAACATGTATGTCCCAGTTAATCCATGAGAAATTACTTTATATAGTGGATATACTCCAGCAAGGCAGGGTGTATGGGGCACATCAACCAACCAATTCAATAATGAAAATATTCATTAGCCAACAAAATTACAGAAGATCCCATCAAAAACATTTCCAATACTATTACTTTTTAAATTATCTTTGCTCTGTTTGCCAAGACTGACAATATTTCCTCTACCTAATCACCAATTTAGCTACAGTAAAATACAGAAAAATGTCAAAGATGCTGGATTATACAGGAGGAGGAGTTATTGGGCTGTCGGCAATTGCCCCCAAGAGAAACACCAACAAGACAAAACCAGTGCTCTGCTTCACCACAGTCTACCCAGCACTGACAGTAATCAGGCAGCATGGAATGAACAGCAACAAAATTAGAACCATTTCTTTTCCTGTTGCCCTTTGTGCTATACACATCTGAGTAAATAAAGTTTATTTTGCATTTCTAACAAGCTTGTGGGTCACAACTCCCTCCTAGAGGAGGTTTTCTGCATTTTCCTTATAACTATAGATACTTGTGATCATCTTCTGGATTTAGTGATTAAATCTTAATTTATTGACAAACCCTTTTGGAAGCAAAAACAAGCAAATGATCTTTGCTTGCTACAACAGCACAAGACACTACATGACATCTGCTGGAGAGTGCTGGAAGTGATTAATATTATTTCCTTTGTTGAGGGGACAGTTTCCAGACACTAGCAGGCTTTGTAATCATGCCTTTTCCAGCAATTCCAGCCCACCTTGCTTCAACAACTGTTCTGCAACTGCTTCTGGGTATGAACCTCGCATAGAGGAAATGCATTATTCACACTGATTAATTTATTATATGCACACAACCATGAAATAGCTGACCTCACTATTTCTCTCCCAAAGGTCCCAGAGAAAAAAGAGCACACACAGTTGGACTGTCAAGCAGTATTTCACAGAGGGGAAAAAAAAAAAAACAAACCAAAAAAACCTACATCACAAAATCAACCAAAACCAGATTTCAGGGCCCAGAGAACACCCTCAAGGAGGTCATAGTTTGATCAGACCCGGATCACCCTGGAAAAGTTACAACCACCAAAAATTCATTTAATGCAATGTTTTTGGAAAAGACAAACAATGAGTAATTTTAATGTATTCATTTTGAAGTTTGTTATTTCTGTGCCTTTCACTTTCATTGGCATGAAAAAAAAAAATGAGTTCACACAAAATAAGAAAGCAGACAAAATAGTTCTGTTGCCAACTTTCAAAAACATTCACTTCTTCCAGAGATAAAAGTACAAATATATTAGAAATGCAAATGCATTCACATCTGAAAAACTAAGATCATTGAAAAGAAAAATGTCAAAGCTGGTGATGCCCAAAAAACATTATTTCATACTTTGTTAAGGGGGTTGATAATGAGTCAATAAATAGGAATACAAACCTGGACCTTTCTATGATATACAAAGTTTACTAAATGTAGATTGACCTATAAAAGTGAAAACCTGGAAAACTAGAGACTGAGCAAGAAGACATCCAAGGAAGGATTTTCACACAGCCATGAATTACCATTAGCCAATAGAACACTGCTGCTGGTATATCCATGATCTTTCTTTATATCATAAGGTCAAACCACTCTTTAACATTACCTTTCAATTTGAGTAAAGCAGCATTTAGACCTACTGTACCAAGGCAGAGAACTAAAGATTTCTCAGTTCTCAAGTTCACACTAGTGAAGTAGTCAGATTTTATCTTCTAGAATGTACATTGTGGTACATGTGGTACATGTGGTACAAAGAAAAACTAAATATCTATACATACACATTTCCATATGCTGACAAATTTTAGCGCACACTCTCCTGCACTGCTTCAATAGACTGAGCCCTCCTGGCAAACAGTATATGGCCATAATATCTAGGTGCTATCTACTCTAGATTTAAATGCTATCATAGAGTCACATATATGGATTTTCTTGAGCAAGGCCAAAGATGTTCCTGCCCAGGAACTTCTCTGCAGCCGAAAAGAAAAGCAGAATTCATCTTTACCTTAAAGTACATTCTGCCTCTGCTGGCATAGGACACAGGATTCAGCACACAGGTACAGAAGGGGAGGAATGCTACTGAAATACTGTAATCACTTTTAAATTAAATATACAGACAAGATAAATAGTAGGAAAAGTATGCTATAACAGTACTACAACAGTGTTTTTAAAGAGAAAAATGTGTTTGTGTAAATGCAGTTATAAAATCTAGTTAATGGAAAATATGAAAAATAATGACTATATTTAAGAGTAAAAATATGTTCTTGAGCAAGGAAATTAACAGAACTGTACTTCCTAAGAATTTGTATTAATCTCCCCAGTGACGCATTGCCTTTCATCAACTCTAGTTATTGCCTCTGAATTTCCTCTCCTATCAGCAAACACAAAGTATTCCCAACTTCCTTCAACATTGCTGAAACAACAGCTGGGCAATAGACAGTAATTGGGATGATTTCTTCCAAGAAATGAAAGCACTGACTGGCCAGGCCACTGGGCCATTAGAAATCCATATATAGTGAGCTCATGCTTCAATCCTTCCCCTAGCAGGATAATAATTCTTGTCCTTCTCCTGTTATATTCAATGTTTATGAAGATTTTTGTAACCCAGTAATTTTCAGGCCCCTTCTCTGATTTCGAAACTGATGGAGTTGGCCACTGGTTTCAAACCACTGGAGGAGGAACGGAAGAAAGACCAGCAAATTAACAGAGAATGATTGTCTGTGTTGACACCTCAGGAACCGGAAGAAACACAAAGAACCCTTTTTTTCCATGAAACACACAGTAAAATCATAGGTTATCTCTTATTCCTGGCTATAAACATATCCATATACTATCAACTGTAGAAAATTTTCTCATGGATACATGAATTTCATTAGTATATGTGCAATTACAGAAATATTTGGTACTGTGATAGAGAATGTAAAGGTCTTTGGACAGAAAAATGACATTATTGCAGAATTTTACCTTGTATGTTAACTTGTTCTTGGTGTGATTGCGCACCCATAAAATTTTATGAGCGACCTTTCCCACTTGGCACTCTATCACAATGCAGTCCTGTGGCAGAGGTCTCTTCCCTATTCCCTTAAGACTAAAGACATTCTGAGTTCCAGTTGTAAGATTTTGCAGAATAAGCCTTCCCTATGACAAAGAAAGGAGGAAAAAAAATTTCAGCACCTTACAAATCTTGCTTTACTTCAATAATTTATTTATTTATTTGGTTTATTAATTAAATCTAGCTGACAAAGCAATGCTTACAATAAAGTGCTGCAATTGAATTTTCTAGTTCTTAAGTAAACTCCATTGCTAAACAGAAGCAAAGCAAAGTAACAAAAGCTTTCCTTTTTAATTTTTCTAAATTGTGAAATTTAACAATAAAAAGTTTTCATATTTCTAGATTTTATACCTCTCGGCTTCTTCTTGAAAAACAAACACCCAAGGAACTAAGTTCTCCTTGTTTCTCATATAATATTTTACTTTGCTCATTGAGTGTTTCCACCTGTCCTTCACCTGTCTTCTGAGCAGCAGCTGAGGGAATGTTGATCCTGAAGAAAGGGAAACTCAAGGGAACCTCATTGCCTTCTGCATTTACTTGAAAGGAGGCTGTAGTCAAGGGGAGGGGGAGGTGTCTCTTCTCCACGTCTTGAGTGAAAGGTTGAAAGGACACAGCCTTAGATTGTGCCCGGGAAGGTTCAGATTAGATATTAGAAAGAAGTTTTTACTGAAAGAGTGGTTAGGGATTGGAATAAGTTCGCAAGGAAGGTGGTGGAGTCACCATCCCTGGAAGTGTTCAAGAGGCACCTGGATGTGACACTTGGGATATGGTTTAGGGGTGACTATGGTGCTGCTGGGCTGACAGCTGGACTAGGTAATCTTGGAGATCTCTTCCAACCTGGATGATTCCGTGATTCAGCTAAAATATTTTCCATAATCATTTGTCGTCAAAGCATTCAGGGCTTTTGACTTTTAGTAATTTTATAATACTGTATTCCTAAACTGCATTGTATTTGGTTGGTAATACATGCAGAAGGGTTACCTATGTTTCACAGAACATTTTTTTTTCCTTTGGCAGTTCACATATTTCAACAGCAACTTGCAATCAAAATCTCTCAGCTGGTACACTGACAAAACCACAAATACTGCTTCTTGCTAAAGCTGTCCTAGACTTTGCTCTGCTCCTCATTTTAGCATTTGGAATAATGATTATTCTGATGACAAAAGCAGCTGTGAAATGGTGGCTTAACTTGCAACAGGAATTATTTTACTAAATAAAGTACTCATCATTTAAATTCATTTGTTATGTATGCATGCTATGAGAAATACTCAATGTTACTATTTAATTACTCAGGTAACAAAATATGATTTAATATAAATATTTAAATTCAGACTAACATTATGTATATTTTTGTGATAAAAGTTCAGAATTTTTACAGAATAGTTGTAGGATTGAAGGACTTAGCAGAAACAAATAGAATTGAAGGATTTAATATAAAACTAAATAATGAAGAGATAAATATAGGTGGTGGGGAAATCTATCACCCCTAATCTTAAGGTTTACAAAGTTAGTTCTTTTGGGTTTTTACTTCAGCTAGTAGGAAATCTTACTATTTCTTTCTCTCAAGCAGATGCTTTAATATTAGTAACTGTCTAAACACTTCCATAATTTGGATACTGATGATAATTTTATTTATAGAAGCACCCTTTTCAAATGTTGACATTAATTTCCCTCTTACCATTATTACACACTCAGCAACAGGCTTGAACATGAGAGGGTACTGAGCTGTTTCACCTACACCCACATGCAGTACAGAAGGGCCATAAAAACACTGTCCTTCCAAAATTGCTTCAAATTTCCATTTCTCACTGGATGTGTTACTCTGAAATAAAATCAAAGATGTAAATTAGATTATGCATTTAAATTTTTTAATGTGCTTTTCAGCTTTCACTTGCAGCTATCACGACATCAGAGCACAGTACTCATTTGTTCAAAGTACTGTCCCAGAGCACCTTTGGGGAGAATAAAAGCAGTGTATTTTAAAAATTAAATAAGCTAATAATAAATCTGTTATTCCTGGCAGCCAGACGTACAGAACCCATACTATCAGTAGCACTACTGTCAGCAGGAATACTCATTAGAAGAATATGAGCATGGTCTAGCTAACGGTCAAGATGGAATTTATAAGTATCATTATAAACATTTACAAGTATCTTTATGGTTCTGCTTAATGCTTCCCAAAATGCTGTTCCTATTCCATCTGTAGAAAATCTTAGTGTACCACTTTGAAGTGCTGATGTGGTCTGCTGGCATTTATTGCTTCATTTGGCCACTGACCACATTACAGGATCAATCTTGCTTATGAATTAAGAACTCCATCTCCAAAGGAGTATTTACAGTCCTGTGTTCTCAGAATCTGGTCTGTCAAGAGACTAAACTTCTTTAAACAATGGCCTGTCCTAAGGAGTAAGAGCCTGAGCCTATTTAAGAAACATGTTTATCTTGCAGCCAGATGTATCAAAAGGCTGCTTGGTTATGGCAGAAAGTGAGGTACTTTGTGTTCCATGCTTGGAAGCTGCATAAAAATAGTAAAACTAAAATAATGCTATTCAGACTCCTACTATTTGAAAGAACCAGATGACCAAACATCTACTCTGCAAAAAAAAAAAAGGGGGATAACACATCTGAAAGATGAAATAAACTGTCATCCATGAGCTAATACATGCCTTTTCAAATAGAGAAGTCTAATCTTATCTGATCTGTGAAAAGAGGAAGTAATCTTTTGACCCATAATGGTCTTCATCCATGGAAAATTTTATATAAGCATCAGAGATAAACGATGGATTTGACAGAATAGAGATTATACTTCAGTCCTTGTTTCTTTCTATGAAAGTCTCAGAAACAAAGATCCTGTGGTCATAAGATCTAACCCAAAGCTACCCACACCTGCAGTATCATATATCTAAGGTTAGATTATTACGCATGATTAACACTTAATTCTTAGTTGCTAAGAGGTAAATTTCTCAGTAGTTGAGCACTTGTGCCTGTTTGGAACATTGAGGTTTGTGTAGTGCCTCAGTTTTACAAAATGTTTTGGCCACCATTTCTCCAATTCTGTAATAACAGTTACTGCATCTCTGGTAGAAAATACAAGAGAAAAAAAAGTAATTGACTGATGTCCTCATGCCAAGGATAAAATGAAAGGGAAAAAAAGACAACAAAAGTTTTTTTTTATTCTCATGCTTTTTTTTTTTCTCCACAGTATCAAGAACAACTTTATCCTTTTGAAAACAAGCTTGGCCAGCTTTAAAATTGGCAGGTCATCACTCTCTGCTAATCAGCATTTTAAATGCTGGGATGGAGGAAGAATGTAATTAGGATTGGTCTCAGTTCTAGAGGAGGACAGTGAAAATTTGGGTACTTAAGTTGTTTTATTTTCAGTGATTTCTAGTACAAGTGGTATCAGATGCTTCCTTTATCCACAGTAGAGATGACTACATCAATATGTAGCACAAATATTTCTTCTTCATCTCTAACACTCAAACTTGTCATCTGGAGAAATGCAGTTAACAAACATGGTCACTTTGAAATTCTTTTGTAGCAACTCCTTCTAACACAGCACAAATTTGTCTGAAAGTATCTTCTAAAGAAAGATATTAACATCAACCATAAACATTAAAAAATCAAAAGAAAATATTTGTTAAATTCCACTCCCTTGTACTTGTTCATTAACAAACAGTTTTAATTAATTAATCATCTAATTCCTACAGGATCTCTGATTAATGCAAAATCTTATCCAAAGCCTGTCAACTCACTATTTTAAACACAATTAATGCTAAGGGAGTTAGAATGTTCTCACAGGATGGTAGGCGATTCAAACCAAAGTACATAATAAGACTCAATGTATTGGACCTATACCTGGAGAGTCTGAAAGGGATAGATGGAACAGCTACATTCATCTCATGTTTGGAGAATTATGGAAATTTTAAAAGAAACTAATCACAGATCTCAGATTCAGCTGGGTTTTTATTCTGGTTCTGTCACTAATTCAAAGCAAACCAGTTGACCTTTTAATTTGCTTCATTTATAAAGTGTTCCACCTAAGACATGCACTGTAATACGGTTTCCTTTCATTTTCCTTCCTCTTTTTTTCTTTTTTTTTTTTCCTAATTAACTAATTCCTTGTCTACTGTCAATATTTGACAGAGCATCCAAAGTATGGTCTTTCCCCAGATATTAAGTCTTCCTGTTTGAATCTGCCTCCACTCCTTTGACTACAAAATCTTGGAAAAATTTCTCTATACATTAACTCATTGGTATTCTTCAGTGGCTCTACAATCACAAAGGTACATCAAGTACATAGATCAAACTGTAGTTCAAATTTCTGAAAATATATTACTGCTTAATCTCTTAAAGAATCTTTATCCCTCCTCTCACTTCTTAAGTTACTTCCCTATATTTTTGTTTGTTTGTTTGTTTTATTTTAAATGGGAGAGGTTCTCTAAAATTTGAACAAAAAACTTTCTGAGGGAGATGTATCACATCCATCTTCACTCTCTGGTCTTACTACTCATGTATCCAGGGTTTCATATACAAACTAGATATGACAAAACTATACATGATATACTGCCTATGCTTACCACATTTTTTTAACTGTATGTAATCTAGTTCTTCTATTTCATTCTTCAACATCTCTCCATTTTTTTCTTCAGAAATAGTATATTTATTCACTAGATTAAATAAGTACTCTTCTCACTTTCATTGTGATAATGTTATTAAATAAAAGACTAACAATTTTTAGAAAAGAAACATCAGAATTAAGCCCATCAAACTAATAACTTTTTTGAACAGGCTTTATATTACCCATAACATGGACTTTGAGAAATAGTACTCAAGTCAGTACTTTCATGCATTTGTGCATTTCTCAACTGTAAATTTTAACAGTATTAATTCAAAATCCACTTTTAAAAATTTAAATCTTAGTCTAGTTTTCAATAGTAGAGTGAACTTACAATTGGAATGTCCTGAGTCACTGCCTGGTAAGCTGGAGTTCGAAATTCAAGCTGTGCATCAGCCTGCTCTGCATTCACCACACATTCAATCTCATAGACACGAATATCATAGAAGGACTTCAGAAGAATCTGACAGTGGTAGGAACCAGCATACTGAGGAATGAATTTGATAGGAAGCTCAACTGTATCACTTCCATCTTGAAAAAAAAAAAAAAAAGGTGATGTTACAAAGTTTTTCAGAAACATTGAATTTTCAAGCAGAATGTGAAGAGGTTTCCAATAAAATGTAGGAGAGTCTCCGCAGCACTACACACAACAATTTCAAAGAAACAGTGGAGTTTTAGGAGTGTTACCATATAAGCTAATGTCAAAAAAAAAATGTTATATTAAAGCATATAAACAATATTTTCTATTGATTTTAGTAGTGACAGACAGAGGTAGAAATGTAGTAGTTCTGAGAAATGTAGTAGTTCTCATGACAACTCATTACACTTTTATCTATGCCAAATTTTGGATTGAAAGACTGAATTTCCGGAATTGCCAGGGGCATCCAAGCTGAAACAGAATCATGAAAAATCCCATTTTCCCAATCTGCAGCACATAGGAAAAACTCCCACAGTAATCTCCAGAGCAAGGGAGAAGCAATAAAGATGCTGTTCATCTTGGCACAGAGCCAGGTCTAACAAGTCTTTTGCAAAGACTTTCTCCTCTCTTCTTGCTTCCACAAAAGACCAGACTCTTTCACAGTATTTTAAGCTCCTTGCTAACCCTTGTAGGACACACTCCAAAGGAGAAAGGAGGGTATGTGAGGAACTCCAGTGACTGCCCATAAAGAGCTCCCCACTCCCAAGAGTCTCTAAGAAATCTGAAAAACCTCACGAAGACTGCAGTATAAACTTCACTGCAGTTTAACATACAACAAAGACTGATTCTCTTCACTGCTTTCCAAGGTTAGAAACCAATGCCTAAAGCTGGAAAAAGATGAAAGAGACAACACAATGACACAACAAAACCTTACAGACAAAACTCCAAACAATGCAATTCTCTCAGAGGTGGAACGTCTGACAAATTCTTATGGAATTTTCCTTTTATTTCATTATTTGGCTTATTTTCTGATTATATGTATGACAACCAGATTCTGTTATCTCAAAGACAGCAATTGAATTTTCGAAGTGCAATCAGTCTTCATTTGCAATGCTGCTCATTCTGTTCCACACAGTGATGCTTCTCATGTATTCAGGTCTCACCTTTCTGAAAATGAACACCCAACTGAAGTCTTCTTGTAGCCTTATGTCATCACTACTTCAGGTTTTCCATAAAAAAAAGCTCAAGTTCAAGAGACAAATCATACAGAGTGACATTATTCATCTTTCAGCATTACTAGACTATCAGAAAGACTATAAATTGCACCTCGGATTTAACCCTCTCTGAAATAATTAGTTTGTTCTCTTTTAAAGACAAGATTAATGGCCTTGTAATTTTTTAATTATTACTATTTTGTTCCATTTTATCATTGAATTATTATCCCCATGGGCTATCTTCCACAAAAGTGACCTGAGTTTGTCAGTTATGCAAGGAATGAAATTGTATTTTCCATTCTTTAGTTCATTAGTACAGTCCCTGTCTACAAGAATTATTTTAAGATGTTGAAACAAAATATTTACTTCAAATTCATTAAATAAATACACATTTAAAGATAAAGTAGATGTTTAAACATGCATTTGAAGAAAACACAGTGTACTGGAAGATCCAACATATTTCTGTATGAGTTTTACTTTCTTGCACAAAATAGAAATTTCAATTACTAATAATTAGGGTTATCTTTCTCTGGGTTGGATCCATATTAAATGCACACTTTCAAACAGAAATGCCTCCTATTGAAAAATTTAAAAAGAAAGCCCATGAAAAGTATACTTCATACTTATAACATTCAGTTCAGCATTACTTTGGCAAAAAATATTGGTGTCTTATATATTTTAAAAGAAAATTTTAGAATAAATCAGTTGAATAATTTAAACACGATGCTCAATTACAATGAATGGAAAGGAAAGCAAGTAAAGTGGTAATGTTTATTTGACATGAGTATCTTCCACAGTAAGACATGGTTTCTGAAGTGAGACAGGATCTCCAAATTGAAATTATTACAGAAATCACATGTCTTTGAATTTTAGGTGAAGGTTGACTTTTTTCCATGCAAAATGTTGTTTATGTAAATTTAAAATACTATAAAATAAACTGGGCTTAAATGTGTCTCAGCTTAGCATGTTTTCTTCTTTTTCAGTCTCATAAGACATTCAACAAAGATTAATCTGGGGATATATTCAAAGATTTAATGAAGATAATCCATGGGATCACAACTGACCTAAAAATTACGGATAGAGAAGTGTTAACAGTAAGCCATGGGCATCATTTATTTAATTTCCATGTAACAGGAAGCAGAGCCTGCATCTATCAAAAAGAAAGAGGCTGCAAGCATTTCTTCAACAGTGAAAAGTCAGGCAGAACAATACAGGGGTTTGCTACAGTTTCCATTCCTACACATGATATTTTTTGTTTGACAGGGAAACATTCCATGTGAAATAAACCAATCGTTTTGTTTTCTAGATTTATGTCTGACAAATGCCTATGGGAAATATTTACTCAGTCATATTGGGTTTCATTGTGAGACAGTTGTCAAAACAGGGATACTTGCAAAAACAAAACTTTTGGTGTGTAATGTTACCACTCACACTTGGAAAAGTAAATTACAGAACATAGGCACTGGTCATGTTCTCTGGCAACTGCCTGGCACCCTGTGCCATTTACTTATTGCAAAACACAAACTGATCACCACCTGGAACTAACAAAGCTTATGTCTTCTGGTTCTTAAAAATCTTATAACTCCTCATTTTAGATCTGCCTGAATTCAAAACAAGTCCTCTAGCTGCATTAGCTAAAAACCAGCACCTTTCAAAGAGAAGTAATGACAGTTGTTTTGACACCAAAATGTAAGAAAAAACATATTCTGTAAGGTCGTAATAACACTGTTTAGCCTTATTACAAATTGTGGGAGGAGGAAATAAGTAAGAATAGAAATGCTTCTCTTCCATGCCACAATCTGTTGGCATAATTCCTGAAGGTAGGAGAGTATGGGCCTTCAGCAGTTAGTCACTGCATATCATATTAGCTTTTGTTCCGCAGTGATGGTCCTGTCTGTTTAGAAGTTCAAAGCTAAATTTCTCAGTGAACTTATCTCAGCCTCTGACACTATGTATGTGTCACGAACAACTGGCTAAATTAACCTAAAGACTGAATTCACATGTATGGACTCTTAGAAGGTTAAATAAGCAACCATAATGAAGAGCCCAGACTCTTCGGACTTTTGCTTGTATATCAGGTCTTCAAATGCACTCATCTGAATCAGAACATCACTGGACTCAGTAGTCTTGAAAAAGCAACTACTCCTTTATATCCCATATTGACTGCTAATGTTTTGAAATTTTTGCTATCACTCTGCATGTTTATTTGCTAATTTTCTTCCACTTGATAAAACAGATTTGTTAAAGAGTTTCTAAAAATCCTACTGTTTATTGGTTCTTCTTCCTATTTAAATACAATATCTCACTACAGATCTAAACAAACAGTTAAATACACTTAATCAGAAAAGGATTTTTCTGGTTTTCCTTAACTGATTTAAAAATTAAAATGGGAGACACTTTTTTCACTGTCTTGTTATGAATACTCAGCAGCCATGTCTGTGTATCATTCAGAAGCCAGTGAGGAGCAGTGTGGCACTACAAGAAAGTAGAACAAAGATTTTCTTGAGGGCTGGTTGTTCAATAATCACTGCCCCTAATATTTGCAAAAAATACTTACAAACACTTAAGAAACAAGCAGTCACTATACCAATGGGCAATGTTGCCAAGAAAACAGTTTGTTTAATACAGTTTTAGAAATGAAGGTGTTTTCTTAAGTCATTTCATTAACAGTCCCTACTGAAAAAGATTAGACAAACTATAAGGAATTACATTGAGAAAACAGAGTAATAATTCAAATACTCGATCTAATATCACAACAAAGTCAGAGCTCAGGTCTCTCTAAAACATACACCCAAAATTTACAAGAAAATTTCAAAACTGATTCTTTGTGACTGGAAGACTAAACAAAATTTCATAAAAACAAAAAGAGCTCAGAACCATTAAAAAGACTGCACTGAATGCATAAGAAAGTATTTCATGGAAAGAGAATGAAAACCAGGTCTTTTATATCACTTACTGCAAAATAGTAAGTTAATGCAAAATTAGTAATGAAGGCTTATAGCAAAAAGATATAACAAGAGCTAGCTAGAGACTTCTGTGGTATAGGTCCTTTCTTTTTGCAATCTAGATTTCTCTGAGGAAGTAAGTTCTCTCTTTTAAAAAAAGAGAAAAAAGTAAGCCTGTAGTTGCTTTAACAGAAGCCACAAAGTCAGAACAATCTGAATAAATTAACTGCAGGGACAATGATTGAAAAGGTAGAAAATATCTAACAGCTCTTGATAATTCTGTAGAGAAAGATTTTTCATCATTCACTGGGGAGGAAAGGGGAAAAAAGGAGAAAAAAAGAGAACTCTTCTTGGATATTCTTTGCAAGTATAACAGCAGGGAGCCAACATTGTCAAATCCTGTAAGAAGAGGCAACAAAACTCTAATATTAGCTTTTGATACTGAATCTAAATTAGACAGCAAGGTGGAACAACATTTTTTACATTGAAAATGCATGCTGAGCTTTTATTTATTCCTGGACAATTTTAATGTGAAATAGTACAGCCTAGCCATAAAAAAAAAGAAGTTTACAGTTTTATTTTCATGCCTAGGTTTTTCATGTTTATTTTTATAAACTAGGAAAAAACCTAAACCATATGGCATGACAAAAAGCATTCTCAGTACATGCTTGACTTAGAAAAGTTCAATAATGTACATGGTAATAAAATACAGTAAGTGTGTATCAGGGCATACTTGCTTAGGAACATATCCATTTGAAAATTAAAATCTACCATTATCTTATAGAACTGCACAAATTTATCATTACTCATGGCATATATTTGTGTATTTATCATTACATGAACCAGAGCTGTTGGTATTTGGTTATTATTAAATGGTATAAAATAAAGTATAGTTATGCTGGTACTGATGTGCTGCTGTAATGCTTTAGAACAGCAACTGCTAGCAATCATTTATTCCCATGTATTTTCTTTCCTTTAAAATACTTCTAGTCCAAGGGTATTGCTATCAGGTTTCTGCTAATAGTACAAGCGGTAATCTAAAGTCATTTCAAGGCAGAAGACTGCAAACAAAAAAAAATCAGTCTGAAAAAAAGAAAACAAAATAAACAGGAAGACCTTCCTAAAATGTACTCAGATACTGTAGTATCGATGAACTGTCACAGGCAGGTGAGAGAGGTGGTCTGTCTCAGGAATTTCTATGTTTCCATTACTCAAAGCAATCCTCAGTGTCATGTTACAATATATAAAGCACAGCCTATTCCAGAAAACTCCAGAATTTCCTCATTCTGGGATAAACTCTTGTTTAATACCAAAAGACATATTATTGGATGTTTATGTCAGCTTTAAAATTTCACCAAAGAATTCTTATATTAAGCCCTAACCCGACAGTTGGAGCAAAAGTATGTATCTTAGGAAAGCTTCCACTTTCCTTTTTAAAAGATTGTTGTTTCCCTTGAGTCTGTGTTGTTATTTAATAAACCTCACACTCACATAATTTTACAGGTATCATAAATTGTTTCATTACAAATCTCTGTCTTCTGTAGGAAGTTCTGTGATTTCTGCATAGAGCACTTAACAGTCTTTACAGTCAGACATATTTTCCCTTTTTAAATAATTACAGGTAACCTGACCAGGACCTCTTTCCCTCAGAGATCACAGAGAGATCAAGGTATTCAATCTTTCAAGACCTTGAAAATCACTATAGAACTTGGCTGAACCCTGCCTCATTTGCAACCTTCCATCTAAAGTGTAGACACTAGAACTGGATGTGCTGTTCCAGTAATACGTTCTCCTTCATAATATAATAATAGCATTTTCAATACCTGCACTGTATTTTTTCAGTTATGCATTCAAGGACCCTTGTTTTTGAAAATTTTGCGGCAAATCCTTTGATGGAAGAACAAGGGGGCTGAAATCAGAAAGACACAGAGTGGGAAGCAAGGCTGACAGCTTTAGTTCACACTGTGAGATAGGTACTCTGCTGCTTTGCAGATTTCTCAAATATTTCGGGAGACATCACTGCAAAACAAAGCCCATCCTCCCTTTTCTACCTATGTTATTTCATCTTTGATACATAACATTATTTTGCATAAAATCCATCCAAATAAACCCAGCTGCCCGAGAAGTTGTTCTGCTTAGATAAAAATGAGTTAAAGCTGATCTTTCATTACCTGTTGGAAAGACAAAAAGCATTGACTTTTGTATTGGTTTTCACAGTTCTCCAAAATCCACAGCCATTTCCTTCTTTCCCAACCGTAATGGGTGTTGTGCTGCTGGAGAGGACCAGCAAACATACAGCAGATAAAATGCCTATAAAATCTATACAACAAATATAATATAGCTCTGAACTGCCAAACATGATCCTTGCAGGAAGAGCACACTCATTTATACAGATACAGTTTTTTACAATAAGCCTCAATGGCACGAAACCTTAAATAATTATAAAGATTATAAAGATATATGTGCAAAGTTGTAACATATATGTTACAAAGTCAGTGACACTGGCAAGTAAATTAAAAAGTTTTAAAGTGTGTATCTTTGTAAAATAACAGCAAAATGTAGTGATATTTAAATCATTGTTTTATCCTAAATGTGCACAGAATATACAAAGGCAGATGGACACTTATCAGGTTAAAACTCTGAGCCATAACACTTCTCTATTCAGAGTTTCTTGTGCTTTCACCTTTAGAAGGAACTTAGTTTGGTGAAGCATGGAGCTGGTTTTGGATGCTACTTCTTTTTTGCTAAAATTTGGAGCCATTATGTTAATTCCACTTGACATTTTATCATTTTCATTCTTTAATAACACAGATCTAAGAAAAAGGCAACATATTTCAATGTTGCAACATTTTTTAATTATGCCTAACATGACTTTCTACATGTTCAATCCATTATCCTTTGGTTTGTAGAGCACTGAAGTTTTACTGTCAATTATGTTTCTCCTGAGGTATATGTGCAGAGTGAATTGTTTCCCTTTCTAATGATACAGGGAGACTAAAGCTTTTAAAAATCCTATTTGACACAATGGTGAACAACCACTGTGGTATGTGACACAATCTTCTTACATATAAAAGGGTTTAGCATGCAGACTCTGTTCCACATACACCACTACGTTTGGTTACACTGAAGTTCATATTTATAATTCTGCAATACTATCAATTCACTTTTTTCACAAAATCTGTGTCATTACTAAACTCAAAAAAGTCTTTGAATAATCTTCCAAATTATTGAACTGTAATCAACATTGTCCAACAACTACTGGTTCCTAAAGAATCCCTTTCTGATGACTCCAGTAATGAATTAACAACATTTGCTAAAGTTTTTCAATCTGGCAAATGCATTATTTTAGATCTATGCAAGTTTCAGTATGGGTTTTGATCAAGCTATCAGACTGGAGGTAAACATATTGGACTCTTTTCAACTATTTCATCTGTAATACTGCCAAAAATGTAATACGGTCATTTAACAAGATCTATTTTACAAGAAAATGTTTTGAGTGACATTGATTTTTACCTGCTAACTCCCTGTTGGCAGAGTGCTTAAAATATTGGTTGCACACTTCCCGCTACTGCAATCTAAGAAATTCTGATCCAAAGATTGATTTTAGTTAGCTTGTTTCCACCTTTGTTTTTCTTCATAAATCTAAGCACTCTGTCGTTTCTTCAGCGAGCAGCTACTCCCACCCTGAGGAAAGGTACCACCACGGCTAAAACACTGGTGATTCCTCAGATAAAGATACAAAAAATTTTAGATGAGACCCATGGTTTGCCTCTGTCCACAGGAACACTCCCTGGGGACTTCTGTCACAATATTGCATGTTATAAGAGCCTGTAAACATTCCCGTGTTTCCTCATTAGTACAATAAATACATTGAATCAGCCAGCACTGTCTTTCTACTGAACACAACTTTGTTTCCATGCTGTCAGCTGCTCATCTCAGCTTCCCTTTCTGCTGTTCTTTACCTCACCACCTCCCTGAATTCACTACAAAAGCCCCATTTCCTTTTCTGCATCATCCTGACATTTCTACTTCCTCATGTAACTATTAAGCATCCTGGAAAGAAAAAGTATATATCAAACAGATTGTGTACACTGTACTATGATTTAATTTCTGACTTTACATTGCTTACTCTTCTCTTTCAGGTATTTGTTCAATATCCTTTGATGGATAAAGATACTGTCATAACTATCGTTGCCATGTTCCAAAAACCCACCCTAAAATGTTTTATAGCACTGATACATTTTTTTTCTACTTTGATTAAAGTATCTGTAACAAAGACTTGTGGAAAAAAAAATATTCCAGAAAATAAACAAAAAACCCAAGGTATACATATAGCATCAAAGAAACATGCATCATGAAAGCACATGACTGATTCCAGTGACACTTGGAGAAGTGAACTGCAGAAACATCCAGGAATTTATTCATTAAGAAAAGAACTGATTAAACAAAACCATGGATGGACTTTCTATCATTTGAGCCTCTATTAAATTTGTGGTTACTCCCTGAGACTTTTCTCCTGGCTAAACACCCCCAGTTCTCTCAACAACTCAAGGTGTTGGTTTTGTTTGTTTTTTTAAGAAATTCAACCTAGAGTGTTTTATAGGTTTAAATAAAGCATTTCGAAAAATCAACTAGCAAAGGAGGGATCAAAATGAATGTCAAGGCAAAAATAAGAAAACAATTAAGATTCAAGCATAAAATTTAAGATATTAGAAAAATTAGAGATGACAGAGAGTGATCAGGGCTGGCAAGACCACTCTGAAGGCTAGTGCATAACTTTTAATTGATGGGGCACAGGGAGAAAACAGCACACCATTAGCTGAAATCACCTCTGGGTAACTGAGCAGAGCAAACAAGAAAAGAGATGTGATGTGAGTGGCACAATTTGAACACAGATCAGTGCTGGGTGAGAAGTGAAAGGAAGAAATGAGCACAAATTCAGAACCTGTCAGTTAAACAGACCAAATTAATTTCTCTTTTAGAACAAGTCTCCTGTGCTTGTGTGCCTTTAAGAAAACCAATGGCAAGTGAAAAGCACTGGTTTAAGCCAATATACAGAACTTGGGTAGCGACAAAAAAGGCAAAGTTGATCAATAGTAGAAAGCAGAGAAAGATCATCTTCTGGATCTATTCAGGAAAACCTTAAAAATAAAGATTACCTTGGAAAAAGAACCCAACCAACTTCATCATTGCTAAGACTATTCTTACCTATTGTCAGAGACGTAAGGTCTTTTGCTGATGAAAATTCCAAATTAACTCTGGCTGATGCCAATACTGGAATGGAGAACTTTTTTGGAACTTCAAAGAATTCCTGCATGCTCACTTCTACACTGTAATCCACATACTTCAACTCCGAGGGGTGTTTACGAGGTTTCAGAAGTGCACGTCTCTGCAAATGAAGGAATAACGTGTACTTTTGAACAATCATCTCATAATATTTTCAGGTTGAGAAATGCAAAACTATACAGGCTTAATTCTAAAATTGACTTCATCAATAAGGAAGCTATACAGGAATTTTGAGTGATCCTTCCAAATAAAACCTGTCTTGTATAATTTTTTTTCAACATCACGTATCTGAAACATTTGTTTAAGGAAAATGCATTTTGAAATTTACAGTAAAACCACATAATACCCAGGAAACACTCTTCTAGCCTTTGTACATAATGAGGAAAGGGAAGAAAAAGGGAGAAAAAAAACCATAAAAAGAAAAATATTTTCTATCAGCTGTAGAAAGATGTTTCTTCTCTTACTTCACAAAGTTTCTGACTAAAAAAAAAGCATGTAAAACAAAACTTATTTTGTTATTTGGCAAGGGATAATTATTAGCTGAGTTAAATTTGGTATTATAGTGTTTATAATGTATTTTAGAAATTAGGGCATTTAGAATTAATTTCAGGGACAAGTAAGTTCCTCCTCTTGGAAAAAGCATTGCTAATCAACAGCATGAAACTTATTAGTAAAGGATTAGCACAGTATATTAAGGCAAGCTCAATATAGACATCTGAACCTCTTAATAAACCTAATTTGACTCCTGTAGGATAACATTACAAAAATAATGCAATAATTTAATACACTACTTGCTCAAAAATGCCATTTTCAATCCAATAACACAGTATAATTGCAATGCTCAAGAGTAATTGTAATTTGAACACATTTAAAACCTAGTAATGTCTTTTTTACAGATAAGTCTTTGGATTTATGACTGCTGTGAATTATCTAGGGAGGCGATAAACACAGAAATATTCATGTTTTCTAAGAAAACTGGTTTGTTCTCAAAGTCTTGTGCTTTAAAACACTGCCAGGACAGCAGGTATCACACTGGGCAAAGAAGTGCAAATCCATGTGGGAATTGAAAAACACAATTTAAAAGGAAGAGCAATTATTCTTAAAGATTACCTTAAGGTGTAAAATGGTCAAATTACTGTTTAAATCAACCAGACTTTGATTCTTCATTGGTTTGGTGGTGGGGTTTTTTGGCTTGGGTTTTTTTCTGTTTTAATACAAATCTCACGTTCCCTTGCTGGTTTTAGAAAGCAGACCTACACTCTGCCACTGCTTTGTTTTGATCATTAATCTATCCATCCAAAGTGTCAATATAGTGTTACACACAAAGTACCTATGGACTTTGGGAACCTCCTAAGCTTTAGCTGTTAATACAGGTTTTATGGCAAAATAAATAGAGAAACATCCATTATTTAAAATTCTTGTTCTATGAAGAGCAATTTTGACTAAAAAAATACACATCAAAACAAATTGCCAGCATAGTTCTTGTATTACTGTATTTGCACAATTTGTATGGTGCAAATATAGTTTACAGAAGGAAAAGAAAAATTATTATGTGAGTTGAAAACCTGAACTCACTGTTTATTAATTTCTGTCATAAGCACTGGAAGTTCACTGATATTATTCTCCCTCACACATAAACAAAATTAATAAAAAAATCAATAGGTGCAAATAATTCGGTTGCCATATTAATTGCAAGTCCCACTTCTCTCTGATAGGGCTAAAATGCAAGAAGATTTTGCAGCAGGAAAAATTTTCATTCTCACTTGTAATGGGAAGCTCCTAACCAAAAGAATTACATACATTTACCAGTTAAAATTTGACTTGATCTTCTGCATAATCAAATATAAATTTATACCTACACCTGATTTTGGTAACTAGATTATTTTCCAACAATGAAATAAAAATCCAGCAAGATTACACAGTTTTGGTAAATCTTAATCGACAAAATAATTGTAAGATTACCTTTGGTGGAGCACTGAACACATTTAAATTATAATTATCTTGAAGATATATCTTATGATTAAAAATCACTGATATACTTTCAGATCCTTGTTCATCTTATCTCATTTTAAAATATATGTTAGGAAAAAAAATCAGCTGGTTAGTATTACATAATCTATGAACATTTCAAATACTTCCTAGCATCTTGTAAAAAAGTAAAGGATGAAAACATTTTTAAGGAGAGACCATGGGGAAAAAGAAAATTTTGCAAACACACACAAGACTAAACTCTGCTGCCTCATAGGCTAACATATCCAAGAGAAAATGCCAACACAATGCAGATAAATCTTGCAACTGCTCCAATTTTTAATACTTTTCTGGGCAGTGAGAGTTAACTGGAATTTCATATTTTTTAACTCTCATGATCCATGCAGGTCTAAGGCTGCTGTGTTACAATAAGACAGATTCCAAACATTTCTATTTCATCAACGTGATGGTTCATGATATTCCAAATGCAGAAGTGTTATTACCAGTTAAGAATAGTACTTGCATTTAGTTCCCAGGATTAATTATTTTTTTAGAATAATTTTTTGAAAAAAGGAATGAAGGGTATATAAAGCATCAGAATTAAACTTGATATTTTTCAAAGACCGATTGATTTTCCAAGGTATTTTCTTAAATGTACCATCTGCACTTTCTATGTGTGAAGGATGGCAGATTCTGTTACAGAGTGCTGAGGCACCTTTCTCTTTCCTTGCATATTACTGTTCTTTAAATCCTAATTTAGCCCCATCTCTTCCTTCCAGACATTAACTTCTAAAACCGTTCCTCATGAATAAAGAAGGTTATTATCTCGGTCTCCCAGAATCCCTGTGATCAATCATGTTTGCCATCTCCCTTAATCCCATATCAAAAGACAAGTGATGTAATATAAAAGACATTGGTCCCACTTGCAAGTTCAGCAAATTGAAATCTGACCACAGACTCTTTTGTGAAAAGTTCAGTCTCACTCAAATGTATCTAATGTAATTTTTAATTCCCAGTATCTTCTCTGATCAAGGACACCACAATTCTTCTTCAAAAAAAAAAACTGCACCTGTATTTAAAAACACAAATTGTTTAAACTGAGCTTACAAATTTCCATAGTCATAAGGAAGGACACAAGAAAATCCCTCCTGATTCCTGGGGGCCCATGAGGAGCACAAACTTTGACAATCCAATCTGGACAGGTGTAGGATGAGACAGACTTTGCCCCATCAGCCCAACAGGGGAAACCACAGCCCCAAGTGCACAAGGTCAACGCTCATTCTTCCTTGATCAAAACTAAAACTCATTGACAACACTATGGTGTCCTAAGATAAAAATACTCCATGTTGTTCAGTAACCTGGACAGTAGGACAGAAAGGAAATGCACAATGTCCTAACAGTTGGAATATGATAAATGTGGTGTCTGCATTTAGATAAGCCATGTGCTCAAAAGGAAGCAAAATGGAGCCTAAATAAATACTTTTTACAGCTTAACAATGAGGGCACACCTGGACACAGTGAGAAGTGCAAGCTTTAGTTCTGGGATTCTTGTAGAACAGGACTTCCTTTCCTATCATAATTTCAAGTTATACAAGGAGATTACTGGCATCTATGATTATGAAGAAAGAGTCCTGTATCTAGCAAGAGGGTCTAAAACAAGGAAAGTTATTTTGAATTTTACTTCACTGACTGCAGCATCCCTCCCCTCACATTCCCAAGTGAAAAAATTCTCGTTATTGCTATTTCCTTCTTTCTTTTATTCACTTCCCTCTATTTACCACAACTAGCAACTTCAGTCTACACAATTTATGTTCTTCTTCCACATTCTCTTACCTTTCTTTCCAGATACCCTCTTCCTTCCCTTGTTACCTATATTCACCTAAACTTCCCACTTACAGCTTTCTCTTATTCATCATCACAAATTAGTCGCAAAAAAACCCTTTTTTAATTATTCACAATGAAGCCAGACCCAGCTTTAAGAGTGGCTGAGTTCCATCCTACATAATCTTTACTACTATCTAAAAAATGTTTTAGGAGGAATTAAAGTAAAGAAGCACTCAGGGGGTAAGAAAGAAAGGCAGTTGTACGGGAAAAAGATAAAAAATCATTATATGTTTTACTAAGCCTAATCATTAAAACAATCAAAATAGATCTTTGTTCCTTACAGCAAAGGAAAGAAACAGTAAAAACATAGTACAAAAATAGCTAGGATTTTCAGCCATGTGTATAGATGAGTCAAGTGAAAAATTACAGCACTAGTTACTGATTATGCATATCCAGTTTGACTCCAAATATATAGCCTACCTTTATTACTGTTTTCTATGTGACTTAAGTAAACGTGACTAAAATTTACAGTTTAGAAAAACTAGAAAGCATGTGTTTATTTAGTTATGTATTCTTCAATTTGACAGGCAAAAAATGGACCAAGTACTACTAATGCAAGGGTATTTTTCCTTCTGTCCATCTATTGTCTAACATGGTTATACCTGCAGGAAGAGAGTAGAAAGGTGGAGGATTTAATGAGCCTAAATAATTCATTGAACCTCGGGAGCTGTGGATGGGCTTTTTTTTTTTTTTTTGGTGGGGGGTGGGAGGGAAGAGCAGAATTTAGACGACTTAAAACCATACTTCAGCTCCAAATTTGATGGCAGAACACCAGCCCCCTTCAGAAAAAGCTTCTTCAGTTAATGCCACCAGAGTTTCTGCTGTCACTTTTAAATAGTTGGCAAGAATTTATGACAGAAAGTTATTAGGAAGATGTTTCATAATTTAGTCTGCATAGAGGTTTACTATATTGAGATATTTTTAATGTGTAAACTCTTTTCTACATCAGCATGTAGCAGAACTTCCTCATTTTATTTGTCATAAGCAAGTATAAGACTTTCCGTACATGGAAAAAAATACTTCTGAAAATTTATTCAATGTTAGTATCCACTGTTATGTATTTTACAATATAATTAAGGTAATTATCCTCCACTCTTCCACGATACATGTGATTGTAGAACTCATATTGCATCTTAGCATGCCCAGTGGTAAAAAGAGTCTTATACGATGTTCTGTCTTGATCCCATCCACAATTTCAGAGTCAGACCCTCCATCAAGTATTTGTTAAGTGACTGTGATATTAAGGGACTTTAATTATGAAAAGTCAATAAAATGTTACCACAGCAGTGGATTAGCTATAATCCCAGAGGAAACTACTTGAGTCTAGATTATACGATTACAGTTGTTGTCCCACTACAAACACACAACAGATTAAAGTTATGATGTAATTTCCCCTCATTTTGTTTGTTTTCTATTACTTTTTAAACTTATCTCTAAACAAAAGGCATAAATTTAGCAACATCAAATCACTAGGAAAAATTCTTTTCCTTTTAGCACTGGGAACCATACTTAGGGAACTGTCTAATTGGAAAACTGGAATAACACTGCTGCCCAACAATCTGTCCGAGGCCAGGTAACATCAGGTTCACAAAGGAAATTAAAACTCAGAGTATGGCTATCGTCCATAGAAGTCTATACTTCAATTTTTCATGAGAAAAAGCCTTGTATATTTGGTAATATTACAAGTTTATTCACAAGTAATAACTGATTGTTTAATGGACTACCCTGGGAAAATTTTTTGTTTCTACACATTGAAATCTGGGGAAAATAGATATAGGTTGGAATGACGCATAAGGGGAGCTAAATCTTATTCAGAAGACTGGTGGTTTTCCATAACTGTTTTGTATTTATTCCAAGACAAGGAAAAGTCTGTTCTGTGCCTTCATTTGTTCTCAAAGTCTATGGGTTTGGAAAAAAAAAAGAATCTCTTACAACAATATGCATAATGAAGGATAGTAATACAGATACCTATTACATAGAACATGAAAGCTTTTTTAATCAATAGGTGTTTTTCAGAAGTTAAGTCAAATGTGAGTGCTTTTCTTAACTGCATCCAAGTTTTCTTATAGAAAGCACTTCTTAATGGCATGGTGTGACAAAGCAGCTTCAGGATGAACATGTAAAATATTGCAGTGTCTCAGGGGAATTGGGATTAATATCTGTCAGACATGAAAAAAAAACATAACTTCACACTATTTCCTGAAACATAAAAAAATTCAGTCCTACAAATCAATAACAACTAAATTTAATTGCAGCACCAGATAACTGTGTTTCTCACCTCTACTCTGGACAGCCCCAACAATGCAGTCGCAACGCGAACGCTGCTGCTCTGCAGAGTCCCGGTCATCAATCTCCTCTCATATTCAACAGCTGACATCTGCTGCTGTGCAGCCAGAGCCAGAGCCCTCTCTCTTGACTCATTGATCAATGGAATCCTCAGATTTTCTTCAAGGGTCTGACCAAGTCCACACTTCAAGTATAAAACTGACTGTACTGCACTTGAATCTGTTAAAAAAACCAACCAAAGAAATAAAAAACCAAAACCACAAACCACATCTGTCAGCTGCTAGTGGAACTGCATAGAGTATTTAAAATGTCTAATCGCCAAAGAAAAGTCAGAATACAGAATTTCTTCAGTGTGTAGTTCCATGCTATTAATCTAGCACATGCCATCTATTCTGTATAATGCTTTATTTTTCAACATAGGGAAGTAAAAATTAGCACAGACTGAAATGCAACCGAAAATTTGCTTTTGATAGCTAATAAAAAAATCCCAGGCTTTAGTGTTACCACTATTATGACGCTATTAAAAGTGTAGCTTTCTGCTACCTGCACAACCCAGCCATGTTTTTCCCCCTCTAGATAATGTTACACCCCCTCTGAAAGAAACCACCAGAAATTATTTCAAGTAACAGCTACACTGTTTCTGAAAATAGGATTGACAGGAGTTTATTGTTGGCTGTCTGAGCACAAAAGCACTGGAATATGCCAAATCACATCACTGCATACAAAACTCCAGTGTTTTAAAGCTAGAAAAATTCTAGATAAAGATAACTTGTTCTGGTTCATTTGGCTAGCAATCTAAATTCACAAGAAGAAAATAAGAAAAATTATGAAAAAATATTTGTGTAGACTATGTTGAAAACAATACAAGAAAGCTGAAGATCGCCAACAACCAGCTGGTGCTCTGAAAAGAATGAACTGGAAAACTTTAAAAGAAATATCCCATGGTTACATTATATTTTTTACACTTCATTATAAACAACTTTTCTACCACGTGCATTTAATTAATTTTAAGAAAAATGCATGGAAATTAAATAATATTTACAAAAATTAATTATTTGCTCTATTTCACTCTTCTCCCTTCTATTCATTGTACCTTCTGTTGTATTGGTAGCACGCAAAACATTTGGACTGTCCAATGTAGGCAGTTCTGAAGGCAAAGGTAAATCACCTGTTCCCTCTATCAGGTATACAAAGTCTCCAATCTGAAACACAAGAACATACACATCCACACACTTCAGAAAGCAACTCATGTTCAACAGAAAGCAAAATATTAACGCTAAAAGCAATTATATCCTTGTAACACCTAAGATCTGACCTGTGAAATAATAATTCAGGAGACCTTATTTTTAAACTATACCTAAATAAAAGAAAATTATTATTTCAAGCCATGCTGTGATAATAAAAGTAACTTTAATTGATAATATTAAATCTGAAAAGTCAAGAAATTTCAACTAGCTTAATCCTTTCCAACTCCTCATATAATTTTACTGAATGGGGGAAACCTGACCCATAAATATAGCAAAAAATGTGAATTTTAATTGTGTTCTACAGCTACGTATAATTTAAACATTTTCATGAGCAACCTTCATTGATCTTCACCATTTAGAACTTTTTAAAAAAATGTTTACAATAGTTTTGAGCCAGAAAGTTTTCTCTAGAAAGCAAAAAAGAGTGGGAGTCAAGGCAGGTTAGGATCATGTACAAATTCTCCATTAAAAAGAAATAAAGGTAACAAATCTTAATTATTTCATTAAAAAATAATGGAAAACCTACAGAAGCTGGAAAGTAAATATAAACATGACCTAGAACAAATAAATATAGTAATTTTTCATAGAGGAATGGATAAATTAATTAGCAGAGAAATAACACTGAATTATAGATGGAATGAGAAAATAAGGTTCAAGTGAAAGACAGAAAAGTGTTTTTTAGGAAAAGAAAACTCACTGAAAATACTTCAAATTAAAAAGCTGACAAGTGGAATGGCCCAAACAAAAAAAGATATTTAAATTAGGTACCATATATCTATCTGAACCAGGCAGGAGATTTAACATATATATTATTATTGTTTTGATAAGTTCTTTTTGTTTAGCACTTTTTTTTTTTTTGGACAATCTTCACTTCTAGAGATTGCACGATAAAGGATTCAATGCCTCTGCAACAATTGATATAATTTACACAGACAGTCATCTCTTTATTTCCATAAACTATATTCTGTAAAACTATGCCCTAAAAATGCATATTCTGCCTGTTAGTCTTCATTTCAGATATGAAAGAAATAATTTATTTATATAATATAGTTCATCTGCCAACCAATGGAAAGTTTTCCTTTCAATATTGCTCAATAACGTAAGAAAACCCTGTTTTTTCCTTTACCTTCATTTGTAGTTTCATCAGATATTTATGTTAAGGCTGAAAACACTGCAATTACATTTCTGATCCAGCAGAAGGAAAGCTATTCAACTTTGATGGCATTTTCTACCCTTCCTTGATTCAAGAGCTCACACAAATCTTCTTTGAGAAGGATTAAAGAAACCTACAGCAAAATTGGATTCCCACACACAAATAGCCACTCCTGGGAAGCAATTTAAACAGGAATTATTCCTGTTTGACACAGTGATTTGGCTCCATAAGGGTTGTTAACAAGCTCAGAGCACATACAACTAATTTTATGAAGGTGCTAGGATGCCATTCTAGTATCAATTACTGTTCCTGTCCTTGCTGACATCAATATGCTTGGAGGTAGGGACAAACTTCCCCAATTTCCTCCTTGCTGTAAAGAGTTTTTGGGATTTGATCTCCACAGAATGCAAATCCGGTTTTCCTTCTGCTAACAATTTTTCTTGTTGCTTTGGAACAGAATGGGTATTTCACTGTACTTTGGGAGTTTAGCTAGTGTGCCCATGGTTTCAACACTTTATATTTCCATCTTCCAACAGCTGCAAACAGGAAGCATCCACCTTGTGTTGGGTTTATTGTTAATGAAAATCGTTAATGAAATAGATGTTGAACTACCTTGAGCTATTTATCGAATCCCTCTGCTAACTGATATTTCAAAAGGATGTAGAGCTACTAGGAATTTGCAGTTACCAATGTAAGCCAGTAAGTAACAGCAACAGATAGCAAAGTGTTCTCTCAACAAACCATTTAATTTTGTATTAGATATTTAGCTGTAAAAGTCTGGACTGGCACAATTAAACTATGATTTAATATATTATTATTGTTAAAAATTCCACATTTTCACTTTTAAATTAGCTCTCAGAAACAAACATACCTATTAAAAAAGCAACCCAGTTATGTTTAACAATAAATAGTATCTTCTATGAAAAGATCTATGCTAAAAATATGAAAAATGTCAGTTTCAATTTTTCTTAAAGAAGAAACACTGAAGCAAATCTTTGAGAAATGTTTAAATGGCTCGTGCTGTCATTTCAAACCTTAGAAAAGGTAACATAAAGATTATTTTAAAACAATTTAAGCAATATCCTTGAGTAGGCTACAAACCTTGACTCAGTGTACCTTCTTGCTTTTCTTATAGATATACAGCTGCTGCAGTGATGGATAAGATTCCTAAGCAGAGTTATGCCTAGTGATTTAAATCTCAATACCTTCTTCACTGATTGTAATGAAGGAACAGTCTTACTCTGACTACTGTTTTGGTCTCTCTGTCAAAAAGGGTAGGAAAGGTAGGTAGGCAGGTAGTTAAGTAGGTAGGTAGGAAGAAATCACAGAAATCCCAAATTAAAATATTTATTAGATTTAATGTATAGCAAAAGTCCGTATTTGAATGATATAAGACTCATCGTCGTATAAAATCATTTGATCACCATTGCATGGTGGTTGCACTTCTTTGTCTGTTAGATAATGTTATGATTGAAATATTGCGGCATATACACAATATTTAAGAATATTTAAGAAAGCCAGATTCTTCCTGTGCCATTACTGTACAGCTCTAAAATCATGTTAACAATCTTGCAGTTTCATCTCTCCCTAGGAGATTTAATACAATTACTCACAAATTATGCAATTATGTGGATGGACTAAATTTTTCTAACCTGAGGTTCTATATTGCAAAAATTTTGCACTTTCAGGAGCCTTTAAATGCATCACATCTACTCAGCTAAGGACCAGGACCAGGTGTTCCAGAAACAGTCACCATACAGGACTTAACAGCAGCTTCTCTGAGGCATTAATCCTACTAAGAAAAGGTCAACTGATCTTTGTTAAAAGTAGTGACTTATAGCTACATGTCTGAATTTATTCCTACATCACCAGCAGAGGCAACACTGGGGCTGTCAGAAATGTATTTTTCCATTTCCACCTGCAGTATAACTGTCCTACAGCTCTGACCACATCTCTTAGATTAATATTCTTTCAATAGTATGTCTCAATTTCCCTTCTCCTCACTATATTATTTAGATTTCAGGCTCTATTCCTTATGTTGCATGAGCCTACTCTTCTCAGCCAGGGTGTATACTTATGCTTCTAATAAAGAAACAACAAGCAGGTAAATTGTCAATAGCAGAGATTCAAAGAGTATAAAATCATAATAGGTAAAAGGAGATTCTTCTCAGTTTTGTTCCCAAAAAGCAGTAGGCCAGGGTCTTCCTTGTCTAGAGACTGCATCTAGATATGTCATTGAATGGACCTCACATTATTTTATTAATTACTGCTGTTGATGTGCATTTCTTTCCTAAGAATTTCTCTTTTGGAATGATGCTGAGCACTGGATTGATTTTCCATTGGACCATCCACAAAGACTTCTAACCTCTGGCACGGGGACATTAATACATCTTCTTGGTGGATGATTCCCTGCTGTCAATAAAATGTGAGTTCACTATTTCAATGTAGACTTTAAAAGCAAATCCCTCTTCTACCTCTGCTAATTTTCAAGAAACTCAAAAGAACTGTATACTCTTTCAAATTTCTAGTCATATGGTTTGTTTTCTTTAAAAAAATGGCCAGTATTTTCAAATATTTAACAGGGTTAGAAAGACAGGCTTGGGCATCATTCTATTAGTCTTACTTTCCTTAAGGAACAAGATAAAAAATTAAGCTGGCCAGGTGGCATAGCCAAAGTCCTGTTTAAACAATTTAAAAGAGTCCTATCAAACACAGGAACACCAGTCACAAGCAAAAGCTCCTTGTTCTACAGTAGTGAAAACTATGGAGGCTGAGAACGTGCAGGAGAAAAAGAAAAAGTCATTTAGTTTTAGATGCATTGTTACAAATCATCAAAACGTGGCAAAGAGAAAGGCAGAGGCTTGTAATTGCACAGAGGGAAAGCTGAAACACAGAGGCAGTGTCATAAAAGTAAGAAGCAGAACGCAAGCCTTGAGATCAGCCACACATAAAAGAAGATTAGAAAAACAACAGGGTTTTGAAAAACATTGACAGCTAGAGACAAAATGCAGCAGACAGGTTAAAGAGGTGAAAAGATGGACTAAAGACACAAAAACAAGATTGTGATCGCTGAGATAAAGGATTACAGGAACATAAAAAAAGATAAATTGCAAGGTTTTAAGTTCTGAAATTTGATCAAAACCAGATCTCAGTAATTTGATCGAATTTCAGTTAAGCATATATGGCAAAACCCAGGCTACATGAGTCAAGAGAGACTGAAAGGTTGTGGAGTCAGTATTCATGTACAGTCTGTTCTGAATGGAACTTGAATTGACAGAAAAATTTAAAAAGAGACAAAGCAAGGAAAATTATTATTCTACTTTGACAGCATACCCTAAATACAGTGATAAATACAGGGAGAAGTACAGAACAGTAAAGTCTTTATCCATTCCCTGTCTATGCATTATTCTTGCTCCCACGTCAAGACAAATTATTTAAATTTCTTTTATTTTCTGAAGCTCAGATGCCTAAAAAAGCCACCAAAATAACATCCCTTGCAGTGTTACTTTTTTATTACTTAACGATCTTAAAGTGAAAAGTTGCTTACAGCATTTCATATAATTCTAATTATGTGACGATAAAAGGACAGTAAACTTTGGTTTAAGTTTCTTAGCTGAAGTCTGTAATCTTATGTAAATCTCAAACCACCTTCTTAAGTGACTTTTTCCTCCATGAATTACACGAATACTGTATTTTCATGGAAAACATAAAAAAAGGAAAGAGTTTCATTTCCAAACGTCAGCACATAGATCACACCTTTATAATTACACGTGTACGCAAAAACATGACCTTAAAATATGTACATAACTAATTTGTATCTTCATAGAATCATAGAATATGCGGAGTTGGAAGGGATCAACAGGGATCATTGAAATTCAACTCCTGGGCCTGCACAGGACCATCCCCAAGAATCCCACCACATGCCTCAGAGTGTTGTCCAAACACTTCTTGATCTCTCCCAAGCTGGTGCTATGACCACTGCCCTGGGGAGCTTGTTCCAGGGCCCAAACACCCTCTGGGGGAAGAATCTTTTTCTGATATCTAATCCAAACCTCCCCTGACACAAATTCAGGCCATCGTCTCAGGTCCTGTCACTGGTCACAGAGAGAGATCAGTGTCTGCCCCTCTCTTCCCCTCATGAGGAAGCTGTAACTGCAGTGAGGTCTCCCCTCAGTCTCCTCCAGGCTGAACAGACCATGTGCCCTCAGCCGCTTCTCACACGACTTCCCCTCAAGGCTCTTCAGCATCTTCGTGGCCTCCTTTGGATGCTCTCTAACAGCTCAATGTCTTTTATTACATTGTGGTGCCCAAAACTGCCCCCAGGACTCGAGGTGAGGCCAGCCCAGCTCAGAGCAGAGCAGGACAACGCCCTGCCTTGCCCAGCTGGTGATGCTGTGCCTGATGCCCCTCAGGACAGGGACGTCCCTCCTGGCTGCCAGGGCACTGCTGGCTCATGTCATCAACCAGGACCCACAGGTCCCTCTCCACGACACTGCTCCCATTTACCCTATTCACACATAACTGGCAAAGGTCCTGATTCTTACATGACACGATAACCACAGAACATATATTCTGCTCTTACCTGTTCATTAACCAGAATGACAGTGCAGTAACGTTTTTCCTGATGAAAGGGAAGGAAGTGAATATCTAAGCCTGCAGAACCTTTCCCTTTCAAGAACAGTTTTTCCACTGGACTGAAGAACTCATGCAGAAGGCCAGATTGATCAGCTGTCAAAATAAATTTAAACAGATGTTTAGACACAACAGCACAGGTTGTAAAATAAAGTAATTGCATGAGTTTAAAGATATCCTTTATAAATATAAAGATACTGTATACAGCCTCCTGTAGCAATCAGTATTTAAGGCATACCTGTAATTAGTAAACAATATTAACAGTTACAGTTGTGTAGAGGTGATGCAATATTGCATGGTATATTATTTAAATACATTTTGCTAATTACTTGTGTTCTTCTTCTGTGCACTAAAGCAAAACTGAGGAAAACAGACAGTTCCCACCATCAAAAAGTACTTAAGGAGGTACAGCCTCAAAGCAGAGGTCTAGTCACCTCAAAAAGAAGAGTGTAATTTACTGCTATTTGAACAAAGAATCTCACTCTCAGAGCAATAACTATGTCTGAAATCCCTAGAATGGACAAAACCTAAATTTTGTTACACTTGGGTTTTTTTGCACTGCTTTCACAAAAAGCATTGTGCTGAGAAAGAATCAAAGGGTTGAATCTGTCTGAGTCTGACTACTTTCTTACTTCATGTTTTTCACCTGCTAAACACATTTTGACAATACAGAACCAGAGCTCCATTCAGGCTTTGTTGGCTAGCTTTCTAGGCAGCACAGCAGACTTAAAAATATATGTGAATGTGAAGGCAATAGAAATGAGTGAGGTCATGTAAAAAATCTATGTCAAACTCTGGCCAAACAGAACAGGGATTAGGCAGACACAACTTCTCTGAGCAACCTGTTCTAGTGCCTCACTACCTTCACAGTAGAATTTCTCCCTAATATCACATCTCAACCTGCCTTCCTTCAGTTTGAAGACACTACCTCTTGTTCTGTCATTACATACCCTTCTAAAAAGTTCCTCCTAGCTCTCTTGTAACCCTTTTACTGGGAGGCCACAATAAGGTCACCCTGGAACCTTCTCTTCTCCAGGCTGAATTTTTGAGTGTGATGCACAATTTAAGGCTGACATTTTATGAAACCCATAAACAATAGTTACTGAGCATACCCATAAATAATATTTATTGAACATATCTTCGATGCCAAAATATTGCTTCTGTAGATAACCTAATTTCTACTCTAGTAAGACACGAGATACTGTATAGGGGTACTTACAGCAATTTAACTTGTTCTCTTCATTTGAATCTTCAGGCAGTGCTCTTAATATGTTATTTTCAGAACTAAAAGGAAAAAATAAAAATTAAAGCAATATTCTAAAGATGGACATTTCTGCTACCAATAGATAGCTTTGTTCCCCTGTTTATGAATAAATACTGGAAAAGAAAACGTTTAAAAAATCCCAAAAACCAAAACAAAAACAAACAAAACAAAAAAACCAAACCACCTTTTGGAACCGTCTTCCTACCAATAATGTTAAACACCCCTTTGTCCACTTGAGTTATTAGTCATATTTACAGTAAAGACAGAACATCCTTCAATTAACCAGTATATCTAATTTTGTAAATTCAGGTTTTAATATGAACTTGCACATTATTTTTATTCATTTACATATTATTTTTCATTTTTTTTTAAGTCAGAGAGCCATACTGTAGCAGCAATAAGCCCATCACAATACATCTTATTATAAAATCAGTGTGTCTTTATACAATGTTATCTAGTTTAATCAGGCCCTAGGACAGCAATATGTTTAAGAAATTTAATAGGAAAGCCAGTTCTTCCATTATTTAAGACATCCTTTTTTTTTAACAAATTAATATCAGTAAAGCTAGGTAAAATATGGATTCTACACTAACCATAATAAATATCGAGGGATCTAAATTCAATCCAGTAAGTGCAAGATTCAGATCTAATCCATTAGAAAAGTCTCACAATTTTATATAGCAGGGATTTACAAACTGCAACAAGTCAAGAGTATACAAAATATTTAAAATTTGTGAGCCTTTTTCTTTTTTTTTTTAGAGGAAATAGAGGACAATTTCTTAAGAAAAAGTGCAACATAGACAGTGGAATATTACCATATTTCATGGCAAACATAGGGGGCTGATGCTGCCACTATCTCTAGCTGGTATAAACCATTTATATTACAGTGCTGATTTCCAAACAGATTGGTTTTGGCACATTCCCTTTGCCATTCACAAAATCATTGTCTTTTTAACATTGGCATTGAAATCCATTACCTAAAAGCGTTTTTCTCTAAAATATTTCTTAGATTTTGTCTTTTTTTTTTCCTTTACAAGAATTATTGAAAAAAAACCCCACAAAATTCACTTTTGTACACAAGTGTTTCTGCTCACAGAATAAACAAAATTTCCATGATTTTCTGTACAAAAGCTAATTTTACTCTTGGCTCTTTAAGTATTTGGGAAGTTTACAGCCCACAATGAGGAATCAGAGATGTAAAATCCCCACATCAACATGTAGCCCATGATTTTGCTAGGAAACAACAAAACTCATAAGATAAGCTCTCAAGCAATTTCTACTAAAAAAATTGTCTTCTTGTTTCAGTTAATTTATTTCACATACAAGGTTCTTTTCCACAAGGTTATAGCCCTGGAAATAGGGGTAAGCCCAGGAATAGTAAAGTTTGTCCCTCTGTACTGTTTTCACACTAAGGCTACAGGAAGGCCCTATATTAACTAGCATTGCAGTTAATCATTCAAAAGAAAAGTAATGTAATCAAGGATTTGTCTAAAAAGGGGGAAGGGGATGAGTTTTAACCTAAATATCTTAATTCTGTTCATTACAATATTCCTTTATTTGAAAAGAACAGATGTACTAGTAAAAAAACAGCTTAGACCAAAATCTCCTCTGAACTCCCATCCCTCCAAAGCAAACTGTGCTTCTGACCATCATATTTTCTTGATGTGACTTTATACAGTTTTCTATCCTTCTTCACAAGTAATTTCTACCATTGTTGACATGAGTTAATATTGTGCAGTTACATTTATGGAACGAGAGTTTTGTTTCATTTACAGCAAGCAGAGAGCTCAAAGATGTTGAAAACTGTACTGTAATGTGTCTCAAAAAATACTGTGAGTTTCAGCTCAAGACTCAGGTTTAATATTATCCACACATAAAAGTCATTCTCCCCTAGTAATAACATTTGATGAACCAGCATATAGCAAACAATTATTACATACAGTATTTGATAGATGTTTGGTCTCTTAAAATAAAGTTAATCTTGCTGGGCTAAGAAAAAAACCACAACCTTAAATAAATGGACTTGCAAAATTCTCAGAATATGTTACCCTGGAGATTTATTTTAATGCCTATACTTAAAGACCATTTTTCAGAAAGAAAAACAGTCTGTGAGTTATATGCATACAACATACTATTTATTCTGTACTTTACAAATAAATATTTCATATGGAAAAAAAATTACAAATTTTACATTAAAAAATCATTTTTCTAAATGCTTTATCTTTGAATGAGAATGCCAAGACATGCTTGCAAAAACAGAGACTACAGCAGAAGAATCACTGTAAAAGTACCAAATAGCTCAAAAGCTGTATGAAAAAATAATAAGAATAGTACAACAAAATGCATTACTTTTATTCACTGGTACAAATTATACATTGAATAACAGAGAACTGAACAACAGAGAAACTCATTAGACTGATTTAACAGGGCATTGAACTTTTCTCAATATCAATTCTTTCTTACATCAATGAACAAAGCACCTGCAGGTAAGTGATGGGAAAAGAAAACAAGCCTGTGTTGTGGAAGACATGAGCATTGTGTCTCATTCTTCCATAACAAAAAGAAATAGCATATTGTTAAATATAAAAACCAAAAGAAATAAAGTTCAGAAGGTATAAGAAGCTTGGTTATGCTCAAAGTCTGGTTCAATACATCCTCTTTCAATACACAGAGAAATGAGGAAATGGATTAGGCAGAAGAGCTTAAAGCTGCTATAAAATAAGTCTACACAGGCTGTTCACTGCACCTGGGTCAGGAAAATCCCAGGTGTCAACAGAGAATGTGGAATCAATGCCTTGAGAGCAGCCCTGGGGAGGAGAATTCGGGCATGGTGAATGAAAAAATACACACAAGCCATCAGTGGCCCCCTGCAGCCCAGAAAACCAAACGTGTCCTGGGCTGCATCCACAGCAGGGTGGGCAGCAGGGCCAGGGAGGGGATTCTGCCCCTCTGCTCCACTCTGGTGAGATCCCACCTGCAGTGCTGCATCCAGCCCTGAGGTCCCCATCACAAGACACGACCCTGTTAGAGGAGCTTCAGAGGAGGGTCACAAACAGAGTCAGAAAGCTGGAACACCTCTCCTATGAAGACAGTCTGCAGAAGAGAAGGTTCCAGAAAGACCTGACTGTGGTCTTTCAATACTTAATGGTGGGGAGGAGAGGGAGACAGCACATAAGAAAGATCTAGAGAGACCAAGCAACTTCACAAACTGCCCCTCATTTGGTTTTGTGTTTTTTGCTAAAACAATTTCTCCCTTACAAAGCAAGATTATTTCACTGTTGATGAAATGAACAAAAAGTTCTGCAGGAAAAAGTTGTACAGGATGGGTTAATAAGGGCACCTCTCAGTTGCCTGGTTGAGGTGTGAATACTACCAATTCTTTCTTGCTGTGGTTTATTCTAAGCGGTTCAACCATGTACTACAAATTAGAATCACAGAACAGCTTGGATTGGAGGGGACCTTAAAGATCACCCATTTCCAACCCACTTCCATGCTTGTGCACCTGTAAGAGTCTAGTGTCTGTTACCTCTGAGTTGTCAGATACCTGTTCCAACATAACACCACACAGCCACTGGGCTTGCCATATCAGGTATGCCAAAAATCCAGATCAAAAGCAAAACCATCTATGCCATCAACACAGGTGGTGTGCATACATCATCATGTCATATTAGCTATCCATATGTAATGGAGTGGCTCTACCCTTCAGTCCAGGGCCCAAACAAACAAGTAACTGTCTTCCTTCCAACAAATTCTGAGAAAATGAAAATTAATTTCCTTTATGAACTTGGATTTACTAGATGATCTTTTAATAGTCCCTCACAATTCTAGATTTTACCTATTACTAAGAGGGGAAAAAAGTGCCAAGCACCATGGGAAAATCTTAAATTCACAGAGCAGTGACTTAATGAACTTTAGGATGTTTAGCAAACAACTTGAAGGGATACGAAGAACTACTTAGTAATGCACTGAAAATACTGAAGCATTTGAACACAAAACTCACATTTAAGATATTCAGCAGTTTTCACACTCTGTGGGACAGTTTGTGATCTTAGAACAAAGAGCAGGACAGAAACTAAAACAGGAGCTGCCCAAAATATGGCTCAGAGCCTTTTAGAGAGCCTTTTAGATCCTAATTTCTTCTTTATTCTTTCAGTAAGTAAATACAGGTATTCTGTATAACATAACACCTTCCTTGACACATGAAACTGTTTAGAACAAAAAGTGCAAGAATAAAATTCAGAAAATTAAAAATGCTTGGAATTCCTGATACTATCTTTGGTTTAAAAAAAAAAAAGGTAATTCATTTAACATTAAGATGCTACACACAATGCAAAGCTTGATTTGAAATTAATTCATTATTTTTTCCTTTTTTATGTTTAGAATTAGTTTTTTTAATGTAAAAATATTTATCACCATTCACAGCTTGTTTTGCAAATCAATCTGTGCAATGATGAACCAGCCTTATGGACACTGCAATGCATATGATAATCTGCTCAGTCATGGTCTTAGAATAGTACTAGTAGTGAAACATTGGTATATCTTTACCACTCTCTAGTTTTGCAGAAGGGAATATATGAAAGAAAATTTATCTATTAAATATAACCTTGAACTTTTACTGTCATTTGATACTTCTTTTTCTAATGAATGTCATTTAAAAATACCAACATGCTTGAAAGCTATGGATAGTGTTACACTAGAATTTCTGGGCCATGCAGTGTGCTTCTCTCCACCTGGTTTCCTTCTCCCACAGGGAGCACACCATGCTGGCTCACAGATGTAGACTAAGGATAATAATTGAAGTGTCAAGGGCTTGGAAAAGCACCGAAAAGTGGATAACTGGAAAAAATCCTGGCCCAGTATACTTAAAAGAAAACCTATGTCAACTGGATGAAAAAAACAGGCTATCCTTCTTACCAAACATCATTGACCCCCAAGGACAAAGAGCTCCTGTCTGCAACCACTGAAGGACATGGGCTGCTAGATTTTTTTGGTTTAGACAGTGCTGAGTCCCAGCAAGGATGTGGTTCATCGGGGTTCTAGCTCAGGCCTGGGATATCTTTCCAGTCACAGAGTGATGAGCCTGTGCCACAATGCTGGTAGGCAAGAGGGCCACCTGCCAGATAAAGCTTCTTACAGTGAGGCCTAAAGTGTATCTGACACATCTGGAGGCACAGGATGAGGATGCACAAGGAGCTCTGAGCCCACTTGGACATGCTGGGATGATTAAGCTGTCATTTGCATGCCTTGGTCCTGACATCAATCACACAGACACAATTACCTAGCGGGCAAGCACTGAATTCACAGCAGTTTTATGCTCACAGACCACTTAGAGAAATTTGCCTCCATTTTGTAGAAGGTATTTTCTGGCTTTATCAAAAGAATAAAAATGACTGAGGGCAAAATTTTCTTAACGATCAGTTATGAAATATACACATATTAGTGTTTTAACACACATTTCACAATTTTGTTCCATTCAAGAAAAAAATCGTCTGAAAAGGGGCACTTAAGTGGCTTCTGTTAGCACAGATCACAAACAGCTAAAAAGACAAATCAGTACCAGGAATTTCTTAAGACTGAAGATGCCCTGAAATCAATTTCAGCAAGAATGAGACCTGGATATGTGACTAAAATTACACTATTTAAACTGATTGTCTGGGGATAAATTAAGCTGAAATATGCAAGATGACAAAAAAATCCTTTTCTATGTCAACAATTATTATGCACTTATTTAATTTAGTAGAAAGTGTAGTATAAATTACACTTTAGAAAATGATTTCCAGTTAAAATATGTGCATATTTTTTCTTAATATTGAAATGTTCATTATTTTTCTGGTTTTAATTTTTTTCTCTTTTTATGTTCAAATTTTTAAAAAAGGAGTTTGAAAATTAGACTTTATTTCATGACATGGCTGTGGACGATACTGATGATTACAATTCAACTTACAGTATTGATTAGGAGAAGTTTATGATATTTTCTAATAATCCATGAATAAGCATTTCAGGATTTTGAATGTTTACATGAGCTTTAAAAATTACATGACCCAAATCGTGGAAAATATTTTAAATTATTAAATAAAGAATTAATGAATTACTAAAGACGTGTTATTTGACATCTGTTTACGAGATTTTTTTGCAGTACTGTCCTGGTTTCAGCTGGGTAGAATTTTCTTCTTAGTAGCTGGCAGAGTGCTCTGTTTTAGAATTAGTATGAGAATAACACTGATAACACACTGATATTTAATTGTTGCTGAGCAGTGCTTATTCTAATTCTAAGAGAATTATATGATTCAATATATCATAATTAGCAATTGTTATCTGGAACTTACCTAAATGTTTGCTCTTGCTTTACTTGCCTGGCTTGATATACTTTCTCTGGCTGCACTAAATAATGTGTGGATTCCAGCAAAATTACCCTGGAGTATGACAAGCACACATAATGACCACATTTTTAACTCGCAGAATGAAGATGAAACTCAGTTTATTCTAACTTTTAAATGCAGGCTTGCTAAAGAAGCATATTATTTTCAATTGAAGATACTTTAGAAGTACTTGGTTTAACCCCAGTTTTCTGGGTATCAAAAAATGCATTTCTTAGTGCTTCTTTAATGCATTCTTTAATGCAGGTAAACAATATATCCCCTGATGAAACACCAGACTGTTTAAAACACTGGAAGCATGACACAAAGAATTTTTAACTTACTGGTTCAAATGTTGCCCAAATTGAAAATTACTTCAGGTAGTTGTCAACTAGCTTTTGAATTACATAAAACTACATTACATAAAACTAAATTACTTCATCGCTTCATTGATAATTTCACAATTTTATCCAAGTCATAGGACGGATTCAGCCTCACTGACCATCTTAAGGACTTTGAAGAAAAAGACAGAAGCTAAATAAACCTATATGATTCCCACACACCAGGCTTATGTCAGGGGACATTGCTGGAGCAGAGGAAATAGTCCTGTTACAGGATTGTTATTATTATTTGGGTATGTCAATCCTATTCTGTGGGAGAAAGAGAAATTTAATTTGCAGCTTCTGCAACATGTATATTCATGTTGCATGAAAAAAAGGTTAAAATGTTATGAAAGATGGTTCTTGCAAACAAATGAATGAGGTGAACCAATGCTTAGTTCTATAGACTAAAGACAAAATATGGAGTCAGATCACATAAATAGACTTTAAAGAGGTACAACAATCTATTTCTTTTGTATTAAGGAAAGCAAGATTTATAACTCTGCAGTTGTTGAATCTATGATAAATACAAATTAAAAATTAGACTAACTGATAATAATGTAAGCTCCAAGGCAAGAGCAATTTTTTTCTTTTGCATGCTTAATAATTTAAACAGCAGGATAAAGCAGATTGGGGAAAAAATAACCAACTTAATTAAGATGGCTTGTTTCTCTTTGTAATTCTGCTGGACCTCAGCCAAACACAAAAATACAAGCAAGGTTCATGAACTCCATTTGATTAAAGCTCCAGCTTTATTGCTTACACTGAGACAGATTTCAATTAAGGCTTATTTATCTTCTTTATTCATTATGATAGCTTCCACTTCATACTGCTTGTAACAATTTTGGGAATGTAAATCCCTATTATTTAACCTCCAGGTTTTACACTTTTAAGGAGCAGAAGCAAATTATGGAAAGGACTGGCTAAAACAGCATGATCATTCAAGATTTGTCTTTAGCATTGTCTACCTGAATATGCCATCAGTTTTGAAGGGATTAGTAACATTTAGGTCAAATTTCTTCAGCTCATAACATGGGGATTTGCACCTTATTATACCCTAAAAGAGAACAGAAAATTATATCAGTATGAAAATGTTGTAAAACTACACCCATGTATAATACAAAACAAACAGAAAAATACTATGAGGAACAAGAGAACCCTGTGTTTGACCACTGGTGAATATAAAATTAAATTATTATTAAATTCTAAGCTTTGTGGCCAGCAAAGAACAGTTAAAGTCTATTTCTCTTTAAACATGCATTAAAATTCACCACATTTTAAAAACACTCCCAAATGGTAACACAAGGCCAAGAATCAAGTTATCACTGTTTTTCCCTTCTTTATATGTCCTTTATTTTTTCTCTCTTTTATTGTTTTTCTCAAACTTCCTTTCTAACATCAGTGTCTATTGCTGTGATATAAAGAGTCAGTAGAAAAAAAAAAAAGAGAGAGAGAATCACATTAACACCATCTAAGGTCAGAAGTCTATCCAGATGTGCTCAATGAATCTGGATTACAAATGCTGTAACATGTGCCTGCTCTGACTGGGACATATCTGACATCTACTGAGTGTCTAAAGTTAAAAAGCACAAATAAACTCAGAAACATCTAACAAAAGCTTGGGGTCCATCTACATGGGACAACTGTAATCACTAGGCTGAAGCACATCAACACGTCCATAGCAGAATTTCCAATAACATTCATATGCTGAAAGGGCTCCAGATTTATTTTCAGAGCAATCAGTGCAAAATTTTACAATTTATTCAGGATCTAAATGTGATTTATATCCTTAGGAATCTTAGATATTCCACTAGGGCTTTTTCTGCATGTACATGAGCTAATATTGGAAATCTGAAAATTCATAGGTCAAAGGCTAATGCTGATGGTAACTCACATTTTCATTCTTACCTCAGTTCACTTTTGCTTCACATAATGTACAGACTAACAACACTTTTTGTGACCATATTAACCATACACACAAAAACTTACAACAGGCTCAATGTGCTTAACTTCAGATTTCATGGAGAATGTCAGTGTGGCACCCTCTATTCCATCAACTTTATTTGAGATCAGTATCAACACTGCTTCAGCAGGGTGCAGGAAGCGAATTGTGAATTCCACATTTACAAATGCTTGTTTCCTGTGGAAAAAAAAAGAAAAAGCATAAAACTACGGCTCAGAAATTACTCAGAAATGTAATTTCAGAAGCACATTTCAGAGTCTTTGTAAGGGAAGGGTCTAGAAAAGAAAGTCATTTGTTTCTTCTGAAATACTTTGTTGTAGTACAATCTTCTACCTAAGAGCACCTTAAAACAGTCTAATAAAAGAACTATGTAGATAAAGAACAATATCAAACCCTTATTGCTTTTTACAACATCAGCATGTAGATCAATTTTTCTCCACGCACAGGAAGTTCTCTTGCATTACAGCATCAGCTTAAGTTAACAAGCAATGCAATTTATGGTGCTCTATTTGAATAGATTTTTCTGAATTAAATAGTCAGATATCCTGTTATGCATTTTGTGAGGCAGATCTAGATATTCTTAACCAAATTCTCATTGAAGAGTGAGAAAGAAATTGGTAAAAAAAAAAACGTTCAGAATAATTAATAAAGTTGAGCAACTAAGAGGCAGAAAAAACAAAGTTCTCTTGTACAAGCAACAGCTTCTCTCTGAAGGGAAAATTGGAGAATGGGAGATCACATAGAATGACAGTTTATACAAGGTAAAAATTTATTTGCATCAGCCCCTCAATTAAGCAAGAAGAATAACAAAAGTTTAGCGCCTGAAGCTTGCACTTTGAAGCTCTCAAAATGTTTCTCTGATGTTGAGATTAGTTTTAAGAAGGCAGGAAGTCTCAGGTTGTCAGTTCTGAGAATTAATGATGAAATCCTGGAAGTTCTGTAGCTCTTGCTCTTACAGCTTTCACGTTCCTGCTGCAGAGCCCCCAGAAAGTATCATCGCTGACAGTGATGAGTTGCTGAGCCCCCCAGAGTCTGAGGCTCCTAAGTCACCTCGCCATTCAAAATGGCCTGGAAAAAGCATCCTGTGATGCACACACACAGAGAAATCACCTGCCTGAGACACATATTCCCAAAGCCACTTTAAAGATCAAGTTTTAAGGAGTCTGCTCTGGTCACAAAGAGGAATGACAGGGAAATGCAATGTACAGAACCTTCTTCCTGATGTTTGCCCTCTCGCTCATTCAACAGCTGAGAACTTGGATTTGAATTGTTGCCTTCTGTGGCAAAACAAAGTTGCTTATTTTTTTTCTCTATTACTCTGTTTTGTGGTCGTAAATTGAGGGCAAATTCAGCTTATGGAATTGTTCTATAATCTTGGGGTTTTATGTTATTACTGTTGTGAACTACAAGTCTATATGGCACAGTGCAGTGCCCTGGAGAGTGGGAATCTCAGATCCAGAATTAATTATGCTTATATGCAAAATTTGACACTCAGCCACACTGAGAATGTTATTCACACTACTATAATTTCCAAACCCACCTACAAGAATACGATCTAACATAAAAAACCTGCAAGACTCCCACACATCTCATCAATTCTTGGAGTTCTCAAACGCTTGCACTACAATATTAAGAAAGCTATTAATTACATAGAACATTTTTAAATTTAGTGATCATGACATTATGATAAACTCTGCAGAGGTTACTGTGCATGACTGGCATTTCCACAAACGTTTATTTCTATACAATTTTTCAAATATTTGTTGCTATATATAATGCCAAGCAGCTCAACAACAAGGTTGTGCACATTTTTTCCTGTCTTGATTTTGTTTTGTGGTTTGTTTTTTTTTTTTAAAGGTGAAGTGTAAAACAACCATGGTATTGACCTTTCATAGAAACACATTATATTTTCAAGGATCACATTTTTATGATAAGTCTTATTTGAAGTAATTACAAAGAAAATGGAATGAAACCAGCCTCACAGCTTGCTGAAAACATAGCACTACTTGTTGTTCCCTTTGCATATATTTATAATAGGCATGTAATTTAATACAGACACATTGATGGTCCTTAAAGAGCACTGTAATTATGTTGAGTCTTCTTGAATTTACCATCTATATTTGAATTCTTTTTCTCCTTCACAGTTTATTTGCACACAAATGTTGACCTTTTTTTTACCTTTTCACAATCTCTAATGCATTTTATGTGTAAAGGAATGTCTGGCAGATAAACTTAAAAATTGTTAACTGACAGCCAGAGTCACCACTAACTCCCCTTTCTCTTCACTAGTTAAACAGGCATTAATGAAATCCCTGTGTCTATTCATAAAGCCTCACAGCACAGAAAGAGCAAAATGTACTTAGTGAACAAAAACAAAGACATGGTGATATACCATGAGTATTTCTGCTACCAGAAATGATAACCTAATGCTTTCCCAAAATTAAATCTCTCCCAAATCCTTAGACTGCTCTCAGACATGTAGATGAACAAATAACTACATCACATCCATCTTGGTGGGGAGGGGGGATGTGGGCAAAAAGATGCAGTGGAATAATACTATCAAACCTGTGCCATGGTCCTTTAAATTCCCAGACATGCTTCAAAATTAATAATGAGAACTAAAACCTGCAACCTCAGAACAAAATAAATGTAGCTGCTCATGTTTCCACAATGCACTGATGTACAAAATGTGAATCTTCAGAGGAGATATTTCTGATGTAGTTGGGATAAAAAACCCAAAATGCAAGAAGAGCAGATCCAAACTGAAAATTAAAGCTTTTGATAGATTGCGAAAAAAACTATGTATTAGAGACAGATTACTCCTGTAATGATCTGAAGGCTTATATATTGCTCTTAAAGCTCTATTGAGCTAAACTGCAAGTGTCCCACTGGAATGTTACTGTAGATTTGTTTAGGTTAAGGAGAACAGCCTGACTAATTTTGCCCTGTTTGTAGTTGAACGCATTTCTAGTGTTCCATCACTCTTACATTAGTAGGTTTCTATTTCTGTAATGCTAAAAATAATAATACTAATAAGTCATTACTTACATAGGGGCAATGGTGACAGTGTTTCCTTTAGGTAAAGAGAAATCATCAGCGTCTCTTCCCAGAAGAATAGCATTGTACATCAAAGTATTATTGCTTGGGTTTTTCAGACGCACCTATCACAACAAAAGCAACAAGATCAGCCTATTTTTACTCATTTTTTAGACTACAAAATATGTATTCTACAGTTAAGTTCCAAAATACAAACAAAAGATATATTAAAAAAAGTACTTCAAATAACTAGGTAGATAATTTTCCTTCCAAAGGAGTACAGATTTCCCACAGACTATTTTTACTTTTCAGAGTACTCTACTTGCAGTGTACACTGCACTCCTATGCCTGTGAATCTCTTATTCCTCTCTTTGATCTCAGATTTATTAAATTTGTAGATTTTTTTCCTGTGCTTACAAGCATAGGGAAAAAACAGTAGCAGAAGTGAAATCCCAAGACTGAAGAGAAAAAAAAAAACCAGAAAATGCATGCTTTCAACTTCTACATTTACTAGTCAAATGAAATGAAACCTATTAATTCTTTTTTTGTGGCATATACATAATATAAACACATATACACATACAGTGTTTTAACCTTACATTACTACAAATTTGAATTCAAAGGCATCAATACCTGTTTAACAACAGTTGCATGGAGAGCACCTGCAAATTCTATAGTATTCTTGGGTAAGTAGTGAGGGAGGTGGTCATACAGGTGGACACATAAAATAAGCATCATGATAGGGTTTGGATCACAGATATCAGTGGCCTAATATGGAAAACAAAAAAAAATAAACAGATGTTCAGTTAAAATTTTGTCTGTATAGTCTAAAGAGAGGAAGATGAAGAACAAAAAAATTTTAAGGTAGTTCTTATTGTACAAATATTTTCAATCTAACCTGTAATAACTGGATTATTCTCATAGATAATATTAATATGAATCTTGTCAATGCACAAAAACCCCTCATTAATGAAGACCACTGGCATGCTCTGTTGATAAACTTGGGGTGAAAATTAAGCCCACTTTTTTCCCCACAGTTCAGTAGAAACAAATTCTAATTGTATTAAAATGCAGCATAATAGAAAACACAAGCAAAATTTACTGTCTGGAAAAACATATGCCTTACTATCTTAAAAAAAAAAAATCTTTTAGTTTGCTATCTAAAATACCATCCCAAATACGTCCACAAAGTTTTGCAACTGTTTATGAAGGAAATGTCACCTTCCAAATAACAATTACACAGTTGTTTTTCTTGCAGATACTAAATTGCTTTACAAAAGATAGCAAGTATTCCTGTATTGATTTATAGAAATTAATTTGAGTGGCAGCTGCAAAACATGTTTAGTCTGCAGCAATTGTGGTAAGGCAGTGAAGACAGTGGTAGAATTATTAGCCACAAAGACTGAAAAAGGGAGAAAAAAAATTTACTCTTCTGGACTGTCTTTAGTGTGGCAAGAGAGATGTATAGACATATTTATCATCTTTACTACCTGAGTTAATTTTTATTTTCAAGTTAAAGTTTATTTAAAGTTTTCCAGGTAAACTTCTCTTGCCCTGTGCCCAGATAAGCAGCTCATCCTACTCCCAGCAGTGCTCACACAGCTCCTCCTCTAACCTTCCAAAAGAGTAAGTACACCAGTGGGCACTGATCTGAAGCTTCCCTGCAACTCTCCAATTTCCTAGATAATGTTTATCCTTGTAATTCTTAAGATTAATTTCATATACTCTTCATGCACTGATATAATCATATGTCTCATCTCCTATTCCTATTTAATTCCATCATCACTGGTTTAAGATTCAAATTTAGGCTGCATTTACTATGCAAAGTAAAAAAGCTTCTTCTGTGCCAAAAGCTTTAAACCTGAAGTATGAAAAGTATTCTGATTTTTCCATTCACTTACCTCAGTAATGGCTATTGAATGTTAACAAGTTATTCCAATATAGCTGTGGTTTTACACCTCTGCTTTTCACTCTTGTTGCATTTTCATTTCAGACAGCAAAGATGACAGAGTAGATTATCTGTTGAAGACTAACTTTCTTTTGCCACCTACTTCTTTCTAACCATTTCCACTCAGATCAGAATTTATTCCCTCGGAAAATACTATTATATTTTATCCTGTGATGAAGTCATAAAACTTCATTTGTGACATTTATCTACTACTCTAAGAAATAATTTTTTTTAAAAAATTGATGTATTTCTCAACAAAATTCATCAGAAAATACAGTCAGCAAATAGTATTTGCTTTTAAAAATATGTGTTAGCAAACAATAGCAATAATAATAAATAAATAATGATAAATAATAAAGCGTGAAAAAAATTTCTTTTCCTGGCTCTTCCTAATCACTGCATCTTCTGTCCTAATCTATCTTTGTCACACATGTTCCCTCCATGTTACTGCTATCCACCATCCTATCTCACAATACTTTCAATTGGAGGCTTCTTCAATATTTCAGGCTTTCAATTGGATCTTCTTCAATCAAAGCATTTTAAAACTTAAAAATATCAAACACAAATAAAACACATAGAAAACCACCACTAATACTCTAGGGCTGAATTTTCAATCATGATTAGAAAGTGGAAACAATTTCCTGCCCAAAGTACTCCATCTTAAATCTATACCTTAACCCTTACAAGGATTTTAAAGCCTTGAACTCCATTAAAATTGTCCCATAAACCTGAAAATGAAGACTTACAGAGAGTTGAACTTCTTTAGTATTACAGACTCTTAGATTTTAAGACTGAAAATGCCATCTGTTCCAGACCTAATACATGTCTCAGCTTGTGCTGTCACCACAATCCTTGCATTAATTAATGCAAAGCTGTCTTCGGAGTTCAGAAGTAGTGACTGCCTGAGTCAAGAACTTTGACAATGTTATTGGAACATTTTAGCCTGATAAACTTCAGAGACACAACTATCAGCAAATTCCCAAATTAGGAGAGTTCAGCAAAAGGATTCATGTATTTTGCCACTTTTATTGCTGAAGAACAAGATAGTTCAGAAGTTTCTACAGTAGTCTTAGAAAAGTATATATGAATTCTAGTAAGTCTGTGTAAAATGTACCCTTAGAATTAAAATACAGATCTGTTCCTTTTTCTGGTATTGACTGACTGTATAGCTTTGTTTAAATTGTTAGTCTGTATAGAATTGTATTTTCCCATCTATAAAAACACCAATACCTAAAAAACATGCTGAACTAATAATACTGCAGTATTGTAGACCATTTAGTCTTAAAACGTGCCAGGTACATTAAGGAGAATATCCTGGAAATCTGCTTCCACACCGAATGTGTTTAACAGCCTTTGCAAATCCCGCATCAAACCTCTGCCTTCATGGGCTGAATTGTCTGTTTTTCTTAATAAAAGCTGAGGCAAAACATGCCTTTGTTTTGAGGGTTATACCCAGATTAAATCTTTGCTTCCTGTCAGCCACAAGCAGATTTTCTTTCTCATGAAACAGCAGATTTTCTTTTTTTAGCCTGCCATAACAAAATCATTTATAACAGTGTGATCTGTATCAGGAGGTGACAGCAAGACAGTAACTGACATAAATGGAAATAACAGGGTTCATTTTTACCTGTAATCGTAACACAATCAAATGGGAAGGGGGGAAAAGAGTTGTAATTGAGCATCCTTTTATACTACTTTGTTCACCCATAGAAGCTCTGCTTCTGATTCCTTCTATTAATTCCTTTGGAAAGTTTCCTCATACACTTTCAAATACTGTGTCTATTCTACTGTATTCTTCTGCTCTTCCAGCCAGCCCAATATGCTCCCAGAGATATAAGTAACTCACAAATGGACAGCTAAAGAAATGCAGACCAGGAGCAGGAGAAAACTGGTTTTGGGGACAACAAAAAGAACAAAGGAACCATAGAGAGAGGAAATGTGGAGCCATAGGTCAATAAAAAATACAGAGATGTAAAGCTTATTTACTAAACATATAAAAAAGATCCCAAGTTGATCCTTGATGGAAGAAGAAATTATGAACAACACTGTATTCCTTTCCAAAAAGGACAGCAGAAGCTGATGACTCTGAGTGCTGCTCTCACCAGCATCCAAAGCTACTGACTTTAGTGTGCATCAAACTGGGACAGAACTCTCATGGGCCTTCATGATTAGATAGATGCATTTAAGTATCACCAGACATTCATATAACCTTTTCCACCACTTCTTTTTATGTTTAAATGTGTGATATTTGCTCTTGAATATAGTTTTCTAAATTGCCTTACAAAATTAATAATTAATTCCACTCAGGTTTTCGTTGTGTGATTTACAATGTTAAATCTGAACTGAATTAATCTTATGTTCAGCTAGCTGTATATGTGCAATTCTACAAAGCAAGGAATTATGGACATTACTTTTAATTAAGTGTATTTATATGAAGCAGTATTTTGGTTCCCATCATACAGTAGTACATCATGAAACAAACTGTTTCACTAAAATCTCACGTTAATTTAATGTGCAACACTACTATGCAAAAACTAAAACTATAATATTAACATATGTAAGAGTTGCTTGTATAAAATCACTTACCTTTATGTCTATATCCAGACTGACAGCATGCAAAGCCTCCACAAGTATCAAAGAGTTGTGCAGAAATTGTTCATGAGTTCTTGGATTAGTATACATCTTTATGAAGTGAGTAGGAATCTGGACAAGATGCAGAAATCAAACTCAATCTTCCACTAAGCAAAATTACTGATTATTTATTTTTTCTCAGTTAGCAACCCATAAGATCTAATCTTTGAACTGAAATTCCCTGTTAAGAATATACCCAGTAAAAAGAAATATTGATACTGAAATAATCCCCCATGACTTGCTGAATGTTGGGGTTGTTTTTTTGTTTTTAAGAACCACATAGGCCAAGAGTTGCTGTTAAGGAAACTTCTCTGTCCAACCAGCCAGGAGCCAGTGGCAGGCACCTGAGCTGGGACCGATGGCCCCAGAACAGGAGGCCCCAGTGAGATGATGGATGCCCAGCCTGACTCCCTACACACTCCACACTCACACTCTGACAAGGTTTCCTTACTGGCTCAACTCCAGGTTTTCCATAGAAGAGTCTCAGCCATCTGAATCCTTAAAATAAGTTAATCTTGATGAAATAACAGAATAACAACACCTCAAGCTAGTGCCTCTGAGGAGAGACCCTACACAAAGGAAACCCTGGGCTGTTATACCCTCAGTCTAAGCGTGTGAGTCTGTCATCTTCCTGCTGGATCCTTGGCTCCTGCCAATAACTTGTACAATAACAAAATCCTTACCAAATACGGACAATAGGACGCCATCTGTGCTGCCAATACCAGACCATCTAGAAGATCTTGGTCAAAATTCACTATCCATCTCCTTGGTGGTATTCCACCTGATTAAAACACAAAGCAAGATTCGTGAGACTCTCTTTTCCCCAGATGCCTATTATATTCCAGATACATGTGGCAACTATTTGAAATCACTGAGTAGAGGAAAGAACAGAAAAAGGAAACACCCATTCACAAGAAGAATTTCACAGGCATATTTTTATTCCAGAGCTGCTGCTGAAAACATGAAAAATCTCACCTAGAATATTGCAAGTATTATTCACTCTGCTGCAGCATGTAGAGTATTCATCACAGCAGAATGCAAAGCAAATAAACTAAACTTAATCTCATACATTAGGAACCTAAATTTGTAAACTTTTTATTTTTATAGGTCTAACACTAATAGGGCTACAGAAACTCATGAAAATAAGCAGACAACCTTTAAAGTTGAAATGCTCAAGCACACAAAAAGGAAAATGTTATTGATTTTCTTTAAGGTCATATTAAACTATTTGCTATGAATGCAATATAAATGAAAGCTAACAGCTTAACTGTTGCATCATAGATCACCACTTCTACAACTGCTGTAAACACCAATGCCTCACAAGGTTAGAAAATTTTTAATATTTCTAATGTTTTAATTAAATAAAACTGATTACCAAGAAATTACATGTAGTTTATTTATAATTTCTTACTTGAAGCAACCATTTCTTAAATATTTAACATGGCATTTACACAACATTACAGTCTCAGGTACAGAAACAAACTCCCATATTTAGGAAATACTTTGGACTTAAGCCACTGGCAAGGTTTTCAGGTAGACTGGGATCAAGCTTTTGCATATGGGACAAATTATAAGGGTTTCATTTCACTATTACACCTAAAAAAATTAGTTCAACCTACAACAAACTCCCGTATCAGATCCTAAGCAAAATCTATCTTTCATTATTCAACAAAAGAATAGACATTTATAGACTACAGTTGATTCAGGATTTGAAAAACTTAAAAGTCCACCAATTCACATCAACTATTTACAGAAACCTGAGTCTGTGACATTGCCATAGTTTGCCACTTCTTGAGTGTGGTGATATTTAGCCTTGGTCCAAAATCCCTTATTTTTCCCTATTCATGCTGTGAATCAATTCACATAATATCATTTTAAATTGTCATTAAATATATTTTTATTTAAAACCCCAGTATTTTAAAGAACATTTGAATAAATATCTCATTTTCTGTAAGTTTTCAAATCAAAATTCAAGCATGCATTAATCTCACTGTGTCAAAATTTGGGGGGTTTTTCTTATAGTTTAACCAAAACAACTTTTTCAAGCAGAAAACTCAAAGCTTAAGGATCCTTGATAATTCCATATTGGAAGGTACCAAAAATGACTGACTGGATATATAATATCTCCCTGTTATGACAAGGACAGATTATAGTATATATGGACCTTAACATCTACATTGGAACAGTATTAATTTTGACTAAATTCAGGCTTCCATTTTACAAGTATCTACAGTGGGAGACATTCATTTCATCCCATCTTCTTGGTAAGCTGCTTGCAGTTATTTAAAAAATATTTTATGTAGTCACTGCAAAAACAAATACTTTAAAGATAACAAAATTCATTTTTAAAAGCTTACTTTCTTCCTAAACAGCCAGTCTTTCTTATATATATTCATCATTTTATTGATTGTAGTTGGCATCTATAAAAATCAATAAACTGTCTTCTTTTTTTATTAATAGAATTCAGACTCACTCTAAGAACACAATATCAGTATTTATAATAAACCATAATTTTCAAATTTGTATTTTTAACTCTCTAAGATTAACTATTTCTGCTTTATTAGGTCCAATATTGAATTGTTCTTCTGGATAGTAATCTAGATTGATTTCCTCAGCCTAGTTATGGAAAATCATTAAACCATATGCTTCAATCAAAAAATCAACTTTATTTTTTATCCTACTTTAAATTTTAATTTAAATATACTATTTGCTGCCTTTAGTCTTCTTGTGGGAATATTACTAAAGCACACATAAGCAATACCAGTTGTCCCTGCATCACAGAATCACAGAATGGCTTGGGTTGGAAGGGACCTTAAAGAACATCTGGTTCCAAACCCCTGCCTTGGGCAGGGACACCAGACACAGTACTGATGTAGTTTCTTGTGTTTTCACTAATCCTTTCTTTCATGCTGGTAGAATTGTCTGTGCGCCAACAGAGTAGTTGGGGAAAAAAGCTGGCTTAAAAAGAAAGAACAAAAGATTTCTTTACTGTTTAATCTGAATCACCCAATCCAGTTTTGCTATGCAGCCACATGTGCCATTGGAAATGAAACATCACAGGACTATTTTTTAAAAAGCATTTATTGAACTGTAGCTTTATAGTCTGTGTAAATGGGAGCATAAAGAAAAAACCTATTAAGTGGAGTATTTTCCCATCTTAACTAATTAAATACTTCTATAAGCATTTTTGTAGTTTTTCAGTTAATCCCTGTACTATCAATCAACCTACTTAACTCAAATGCCTGTGAATAAATTAGTCAGAAAACATAATGTATTTTTCCTAATTATGTCAAATCTAGCAGAACATCTGCCAGTTAACCACTCTGCAGTAATTAAGTTTTTAAATAGAATTTGTCAATTTTAGTAGAAATAAACAATGGAAATCAGAATTATTACTCAGGATACCTCAAAGCATGTAAATACATTGAATTTCATTTGTACTGGCATTTCTTGCAAAAAAAAAAATTATTAGTGGATCTTTAAAAAAAAGATGCTCAACCAATGTCATGATGAAAACCTGATTGATGAGGGTTGTAGGCCATAAAATGGCTTAAAACAAGAAAGCTAACAGCTAGTAAACAACTCTTTGTGACTGGGGGCAGGGGGTGAGGAAATTGTTCAAATTTTAACTTCTGAACTGAGAGAGAGATTCCTGCTACTTCCTAGCTGCACCCCATAAGGGCTGGCTACAAATTTGATAACACTGAAACTAAAATGGGATATTCTAAATGTTTCCATTAATGAAGAGGAGTGAGACAGAAGCCCCAATTAGGCTGATAATGAACTGTACTCTGCGTATAGACTATTGAGATGGGTAAAGTGGGGACTTAGAATTATGAAAAGAAGAGGCAAAAAAGAAACATTCCCAAAAAGAATCGTTGGTCTTGAAGGGACAACAGGGAACTGGAAAGAAGATGAAAAAATTCATAATTGGAGGAAAGATTTTGGAAGTGGGAGAAGATTCTGAAGATCTTCATAGGCACAGAGACAAATGCCAATGGATGTCCAGGGCCTTGGCAGTGACCTGAGATTGGTGTCCCTGTGCAGCAGCACAGCACGAATTGACAGGACTTTTCCCTGAGGTTCTCAGACCAGTCATGGCCTACCTAGCACAGTGGGAATTTGAAACTTTGTGAACAGAGCTCTGTGCAAAGCAACTGGGTGTGTGCAATTATCAACCAGGGCAAGACCTGGTTCTACAACAAACCCAGGCTCCTGACCCACCACAGGGTATTTTGTACTCTGTCCCACCCATGACAAGCGGTGAAAACACTTTGCAAAAGAAAATAATTAATCGGGGTTAACCTGGAGTGGATGTGCAGCCACTTATGAGCGCACTCAAATATTTACTGTGGTCATGGGAACCTAAAACTATATTGTGAAAGGCCTCTGTAAGTGATGTAAAATGAGAGTAGTTCTGTTTCAGTTGATGATTCCACTCAGCACTAAAGGAAGTAGCATTCAAAGTCAATTCAGTGATTCAGGACTAACTTAATTCTTGAGCGTATTTACTTTTAACAGGTAATTTTAATTTTTTTAACTTGTAATGGTATCATGTTTTCACTCTTTTCCCACAAAGAGAAAGAAAACAGCAAACTATCTTCACAGTTGCTCTTTGGATTGTATTTGGTCTTAATCTAATAAATCAATAGAAAGTCTACAAGGTTTTGCAATGTTGGGGTTTTTTGACATAATTTCTTATTTTTCACAAACAAAAAACCCACAAAATTAAATGCTTTTACATTTGTATGATTAGATTGGAAGCCTCAAGGGTTTTTTGCAGGATATGAAAACTATTTTCCAAATGGAGGTAATCATGGGAATAACTATAACAATTCTATACCAAAATGACAAACCACATATATGTTAGCAGAATACCAAGCAACAGTCACCGTAAACTCCTCTAGGTCAAATTTTGTTTGTTTCTTTGACATGTAAATGATGTGATGGACTAAGGAACAATACTACACATTTTAACTTCAGTAAGATTTTTATTACATTCTCTGTCATAGAGAAGCAATGAAAAGGTAATCTAGGAAAAAGATATTGTCAGATGGAGCACAAACTTCACTGAAAAACAGCAACCCTAAGTATCAGCTGTCACCAAAAAAAAGTCCTAGACTGTATACTTTCCAATATTTTCATATGCAATTTTTTAAATTACATGAAAATACCTTACTTCCATCTGGAGATAATATCAAGAAGGTTTAAGAATTGGCTTTGGGAAGAAAAATTGGTTGAAAATATACATGAGGAAAGGACTATAATTTAAGCTCTTGAACAACTGGAGTAATGATCTGAAACAAATGGGATGAAATCCAATAATGATGCTTGCAGCATACTATAATTAATTAAGAATAATTCATTACACAAGTCCTAGATGGAAAATTGGATAGAGAGAATTTCTGCAGAAAAGAATCTGGAGGAAATAATAAACCTCATTCTGTTGCAGAAAAAACAAATACTTTGCTAGGACGCATTAACAGGAGAGTTGTATCTAAAGCACGTAGACTGATCTTTTCATTTCTGTTTAGTTCTAGTAAAGTGTTAGCTAGTATAAAACCCAGTAATGGGCACCCAACTTCAAGAGATGGATCCATTAAAAGAGTTTACCACAAAAAAACCCAAGTTGAATACACTGAAAGACTGAAAGAATGGAAATATTTTGCTAAGAAAGGTGAGAGAGAGAAACTGAAGCAGAAGATAACAATCTGCAAATATGTATAAAGTTACTAGAAAAGCAAAGAAGATTCATTGCACACCACATATTAAAAGAGAAAGGATGGACTTAACCCAAAATTTCCCCTGCTAGAGCTTATGTTAGACAATAGAAAACTCTTTCAAATGGAAATGAGTGGGAAATTCTGGCAGATACTGCCTGAAGTGGACCATGGAATCTCCTTTTTCAGAGATTTTTATAACAGCTTAGGCAAATATCTGTCCAGTACACTACAGGCATATTTGGTTTAGTCTTTGTACATGAGGATAAAGCAGATTATTCTCAGGTCTCATTCTCCATTTCCAGGCTTTACTGTGGGGTTTTTAAAGTTCCACTTTTATTAACTGATCCATCATCTGGATAAGCAGAAGTATGATGCATTGGCATTATCTGAGTAAGAAGACCATGCAGAACGAAAAAAAATGTCTTATACCAAGGATTAAAACTCTTAAAGGATCAGATTTAGTTTAATCTACTAAATTTAAGAGCTATTTTATATAAAAAAGAAAGAATGACAATAAATCTTTAAATAAAGTACTGGATTTCTTGCAAAGCTATTTTACTGTTTTCACAAATAGTAAAAAAGTTTAATTCTTGCTATCAGTTGAAAAACCCTCACATCTAAGGAGGCACAAGAGATACCAATGATAAATCTTCTGTTTCATAGCCACAAGCAATTTTTTCAAATTCTGAGTTACTGAAAAACAGAGAAAAATTATATAGAGCTAGGCTTATATTCTATGAGAGTTTCCAAATAAACAAAATACATTCACACCAAAAGCTTAAAACTGATGGCCTTTAGTGATTAAATGTATGAAATGGGGCTTTATAAGAAATTAATAAATTAGACTATGTTACTCAAAGTAACAATTGAATGGTGTTATGACAGCAGTCCATATAAGTAGGCATGACACACAGCAGGAATTAGATGTTAAATAGCTTAGTACAATACACAGATTTGAAAGCAAGGGAAGAAATTACAGTATTAAGCAGCAAACTCAAACTATTTTACACAAATAGAGATTTTAAATCTGCTTACTCCTTCAGAATATTGTGATACTGCAAGTCTGCACAGGTTGACAATACAATTGAATTCATAGAATGGAAATCTAGTACAGTATTACAGGAGTACCACCTCCATCTGAAGTAGTCTTGAATTTCAAAGGAAGTCTCAGAGTATGTATAAAGTATTTCTGTACATTTGCACTGTTACTCATCTCTAAGCAACTTCTATTGGAAGTAGAATACTGAGCTAGATAGACCTTCAAACTATCACAGTATGTCTTTTTAATGTAAACTAGTGCAATAATATTGGTTTATATTATTATATAGCAAATTCTTGCTCTGGAATCTGAAAATCTCTGGAGGTGGAAGTAATCTATAGCTATCATATATCTATAGGCCTGTTTCAATAGCTTAAATCTGGCACTGAATAATACAGACATTTACAGAAGAAATATGTAGCAATAACCTTTCCTTTACATGCTAACATTAGAACAAGGACAAGGTTTGAAATGATGGTACTAAAGTATAAAATCCAGAGCATAAGAAAGATGAGAGGAAATATGCCTTTGAATATTATTTTTGAAAAGGCTATCATTTATTATTTAAAAATTATTTAAGATTAACAGATTGATAATATATCTGCCTTCAGCACATACAGCATATGTGGCTACATTTATCTTAACAGGGAAAACAAGTCTAATTTTGTTAGAGATGAAAGAAAAATTTTGTTAGAGATGAAAGAAAAAATAGAATGAATCCTATTTCAGGCAGGATGCTACAACTCTTGCTTATCAAAACTGATAATTATTCTTCTAAGAGCTCCTGAAATATCCGTGACAGATCTATTTAATACCACTGACAATTCATAATTCTAAGCAGAAAAGCTCAAGAAGCACCACATGGGGCAATAATAGAAAAGCAGAGACGCTGGGGATGTGTCTCATTTATTCCCATCTGTTGCAGAACGCTTTTACCCTGAGGCATGCACATTCATCTTTCTGCTCCTAAAAAAATTTCCAATAGTCTTTCTCTCTCTATGCACTTTTGTTTTATTTTCACTGATTCTTATCCCAAACAATCTCTTAAATTGACAAATTTCTAAGGTTTTTATGAATCCTATAAGAACAGCATTACTTTATATGGTCTTCATTTTGTTGCTTTTCAACAGAAAGCTTCTACCACCAAGGTGAGGAAGCCCCCACCAAGCCTGGGTGACCTCCCAAGGCCTTGGACATACCATCAGCTGGACCAGCACTGGAACCAGGACTGGGGATCTCTCACTCTCCCTCATTCATTTCTTCCTTTCTCTCTTCCTTTTCATCTCAGTCCTTTATCCAAAACCCACTGCCATGTCTTTATATAGTAGGTACGGGATTAACATACCAATTTTCGTGCCAAATGTGTAATTTATTAACAAAAACTTTGTGAGTTTTTGCAGATCTTGACTTTTGCCATTGCTTTCTACCATAAGTATTTATGAATCTTGCATGCTCCCTTCCCCTTTAATGATGGGATGTCACATCATGGCACTTCACTTATGGATGGCTTTGATTGAAAATGTAACCAATCATAGCAATAGCAATCCTTACAGCATATCTGGCTTCCATTTGGCTTCACAATGAATACTACTATGCCTGTGTTTTCATATTTAGTAAAAAAAAAAAATTAATACTGCTCTCAGTGAAATTTATTGTTTTATACTTAGAATGAATTAACAGAGTCCTTCTCAAACTTCACAGTCTGAAATATGTTTTCTCCTCACAAAATATCTGAAGTTTTATTACTAAATCCTCAGCTATACCATGCTCAGCCTACATATTTGGCATGAACAGCAGAAGTAGCATTAATTCCACAAATAATCAGAATGTTATTTATTCCAATTAACATAAAAACACTGCAAAGTTCCTTTTTTGGCTGAAAGCAGAACTGCTGTTTAGGCATTTCATAGTGTATTGCATGTAAGGAAACAAAATCCCTTTCTAAGCTTTTTTCTGATTGTTTCTATTTGGAAAATTAATTTTTTGAGGGCCAGCATAAATTCCTATGTATAGATACATTTTTATATAAGCATACACGTCTACAAACACACATATGCGTATATATATAGAGGTACGTGTGTATATATATATGTATGCATATATGTACACACAAGCACATACAAAAATATACATAGGCCTGAGAGTTTAGGCTTCACTTTTTTTTTTAAGATCTTTTTAACAGGTTTTCAAATGTTTGAATGTTTTCAATACAGAACTCCAAGGATTACCTTGCTTCACACTTACTTCCCTGAAGCTGCATAATGCTAGACAGTATAAATTGTGCAAAACAATTTTTTTATTCTACTCCAAAATCTAAAAATTTAAATGAAACATGAAGTTTTGTTTATTTCTCAATGGCATATGGACTTTAAACTCAAAAAATAATTCTATTTCTCTTTTTCATTAAATAAAATTTGATATGAACTTGTGGATTTTTCAGTTATGGGGAACAAACATGGAGTATTCAAAGCAACAAAGAAAGGCAAGCAGGACTGGAAAGTCTACTTATTGGACTCCATATGTACATATTATAGTTCATTCTTATGTTCTGCTGTGCAGATCATGAAATATAACACAGAAAAATGGTTTAAAAATTTCTAATTTATATTTCAGGAAATATTTTCCAGGATTTATTACTCAAGAATAATTTTCTCTTGTTCTCTTGGTTGGAAGACAAATTTCTGATAATCATGGTGGCAGTTTATTAGACAGTCATTTCCCCTTCTTTAATTCAGCTTTTTATTAAGTGTGCAAAAAGCAAGATTCATTATTTTGGAAAAGATTGGTTTGCAGTGATTCTAACTGAAAAAGAAACTTATGCAAAATTACACAAAATTCTTCCCTTCCACTCTTCAAAAACACTAAGTATTCTTTAGCTCTTGTTTCTCAACTGTCTCTCAGATCTATTAAACTGAGAAGCAAAAATCAGTGGGCTCCCTCAATATGCTTCCTAAAAACTGGGGAACAAAGGGAGAGAGGTGAGAGAAAGAAAAATCCATGGAACATAGGAAAGGAAATAGTGTACTTCTTAAATGCTATGCTAAAAACAGTCTTAAATAGAATTTTGACAGAATCTGTTTTGAAACAAGAATTCTACTTAATTCTCATAATCTTTTGTGAAGATATGTAATCTCACACTAAAATATCTCCTTTCTCAATATTTTAACTCAGATGCCATGCTGAACTGATATCAAAATTAGAAACTATGAAAATAAAAACAATAAACCCCACAACAAACCCAAACAACCTCACTAACAGTGAAGTGAATAAAATGCATAAAACCCAAAAGCTTTCTAACTGAAAGTAAGAATCTTGAGAGATGCCGTGATGCCTAAGACTGCCAGGCATACCTACATTGGCAATGGATTAGAATTTCTCTTCCCTCTTAAGAAGATTTTCTGGTACAGTCAAGATTTATCTACTCTGGGAACAGCTCTTGCATCTCAGATGTAAGCTGAATGTTCAGGTATTGCTCATATTTCCTGGCTGTCATATTGTCTTACAATTTTATATTAAATATAGAATTACCTATTCATTTGAAAATCTTCCTGGGATATAATCAGGAAAATTCTTTATTTCCCCAAACATAATTATCTTTTTTACCATATGAAGAATCATAATTAATAAGGAAGAGACATATGGCTTCTCAGGAGGAAATTTAATTCTCCAATCTGCAAAATTTTCTACTGTTTACGGACTACAGGATTTGAATTATAATATTCCAATGCTCTAGCAACTTTTTAAGGGTTTTTTCTAACACTTATTTTTTCATACTATTAACAGTCAGTCCTTCAGAGAGAAATGTTGAAAAGAAACAGGAAGATAAGGAACACTAGAAGTTAAACTGAAAATTTATAATGCTCAAATAATTAATGCTTCCTCTGCTGTCATTACTATTGTCTATACAATGCCTTAAGTGGGAACTGAATCTTATATTTCATGTATAATTAAAGTCTCAGCACAATGGTGAAGCTGCATTTCACAGTTTTATGGCATTTGGACTCAAGTTTCAACATTGCTTTCCAGTTTTTGGTCAATAAGACATGTTACAAAAGCCTGTCCTTCCAAAACACATGCCAAGATGCTTTTAAAACTTATTTATTTTTCAGTAGAAGTAAGGAGAGCAGATGTGGAATACTAAACTCCTCGCTAATGTTTTATCTAAGCTATTGAGACCTTAATTCTTGCAAGAGAGTTCTGATGAATGACATAGTTATCTTCAACTTTAGAAGAATGCAATAAAGATGAACATTTGAAACCTGTCTGCACTGCAGTAGCTTAGGCTTCTCTCACTGTCACATTTCACTTTAAGAAGTTTAGGTATCAAAGGAAAGACTGAGAAATGTGGCCTGGATAGATCTTTTTTATTTAATAGGAATTGATTACCCAACAGACTGTTTCAAGCTGAAAGCAGCAGGTCAAGACATATTGCTAGTCAGGGCTAGGTATTCAAAGCAGAGTGTTTGGATGGTAATAGGCAGCCACATAAATGTTAAGCAAAAAGTGGTAATTGCTCTCTGATCTGCACTGTAGTAAGAATTAAAAAACAAACAAACAAACAAAAAAAAACCAACAAAACCCTAATCCTTCTCTTAAAATTAGTGATATTAAGCACATAATAAAAACAAAATACAAAACTGAGGATATTTGGGACTTTTAGCTGGGTTGCATAAACACTCAATATATTTTGACTGACATTTTTCCTTACGACACTTTTAACTTCCTCTGGAAAAGCCTGCTTAAATGCTTACATAATGCTAACAAAATTTTAAAATATCAAAATATATGTGTATAAATTTGAAGATTAACCTTAACACCATAAAACCTAAAGGACCAATAGTATATCAGAATCTGCCAAGATATATAAGCTCTTCTCCAGTGTATGATCTTAAAAAACAAATTCAGAAAAATTCCCCCTGAGGGATAATACTGGTGATCACACTCAAGCCAGACTTTGTGCCACTGACCATAACCCTTTGAGCCTGGAAGTTCAGCCTAATTTCAGTCCACCTCACTGGCCTCTTAACTGGCCTGTATGTCACCAGTTTGGTTATGAGAATGCTACAAGAGGCTGTTGAAAGCCATGCCAAAACTGAAATAAACAACATTCACTGATCTCCCTGTGTCCACTGAGCTGGTCATGTCATCATGGAAGGCAATCAGCTTGATCCAGTATGATTATCCCTTTCAAAATTCATGGAGACTACTCACAAAAATGTTCTTGTACTTCATATGTTTGGTAATGTTTTCAAAGACTAGTTACTCCGTCACCATCCCAAGAAATAAGATTAGGGTGATTGGCACTGTAGCCTCCTGGGATTTCTTTCCAGATGGAAATGAAATATCTTCCAAACCTTTTCCAAATTTTCCCCCCGACTGTCCTGACCTTTCCAACCTTACTGAGTGTGACCTCACAATGGCATTAGCTGGCTCCTTCAGTACTTGGTGCATCACACCCAGTCCCATGGACCTGTGTTTGCCCTATTCAAGTGCTCCCAAATCTGATCCTAGTCCACCAAGGCTGTCTTCCTTTGTTCCAGACTTTCCCGTTCATCTCAAGGGCCTGGGATTGCTCAGTGCCCAATCCTAACCAGTACCTCAAGCCTTTTCTGTGTCCTTTGCCATAAGATTCTGTGCCACATTTAGCAGAAAGAACAGCACAATAGCAGACACAAACCCATTCTGAGGCAGCAAAAGCAAAACAAGAAAGAGGAAAGTGAAGACTAAAACAGAAGCTGCAAGGAGATTTTGAGGCAGGTCTTATTTGGAACAGAACAACATAGATCACACAACTTAGAACTTTCATAACACAAAGCTATAACAGTAAGATTATGAATTTTACAATTTTTTCAGATTTTTCTCTCTTTTTTAGATCTTTAGATCTATTAGATCTATAGCAATGCTCATTTATGTAGTTTTGGGAGACAAATTGAAATAGAAACAAACGAAAAGGGCTCACTTATGTGCATACATCAAGTTATTTCTTTGCCCTACAGCAAAGAGAATATAGAACTCATGAACCAAATAACCTATCAAGAAGCTGATATAGCAAGGCAGTATCTGTAACTTCTCATACACAGAAAGCGTATATAAACTCTGCCTTCTCATTCCAATCTGGCACTTCTGGCACAAAGCAGAAAAGTATAATTAAGTGAAATTGTAAGTGAAAACTGTAATGCAGATAAATGTCCCCTGGCAGTAACTAGAAAATTCATCTTCACCTGAAGACTCAGATGTGACCAAGAGTCAAATCTACAGCCAGGTCTGCATTAACAAATACCTCAACCTAGTAAGTTATCTGTACTATCAGCACGATTTAGCAGAAGTTATTACTACTTTCTGGGAACACCAATATTTTAAGTAAATTGTTCTTTTTGGGTACAAATTTTGGGGAGCTCTCAGAACTAAATAATTTTTAAAAGCCCTACTTTACACTTGCTGACAATCATATGATGACTTATTAAAAACAGACCCCTCATTTTTATATCATAATTTATTACATACTCTTAGGCAACTAAAGTAACACTTTCAATAATTGGCTCCATAAAATGCATCATTAGCACATATTCCACTTGGACATTTGCAGTTTTTTTGCCTAGTAGTGTCCACTAGATCTGCACTTTAGGATTTAGATTTACTCTTCTCATCTTTAGAGATTATAACTTCATTAAAAGTGTAATGTTAGCTAAGATGTATTTTGACACTCAAATACACCTACCTACTCTAGGGCATGTTACTTCAGCTAGGGAGATCCCTGAGTTAATCACAAGATCAGACCCAAACTGCACATTGACAGCTGGAAATCTACTTTTATTGGATGCAAGGGGTATAGACTAACCTTTCAATCTTACCAGCAGAATTATTCAACACATTTGAGAATATCCACTATAATTTCCTTCTGCACAGTGAAATGAGCAAAGGGATATTCAAAGCATATGCAAGATAGAGATTATGCCCAAATGAGACTTATGGAAGATGATATGGAAATAGATTATCCATAATTCAGACAGGTCAGAAATTGTTCAAGGCAAAAATGACACTAGACAATTTTTTCCCCATGTGGCTTAGGAGCCATTCTGGAGGTCATTGCTGCTTATTACCAGACTGGTCTTTCTTGGTGTTCACCACACATCCAAAATTACTGTTGAAAAAGGTAATGAAGTTAGGGTCAAGAAGCAAAAGGGAAAAATCATACAAGGAAATAGAAGTAATAATTACTAGTGGCTGAACAGTTTTATCAGATTTGAATACCAGAACTGCCTAGATCAGTCTGAAATGGCAAAGATAATTTTACATAACCTTACTCAAGTAAGAGAATCAATTTGTCCTTGCAAGCAGGACAAGATTTATAATCTGGAACCTTAGCCTCCATTACCTTCCCAAATGTCACTGAATAAAGAACTTACAAAAATATTCTAAAAATTCTGAAAAGCTAGCTCTCAAACACACCACTATAAGCACAAATACTAACAACTGTGACTATAAACAGGAAAATTAAGATACAGTAATTGCTGTTAGCATTTCCTGACATCATTAACGGAAAGAAGAAAGTGAGAAGGTTCACAACACTTCATCCTTTATGCCTAGTTAAAAACTGTAAGAACACACAGAACACAGAAGATTCATCATGACCAGTGCTAATCAAAAGATTATGATCTTGGAACACAGAAACACAAGGAAAGGAAATACATATGGGTAGGCAATAACTCATCACAAAAAAAATACTTTCAATGTCAAGTTGTCATAATATCTCTATGAATAACAATTGCAAAAGTCTACAAAAGGAGTATTAGAAAGAAGACCATAGTGAAAGAATTATCTCACCTCTTTGACCATCTTTCCACACAATTTTTCGATTTTTCTCATAATGTTTATTCAACCAGATGAGGATGGTTCGCTCATATCGAGAATATATATTACTGGATAAAGGTTCAGATTTTATTCTTGGCATGTTCTCCATGCTTTCCAAGCTAGATGGGTCAGGATTAACACGGGAAGAAACACGTGGAAGAACAAACACCTGAAATGATAAAAAGTGTTTTAAAGCATGAACTGTAAAAAGAACTTCAAGCTGACAGATAAAGAAAAAAAAACACTTCAAACTCAAAAGGTGTTCTAACTTAGAAAAGGTTCAGGACATTGCACATTAGCACCCACACAACTACTACACTCCACCAGGACAGTGTAAGGTCTTGAGGGTAAGACATACAAGAAGCAGCTGAGATCACTTGGTTGGTTCAGCTTGGAGAAGGCTGAAGAGTGACCTCGTCACAATCTACAACTTCCCCAAGTGGGACAGAGGAGAGGGAGGTTCTCACCTCCTCTCTGTGGTGACCAGACAAGGAAATGGAATGAAGCTGTATCAAGGGAACTTCAGTTTGGACCTTAGGAAGAGGTTCTGCACTCAGTGGGTGCTTGGTCACTGGAACAGGCTCGCCAGGGAAGTGGTCATGGCACCAAAGATGGTCAGAGTTCAAGGAGCATCGGGACCATGCTCTCAGCCATATGGTTTAATTCTAGGTAGTCCTCTGAGGAGCTGGGAGTTGGACTTGATCCTTATGGGTCCCTTCCAAATAGGGATATTCTATTATTCTAAATATGTTCTGTTCCCACCTTTTTTCCAAGTTTTAATGAACTGTATGGAATCACTAGATCATCTGTATTCCAAGAATTACTATGCATGTTCCATCCAAAGCACTAATTGCTGAATTACTATTCTGATGTCCAGTGCAATCTACAGACAACATTCAAATTATATCTTTTATGATCTAGTTGTTTATTTAGGTCCAAATTACACTGATTGTTTCTCCTGAAAAGATACACATTATAAGGCCTAGAATAAAATTGAGGACAAAATTGGTTTTCTGGGCTGCAAGTGTACATGGCTGGCTCATGTCCAGCCTCTCATCCACCAGCACTGCCATGTCCCTCTCAGCAGGGCTGCTCTTGATCTGTTCATGCCCCAGTCTCGATTGAAACTGGAGGTTTCCTCAACCTGACTGAAATAAAACCTGACTGAATCAAGGCATTTCAACATACCCATTTTTTTTAGTTTAATTTCATCACAAAAAAAATATCAAAACCCAAACAACACAACATACATGCATGGTATTAATTTTCAGGGGGAGTTGCTCTGTTCTAGTCTGTCAGATACATATGAATAATTCAGCAAATTAAAGAACAGCAAAGTGATTTGTTTTCTGGTAACCATGATTGCATTTTTCCACACCCATGTTCCCATGTGTTCTTAGGTTATCTGTCTCAGCCCATGTCCACATACTCTTTCATCTCTGTTCCTCTCTCAGCTACTTTTCTCCTTGTTTTATTTTAGTTCAATTCTACATCTCTGTTACATGCCTTTTTAATAAAATTTTTGCTATTTTTATTATGTTTTTTCAATAAATAACCACATAATAAGAGAATAATTGAGATTGGAAGGCTGCTCTGGAGACTGCCTGGTCCAAACCTCCTGCTCCAAGAACCATCAGTTGGAGTGGTTTGCCAGGATCACATTCAGTTGGGGTTTGGATGTCTCCAAGGACAGTGACTCCCCAGCCCTGTCAGGCAACCTATTTCAGTGTGTGACCACTGACAGTTACAAGGTTTCTTAAGTTTAAATGGCATTCACTGCATCTCAGTTTGTGCCAACTGCCTCTTACCATGTCACTGGCACTACTGAGAGGAGTCTGGCACAGTCCTCTTTACAACCAACCTCCCCTCAGGTATTTACACATTGCCTAGAGACAACCCCCTCCTGCCTGAACCTTCTCTTCTCCTGGCTGAACAGTCTCAGCTCTTTCAGTCTATCCCTGTATGACAGATGCTCCAGTCTCCTAAATCATCTGTGAGATCCTTCACTGTAGTCACACTCCAGTACATCCATGTCTGTCTTGTGTTGGGAAGCCCACATATTAGCTATATTTTTAATCTATTTTCCATCCCTTGGAACAGAAATAAGTAGATTTTTTCTTTGGGCACACAAGTATTACTGATCATTGATGATCACATAAGGTTTACTTTGGAAAACATGATTTAGATGCCCAAGATTTTTCTCTAGGATCAGTAAAAATAAAATTGAACAAAATTTGAGAAGTCTATACTGACCAAGTCGATCATATTTTAAAAGGAATTGTTATTATAAAAAGTGCTTAGCTGTTTACAAATTCTATTCTATTGTAAGATAATAAATACTATGGTTATGTATACATTTAGGAATTATGTGCAGTGAAAAGGGCTTCTAATCAGGGTAACACAAAAGTATCACAGTGTTTTCTTTACTTGCAGTAGTATTTCTGTAACATTTAATTCTACAAAATGCAGACTGTTCTAATATAACATTTCCTAGTTGGAACATATTAACACACTTCTGAAGTTTTCAAGAAGATTAAAATGTTCTCACACTTTCTTTTTCCTTCTCTGTTAGAGATAAATAAAACACGTAAGTATTTAGTTTTAAAGATGTGTTTGGAGAAAAAATAAACCTTAAATATACCACAAATCTTTTTCAAAATAAAGTTTTGGCCTATGGTTCTTCAGAGTTTGGTAGTAAGGATATCTGCAATTTACCTTGTATATCTGCAGTAGCACATCTGTCCAAGCTTGTTTGCTCAGTGTCTCAAACATGCTGTCCTCCAGAACAAAAAAGTGCTTATCACTTAAACTGCATGAGGTTCTCACACTCCCTCGCTTCGATTCAGGCATGGCACCCTTCAGATAAAAGGATGGGAATTTTTTTTTCCATATTCATTTCAGCAGTTTGAATAGGAAATTCACAAGAGAACAATAATGAATAAATAGCATAAATGACTGATAGTATCTACTATAGTGCAGTAGTGACCAACTACTAATTATTAAATTATTAGAATAATTTACAGTTTTCTGCTATTTCAGGAATAAGAACCATAACACAGCATTGACAGGAGCTGAAACCAGCAATCAGAAAATAGGGGCAACACACAAGATATTAAAAAAAAAGATGAAATATTTACAATAATCTGATATCTACTTTAAAATATATCTGTTGGACATTAATATCACTAACAGAAGGAACGGGAAAAAAACAGGGGAAACCAATGTAATTGTTGGAGTCAGTTTAAATTTCTATTCCGTCTCACACATGTGATGAGATTTTTCAAATCCAAAACAGTCACCACAGTAGGAACACTCATGGTCCACCAAGAACTTCCATTAGTCTTCAAAGGACTGAAACCAAGAATGTGAACTTTCTTTTAAAAAGAAAAAACACCTAACCTACCTACCTTCAGTACAGTATGCATTTTAATCCATAGTTTATAATCTTCAGGGTCAAGAAGAAATTCTGGCAACACATGAGACAGATACGCTCCTTGGCTTCTGAAATCATAAAGCAGGAAAAGTTAATAGGCAGGAAAGATTATTTTTAAGAGAAATCCAAGTTTTTCTACTTGTTCAACCTATGTGTAAGCTCTTCTGTGTTCTATCTGAATAGACTTTGGACTATTAATTGCTTTAGATAGCTTCTATTCATGAAACTCAGGCTCAATTCCTATGCCTACAACTACATGCTAGAAGAACAAACAAGTCTGGGTAGATTGGCTTCTTTATGAGCATTGCTCCTCCATAAATGATTTATTATAACATCAAAGCAAATAGTACTCATTTCCACGTGAAATCCAAAGGACCAGTGTTGCATAACATCAGTAGAATTAAAACTTGATGATGCTTTTATATGTGTGCAGTACATATGTACATACATACATATATGATACTGGATGTCTTAGGAGTGTAAGCAAAGGTATTTCAAAATATTAACTCTATTAACTGCTCCATAAACCTGCCATCTCTTCTCAAGTTACTAACAAATGCAACAGGAGAAGCAATGGCAGTAACAAAAGGGAACTTCATTAGGCTGAAGACCAAAAAGTGAACTTCCAAGTAAAGCAAGACTATTCTTTATCTAAAATGACAGTCTACACAAACGTGCTGGAAAGAGGGGGAAACAATTAAGAATTTTGAAGGTTATTTTTCTCAGAGGAGCAGAAAAGTTTCCTGACTTTTAGGTCACGAAGATTACCACAGCATATCTAGATTTAAATTGTTCTCTGAGTTGTTAAAATGGTTAATGTGAATAAAAACTAAACTAGCATTTCTTGTTGTATAACCAGTCTTTCAGTCGAATGAAATGATCATAATTTCCCAGTACCACACAGTGCAAAATAAATTTATTTTGCATATTAAAAGTAAAATATCACACTGAAATTAGGATCATGACAACTTACTACTCTTCTCACAGAATTATATTTTTCTAGTAACAGTACAATTTCAGTTCCTTATTTTGCATGAAAAAATTATTCTTTATCTTTCTAGATTATTGAAATGCCATGTTTCAGACAATTATCTAGCATATTTTAAAAAAAATATTTTAATCAGGGATACAAAAATAGTATCAAGCTACTAGTCTGATTCTAAAACTCACCATGTCTGAAATTCCCATTTTCCACTAACCCATACACTCTATCCCATGAAATCCCTTTTAAACCTCAGCTCCTCCCAAATGTAAAAATATGAAAGGTATACAATATTAATCTTTTCAGGTGTCCTACTTTCTTTTGATATTTTTACCTGCTAAATACATAGGAATAGGTGTAATCTACAATTTTCATTCCAAGAAAAGCTATATAACAAGGTTACATGTCGTCATAGCAAAGCTCTATAACTGGTTGTTCTCATAACTGGCTGCATTTTGCTACTGAGGAATACTGTCTTAACAAAATTCCTCTTCATTCAGGTTAATATTTAACATGATGCCAGTTCTCCAAGATCAATACTTTCACATTAAGAAAGACATTAATGTTAAGATATTTTTCCTCAAGACATAGTTAATTGTACTGTGAAATACCCAAGCTTTTTCTTTCTTCCTGTGGTACTGCACTGAAGAGTGGAGGACAACAAAACTGATACTTGGAATGTTGCTTGAAACACTGAGCAACACCCACCTGCTTTGGCAAGTGGAAATTTTGAAATACAAATTATGCTTTATTTGAACCATCGTGACCAGAAAGTAGTGGTTGGTGAAAGAAAGCCAAGAACTATCTGCTGATTTTCCACAAATCACAGGGAATGTGCAGGGATAGCAGATCACAAATAAATTACTCATATCTCAGCTGGCTCTACATGTCTTACCATCATTACACACAGTCATGCCAGCAGTGCAGATATCAGACATTTCTGTACTATGATCTATAAAGATCTGTGAGGAAATGTAAATATTCTAGATGATCCTAAAATGCACAAGTAGGAGAAGTGGATTCATAAATCAGGAGCAATGAAGAAATCTTACAGGATTCACACAAACTAGGAGAGGCAGAAAACTAACAGGATGTGGTAATGTCAAGCACATAATGAGCACCAATTTAATTATAGAAGAGTTCAGATTGGAAAAGACCTCCAAAATCATCAAAATACATATAAGCAAAGGACTTCAGCTAGGAGTGTTTTTCTATGAAAATCTGTGTTGTTTTCCTAGGATTGTTATGGATTACTACTTCATGACTAATCAACTGACCTCAACAAGCATCAGTCATCAATGCATCTGTGTACAGAGGCACTGGACTTAGCCTTGACCACGAGGCTGCTGCTTCAATTCTGTTCTGAATACACCAGTGACTTAACAGACAAAGCTCAGCAAAACTGAGGGCATTTATTAAAATTTAGATATTAAATAGTTTAAAATAATCCCAAGAAACCACCTTAGAAACACTTCAGTATTTCTTTCCAATTGCTGTTATTTTTGGCAGAAAGGGTTGGGATCCACATACCCCAAAAGTCATAATTTTAAAGTATTCAACAAACATAATTTATACTAGTTTCAAGATTCCCAGATTCCTGGAAAATCTCAGTGGGAAGACTGCACATAAAAGTCATCAGCCTCCACCAAAAGCATCAGTGGAATAGTGGGATCATTAATGGAAAATTTGATCTGACTGTCTTCTGAGTCTGTCTAAGGCATGAGGTTAAGAGTCATCTTTTCCAAATTAGGAATCAGAATTCTCATGGAATTCCTTTGTTGGATATAACCCTACCAAAGGACACTTTGATTAGTTTAAACTGCAGAGGACAACACTGGTAAAAATAAATCAAAGGTTATAATACATAAAACTTATCTCACAAAAAAAGGTGGGGGGGTGACAAAGGAAACCCTAAACGTACTGTATATCATTCAGTCAGAATTATGTTAGAACTATGCTAATTAAGAAAAGTGGAAAGAAAAGATGCATGCATGCATATTTCATCATACTCATACTTACTTCAGGAAAGCAAGCAATTCAGAATGCTGCCAGTGGAGCTGGAATATTCGTTCTACTGGATCAAGGGGCAATGACTGGCTTGCTGCAATGCCTGGTATTGACTGTCCACTCAGATGAAGTAACATTTCATAGAAACCCTTATCTTTGCCAAGGTTTCGTTTAAAACTCTTGTCTTGTGAAACAGTTAGCTGGACTATACACACATCACTAAGAGAGAAAAAAACTTTGATGTTATTATTCTAAATGCAGAAAATAAGCTTTCAATACAATTGAAAGCTTCAATACAAGCTTTAGTACAACTGCATGTATCACAATGCTAATTTAACAAACCATGAGTTAAAAACAACACCAAGGTGAGCTGAAAAGTATACAGCAATTTTTCCTCTTCACAGAACTATCATAATAAAATAAGAATTTTGAACTGCATGAAATATTTAAAACTTCATAAATAAATTTGTGTCTGCCAATGTTTTCTGCCAAACATAACTTGAATTTGCCTCATGTTTATAAATGTCTATGTGATGGTGTCCCAGAAGAGTGGCTTCTTCACTATTTAGTACCAAGCTAGATAAGATTAATTAAGTGATGCTACTAAAACTGATATATTTCCAGGGTGTTTGCAAGACTGTTGATTATAAAAAATTTTTCCCATCTGTTTCTCAATCTTTAGATTATGTGGGTAAAAAAGACATATTGCTAAACCACTTACTTATGCCACCAAAGAAGGGACAATGGCTAGAACTGTGTTCATTCAGGGAGGAGAATCAATTTCAGTTAAGAAGGGGATGTATAGTTTGAACTGCATATTTAACATACACTGCATTATGATATGTGAGGGTATCATAGTTGAAAATGTATTTTAGAAAGTAAAAAATAACACCTGGATGACATTTTCATATAAGCACCACATAGACACTACAATTCTAATAGAAAACTGTGTGGTTTAGAGTGTGTTTATATTCCTCAGATCACATCCAAACCACTTGAGGAGATCTGTTAACATTTTTTGAGACAGACAGGAGTTAGCTCTAAGCAGACAGGAATTACCGTCTCAGGGAATGAGGTATTGAAATGGGATTTTGCCCCTTAGACCAGCCAAAGAGAGTGAACCAACTCTTCACAGCAGAGAGGGTTTTTTGAAAGAAGGTGTACTCGTCCTTATCTTCATCAGGAAAAAAGGATAATTGGCATTTATTTCCTTTCTTATCACTTTGACTGTCAGCTTCACTCTCTTCACTTGTATCTTCACTCTCTTCACTTACGTATTCATCACTCTCACTTTCAAAAGTGGTAGTCTCTGAATGATACACAGAAAGAAAAATCCAGAAAGATTTCTTACTTCCCCATTTGTGTCTAGTACAAAAATATTTAACACACAATTGTTTTCAAAGAACAAAAAACTGTCAGACAACAAATGATCAGCTTATCTTAGGAAAAACAATTTAAATAACATGCAGACATCTTGGGAATAGAACAAATGATATATTGAAATCTAATTTCACTTTCAGAAAAAAAAAAGCATTACGCAATCAGCAAAAAATAAATTCAGGCATGGCTTACAAAACCACAGACAGCAATCTTAAAGGATCAGTCTCACACACAGTTCCAATATACAGAGCTTTGCCTGTTAGTCACTGCTAGTTCACTTCAACAGCTGTTGTACAGGTATTGACAAGCCTCTGAACTTTTCTCCCCTCTGTTAGCCTTTCTCTCTCCTAAATTCTGACCTGTTCATAACTCTATTATGTATTTTAACAACTATTAGTTGTTAACATCATCAACAATATCACTGCACAGAAAGGTAACTAAGAAAATAAACAATAATTTTCCTTATGGCACAAACAACTTAAGCGACTCCATCCTTGAAGGTGTATTTTAATACCACTGTTGCAGTTTTAATGTTTCATTACCTTATGCAAAAATAAAACTAATTGATACCTTTGTGTATTGAAAAAAAAATCTTATTGAGATTTAAGAAGAAAAAACAATTCAATGTGGAGAAAAGCTCATCCTTTATAAGATTATTGATTTTATGTGCTGAACTCTACCTGATAGAGAATCTTCATAGGCTGAGCCAGTGGTTCCATCAAAACAGCTTGAGGAAATACTTTGTGAAGGTGATTGTGGTGTAAAACATGGATATAGAACAACTTCTCCACTGCTGAAGTCTTTATTGTCTGTAAAACAAGATTCAAAATGCAGCTGTTTTATTGTCTCTGCTCTAACAAATTATAAATGAGTATCTGCTTCCACAAGTTTCTACTTCATGCTTCAATTCATCAAGTAACAGTTCTTATTTGACTCATGAAAATCTCACTTTGGTCATTAGACTAGGGTCCAGGAAAACTTTAATGCTTTTTTAATTTTTCATTAACTGTATTTTATAGGATGGCTCTTTCTACTTGATGAAAAGCACCTATCAGAAGAATGCTAATTCAAAAATTCTGTGTCATGAACAAAATATTCTGAAGGATTTCTTGACCACAACTGTGCAATGAGCCTCAGCACACTGCTATCAAGCTCTTTCAGACTCAACAACACATATTTTACAAATCAAACTCATCAATCTATCAGTTCTGAAATAACATCTGTTCTGACATTCTCATGTTGGTCTAAGATCTCATTAGAGGACCCTCTGATGTCAGACCAGAACAAAAGAGGCACCAAGTGCAGTTCCTAGAGCAGTAAACACACCACCAAGAGAAGGAAGAACTCTGTATGATTATCTTTTAACTTTGGATTGCTGGCACCGTTATTTGCATCACCTGAAGCAAGTAAAATGAGAAGCATGGTGTCAGAGAGGAATCAAAGCCTTCCTGGCGACCTTTCAAAGGTGTTGTGTTGTATAGACATGGTTTGATCACCTTAAACAGCATTCCACACCAAAACAGTCTATACAAAATCACATTAAAAAGACTCAAGGAATTTAACAGTAATGTCTTGCTTCAAAACTGACACAAACTGATAGTATGAACAAATCAATAAGCAATCAGTGCAGGAGAGAAAAAAAAAAAAAAACTACACATTAAAAAGAGATAATACTTTTTTCCCCTTCCTCTCTTCATTTAATTGTGCTATGATCTCTGAATGATATGGAACCTATACCTATTGTCTACATGGGTGAAAAAAACAAAATATTACCTGTCTTCTTGCTAATCACTTTTTCAACTTCACAAGTACCAATTCTCTTTTCTCTTAAATACTCTGAGCAACACACTTATTTTAGTTTAATGCAGTCTTAGAATTCAGTCTTTGATGCTAAATTTTCTCAGATCTAAGGAGTTACTTGCTTACCTTAAAACCTTGTATGTTTCATCAAAACACACCAGATCCCAACAGCTATTACAAAAATGTAATAATTTACCCCATACTTGAACCTGCTCTAAGTAGGAGGTTAGACTAAATTACCCCAAGGGATCTCTTCCAATCTGAATTATACAGAGCTTCATCTCTTCCCATAAGCACAGCCACACACAGAGATTACAGGTCACTGAGGCAGCAGAGATGTGTTCAGGATGGGGGTCACAGGCAGAGATACAGAGATAGACAGAGAACCAGGAAAGGAGACATACTGCAGATAAAAACGTTTCTGCTTTCTGACCACAGGCTTTTATTAGGCCTTAAAAGATAGTCATGCCCATCACCCTTCAAGGACAATAGTTAAAAACCCCTGAAAACTAATCCCAACAGGCAAAAAATGATCACATTTTAAAACAACATTGTGTGTCTTTCTTCTCTTTTGCTTTCTTCAAAACATATGACCACTGTCTATCAATACAATTGAAATTAAGTTAATTTATTCTCTATTGTTTGGGCTGGTTACTCAGACTTTAAACACAAAACATTCTGCAAGATTTTAGTTTGTTCAATATTTTTCAATAAACATTAACTAATCATTTCTATAACTTTTCCTCATTTTCAACAAGCAAACTGAAATTATTAAATGATTTTAAAAGTTTAATTGCAGTATCCCCCTGAAATTAACAATGAAAAATTTTATCTTGATGATCACATTCCTGTTACGACCCTGCAAACACTGATAATACTAATGAACATAATATAATTTCAGAGGTAGAGTGTTGACTGCTTACTGCTTCTCCAGATAATTTTTTGATCAGAGCAGTGAAATGCCAAGTACGGGTATAAAGTAAGGAGACAATTGTCTGCTGTTGCAGCAACTTGAATTGAGAACCTGTTGAAAACAAAATACAAAAGTTACCATTTCCTATTCAGCAATGGTAATCAAGATATTTCAGCACAAGAACAAAAGATGGAATGAAGGTGTCAGACAACTCCTCATTCCTCTCTAGTGGTTCAAGGGGTACGAGTGGTACACGGGTGGGACTGCACCTATCAAAATGTTGAAGTTTAGTACAGTATTTCCACTTCTAGTTTTACTATGAGCATGGGTGTATCATCAGTCTGAAAGAGTTAGCAGAGACCTCATGAAAGGAATTAACTCTGTATTTCTAAAAAGAAAAATAACAACTACTAAATTACATCTGACATTTATAAGTGTCCTGAAGATGACTCCTAACTTGCTAAACATGTCCTATAACTTTTGACAAGGGAAGTTTTCTTGAAAAGAAACTTCTATTTTAATGTAACATTTTATAAGATGTAACAGAAATGTCAAAATAAATACTTAAAAATAAATAGATTCACTTTTAAAACAAGAAGATATTGACTGCAATTGCTGGAATATAATAGAAATTGATGCCCATGCTCCAGTGTTCACTAGAGTGTCTGTACTACCTGCAGCAGCTTTATTGATGTGCAGCAATCCACCTTTTAACCCTCTTTTTGTACCTCACCTCAGTCTCTCAGTGTAATCAACAAGCAAATCATTGCCATCAATGCAACCCTGTGAACCATCTGTATTTATGTTCTTAGCTCATTCCAACTGACAGATAATTAAACTGAGCTTACTCCTATGGTATTAAATAGCTGGGGGTTTAGTCCACATTTACTTATTAACTAACATTAATATTAACTAATTGTTTTGACTAAGCTGCCAAAAAAAAGAAAAATTTATTTTAATAATTCAAACAACATGCTGATATCCATCTTGCTTTAACATATTGAGAATCATGGATATTGAAAATATACCTTGCACAGCATAAACGAACATATTTTTATTTTCTTTAAACAACATATTGAAATACAAGTTTCTATTTATTGCAAATTTAGATTAATATTAAGAGCTATCACAAGAACTTTCAGATTAATTTATTACATTATTAGATTTTATTGCTTTTTTGCGGAATAAGATAATCAAGGAAAACAGAAATGTTTTAGAAGTACCAGAAAGTAGTTTTCTTTCCACTTTCATACTTCCCTCTCTAAATACAACATTCTTAGATATCACTTTCAAGGCAATTTCAATAGAGAAAAGTTCCAACAAAATCCATAGCCATCTTTCTCAACTGGGATCAAATGGGATTCCAATTTGATAGCTAAAAGTTATTTAAGTAAATAATCTAGCTCTGCAATGCTTTGGTTTGCTCTTAGGAAATGTCAATCCTACTGGAACTTGGCTGGGGGTAAGGCAAGGGCTCTGGCCACTTGCAGCATAATATTTCTTTTAGCAAACTTCATTCTTTCTGTTTTTATTCAGCAAAAATATCTCAGCAGCAGGGCATCAGCAGGACAGAAGGCTGTGAGAGTTACATCTACATCTATCTATATGCACAAAATGTACATTTGTACATGCTCAAAATTGGTGTTAACAACTGATTCTGCAGCTGATATTGATCATAAGGATTTAATTTCCATGATCCAGGGGTTTGCCATGGCTACAGTGACCATGAGATGGTCAGGACTGAAGGATGACAAAGGGACTGAAGAACCTGTCCCACGGGGAGAGACTGAGAGGTGTGAATGTTCAGCCAGGAGGAAAGGCGGCTCAGGGGCATCTTGTCTATGTGCACAAACATCTGATGGGAGGGAGTAAGGGAGAGGAAGCCAAATTCTTCTCAGTGATCCTCAGTGAGACCAGAAAAGGCAAAGGGTACTAACTGAAATACAGGAAATTCTATGTAGTCATGAGATTAAAAAAAACAAACACAAAACAAAACCATGAGAGTGGCTAAACACTGGACAAGTCTGCCCAGAGAAGGTTATGGAGTCTCCATCCCTTTAAATACTGAAAAATCAACTGGACAATAGAGCAGGGGTCTAGATGATCTCTGGAAGGTCTTCCCAACCTCAGGCATTCTGTGATAATAAATATCAACTCACTTATGGGCCACCTCTCCACGTATCTTCATTAAGTATTTTAATACAATATTTTCCCAGAAGGGCTATTTGAAAGTAAAATTCAAGAATGAGTCCGTACCTAAAAGATTAATTTGAGTTTCAAATGATGCCACTTCATTCACAAGGACACAGGGCAGAAAAGCAAATGTGCTAGGAGCCAAGTATTTCTCATATACAGTTCAGGCACTGAGAGAGAGGGCACCAGACAGAAAAGCATGTACATTTGCATACAAATATGGAATACAGATTACAAAGACATGTACCTTCTGATTGTGCTTAAAATCATCTTGTACCATTGACCTTTACTTGCAACATTTTAATGAATTGATATTACAAATGTGGAAGTCTTGTACAATATATTTATTTTGTATTTGCAGCAGAATTTAACTAAATAATAGAAAAGCCTGTATTATTCTATTGGAATGAAAGGTACCTGTATTGCTAGCAAATGTGAAGTCCCTGGATATGCTAAATTATTCAGTGTATTTGGTTTTAGAATGCTTACTAAAGCAAGTAAAAAATTTGTTGTCTACATGAACCATCATTGCCACTGCTACTCCCGTGTTTATTCCCTAATGCATATTTCCAAAGAACACAAAACAGGAGAATGACCATTAAACATATTGTGTTTACTAACATTTGAAGCTTGCTGATCACCAAAAGTAAAACTCCAACTGTGATGACAAAAAAATACCATGCAACACTCTAAAATAAAGTTTATATAAGAAGTTCTTTCACTTCTCTTAAAGTAATTCTGATTTTTTTTATTAATTTGTTTTTGTTTGTGGAAAGATAAAAGAACCTGGATCAAATTATATTTATCCATTTTAATTTGCTCTATAGCATTTCAGGTATTTCCTAAGTACAAACAAGGGATTTGTTTTGTATCAGTGTAGTCCAAATATTGTAATGTAAAATGTAGGCATAGTTAAATAAACCGTATTCAGTAAGAGATGCAGAATATCACTAAATTTCTAATGAGAAAGAATCCAAATTCATTAGCAACTAACTGACAGATTCCTGCAGCAACATTGTTTGGCTAAATTAAAAAAATATTTACCGGAAGCTCACAACGCCAGTTTAGGAAACAAAACAAATTGCTTTCAGAACAGGTTAGTGACAAAAAAACTTGACCCGAGAGTGTGGCATTTTACAGATGTTTAAGAATAAAGAAGAAGTTAGATGCAGGGAAGTTGCAATTTAAAAATCAACAAACACCTGTCCTCCTCCCTCCTCTCAAAAATCCTAGAACAGATCCAGAGATAATGGAACTGGAAGGCAGAGGAAAACATGACCCATGCCAGCTCTGCCATTACCATTCACAAATAAGCAGTTCCCCAACACTGAAGAGTCCTTATCCTTTCTAGCAGGAGCTCAGCCAACATAATACAATAATGAAGAGTGACTGACACATAATTTCACAGTATATATAAGACATAGTTGGGAAAGCATCCACTTTTTTTTTCTAGTAGCAGCAGTGACGTTAGCACTTAATTCCTGAATAACAGATGCTTCAGCTGTCACGGACCATCACAATGGTAGAAAGCCACAAGCACAGAAAAAAACAGGAATGATTAATGGGTTTGGACCATGCTGGTTTTCAAAAGCGCTCCCAACTATCTGAGATAAAATGCCAACATATTCTTAGGTCAGATAAATGCTGCAGAGCAGCATGCAAATATCAAGAACTCCAGTGTTTTCTAGCTCCCTGCTTTCTCAGAATGTAAATGATATTGAAAGAAATTGACAGCTCCTATTCTCCCAGGCATGCCAGCAGAATACATGGATTTGACATTTGCCAGCAGTGCCTATTAAAGAGCTGCATGGTTTGGGCACGTTTCCCAAGAGCAAAGGGAATGTTTCTCCCTGTGAGACACAGAGATCTGATGGACTATCAAAACAACTGGAACCAAACCACAGGTGAGTTAGTGACTGTGTCTCAGTTCTATCATATTGTTATTAGAGGCTAAATTCCCTGAAAACCTCTCTTCCTGAAGTTCCAGCCATGAATAATGCGAATAAATTCAGAAATTTCTTGAGTTTCTGCAGCTTCCCAGTGGGAGAGGGAAAGAAAATGGAAAACTGCAGAATATGGAAGAAAGGGATCTCAGCACACTTGGGTCATCAATGACACAGCAATTTATCTACACCACATGTGGGGATTTTAGTGTATTTTGCAGCCTAGAGCATTTTCTTTGATTTGTACGATACAACAGGTACCTGTTGTTTACTGGTTATTTTTAGAAATAGTAAGTTAAACATCATTTCAATCAAGATGGCAGAAAACATTCTTTCCTCCTAAATTGTTTGTATATCCATCAAATTAAAATGTATTATAATAATCAGAGAACAAATATATAAACATGCCATGTTCACAGAGGGTTTTTTTTGTGAAATGTGTCATAGCTCAATATTTCTTCCCATTTATTAAAAACTTGCTCAAAATATTCTTAGATTTTATGTTATCTTTTACTTCTGAATTCCTACCAGTCCTATGCAAGGAAGTGTCATCTATTCTGCTTTGGAGTTAAAGGAGCAAAAAAGAAAGCACGAAGATTTAAAATAATATTAGAAATTAACTGCAAATTCTCATTTAAAGCAGTCATTAAAACAACATTAATGCACTTTTGTATGTTTCATTTAATGGCATCTGTGCACACAGTAAATTATTGCATAAATGACAACCATATATCTCTCCAGTTTTCTTTTACAGCTACATATTGCTTTGTCATAAAAAATGATTGTCAGTCATCTTTCAAATGTTTTCAGTAAAGCAGCCAAATTCAACATTATCTGTTCTCTAGCCAACCTTCACTCTGTTTTAAAGCAAAAAAAAAAAAAAAAGAAGTCTTTATTATTTAGGACTAAATATGGGCTGTGTGAATCAATCCTACTGACATTTTAGACTTGAATTTAGAAAAGCAAAATACTGCAGAGCTTAAAGTGTACTGGGTCTGTATGGTCTGGTTTTGGTAGCAGGGGACTACAGAGGTGGCTTTGGGAAGCTGCTGGAAGCTTCCTGCCTGTCCATCAGAGCCAACACCAGCCAGCTCCAAGAGAGCTGTGCCATTGGCCAAGGCTGGGTCAACTAGAAATGGTGTAAAGCCTCTGTGATAATACATTTAAGAAGGAAAAAAACCATTATTGTGCAGATGTAATTGCAGCCAGGGAAGAGCAGGGTGTGAATACGTGAGAGCAACAACCCTGCAGACACCCAGGTCAGTGCAGAAAGAGGGGCAGGAGGTGCTCCAGGCACCAGAGCACAGATTCCCCTGCAGCCCCTGGTGCAGCCCATGGAGAGGCAGCTGTGCCCTGCAGCCCGTGGGGGCCCATGAGGGAGCAGAGATCCACCTGAGCCCATGGAGAAGCCCACACTAGAGCAGGTGGATGCTGAGAGGAGGCTGTGACTCCATGGGATGTCCATGCTGGAACAGGCTCCTGGCAGGGACCTGCAGACCCATGGAGAGAGGAGCCCACGCTGGAGCAGATTTCCTGGTAGGACTTGTGACCCCATGGGGACCCACATTGGAGCAGCCTGTCCTTGAAGGCTGCACCCTGAGGAAGAGACCCACACTGCAGTAGTCTGGGGAGGACTGTTGTCCATGGGATGGACCCCACGGTGCAGCAGGGGAAGGACTCCTCTCCCTGAGCAGTGGCAGGAGCAACGTGTGATGAACTGACCAGAACCCCCATTCCCAGTTTCCCTGCGGTGCTGGGGGAGGAGGTGGAGCTGGGAAGGAGGGAGAGGTGGGGATATGGTGTTTCTAAGGTTCTATTTTACTTCTCGTTATCCTGCTTTGATTTTGTTAGTAATAAATTTAGTCAATATCTCTAATTAGAGTCTGTTTTGCCTGTGATGGTATTTGGTGAGTAACTCATCTCTGTCCTTATCTCAGCTCATGGATCCTTCCTTATATTTTCTCTTCCCTGTCAAGTTGCAGAGGGGAGTGAGAGAGAGGCAATGGTGGGTGTCTGGCATCCAGACAGGGTCAACCCACTACAGAGTATTTGCCTCATCAAGACTCCTGCTTTGAAATATGCCTAGAATTAGTTTTGCTTGGAAGTTAAGGCTTCTCTTCTAAGTAGTTATAGAATATGAAGAAAATTTTGACTTGCTTATTTTAATAAGAACATCCCAGAACAGAGAATATGAGTTGAAGTTCAAAAGCTTAGTTCAAATAATTTTAAAGTACATATTATCACTCTGAAAATGGAAATATAAGGAGAGCATACCTGAAAATAATACATCTTCGGCACCTGATACTGTGAGATTTCATGGCCTCTTAAACAGTTCAGGAACTTGTTCAACACCAGTTAGCTTTTATAGGTGTTATAAAAGGTTATAGGTTTCATTGTTTTATTATTAAACATTGAGGAGACCCTGAAAGCTTGTCTTTCTAAAAGATTCAAATTAACAAAGTAGTTTAAATTCATTAGTTACACAGTTTGAAACAAATTGCTCAAATGCTTAGGTAATTAGTTGAATCAGGTTTGAACTCTGAATGTGTTACACAGGGCTCCCATGGGGGCTGGCAGGAATGAGGGGAAGATATGCAGAGAACAAGAAACTGCAGCTACATATTACCACAGAGTGCAATATCGAAGCACATAATAATACTAACAGTGGTAACAACACTGGATAAATGTATCCAAGTCTGGATAAATTATCAAGGACTTTATTAGAATTATAATGAGATAGTCAGGACTACAGAATTGGGTGATTACTCAGACTTTTCTAACTGAAGGAAAGAATTCTTTCTGGTTATGATAAAAATAACTTCTGAAAGCCAGTATGAATAATATTGCCATACTGACCAATGACACACACATAATGCCTTTATTTTGGATGCTATGCTACTTCATCCAGTGTTGCTCAGGTTTTATATCACCTGCTCCTACAGCCCATGCACACACTCTGTCAGGAAATCCCATATACATTAGTAAACTGCTGCTATGACTTCTGTCCTTTAAGAAATACTTTACTAAATTTTAAAACATAGCAGCAATTTTAAGATGATTTGACATTTCAGAGCATGAATTTTTTCACCCTCACAAGCAGGAATGGCTTTTAAGGTTACTTAGATGACTTTTATTTGCTATCTTTTTTTAAAAAGTACATTGAGTTCATCTTTAAATTGAGGATCGTATTCTTTATTCGCTTTTAATGGCAAATACAGGAAAAAATTATTACAGAGGAGAAATTTTTATTTCTCTATAACTGGGTTTGAGAAGCTGCTAGTGCATCATATAAAAAGTTAGAACTAAATATTGTGCCTGCTCAGAACTACATTTCAGACTTCATCATAAGCTTAAATTATCTTTTTCTGGTAATTACAGCAAGCTTTAACATACATTTATGAATCACACCCCACACAGCGATTAAATCTTAGAATAAAATTAATAAGAAATCAATTATTGGCTGACAATCTACACAGAAAAATATAAAATACTAATCCAATGTGAGTAGCAATAACTTAAGGTCCATAACCCTTGTATCAAAATAATATAAAATTTAGTTCTATGTTTAGAAAAATAGTCTATTCTAAGCTGCAGGGTGGAATTAATTAACCCTCAAAATAGTTGATTTACTGAAAATAGCAAGTACAGGAATTACTTTTAACCACAACAGTGCCTATCTCTTTCCCTCATGCATGCACCCTCTCATCTCTCCACAGGAGAGCTAAGCAAGAGATGACTTACCAGTAGACAGGAATGAGATCTTGAAACAAGACCTTAAGATGGACACTTAGATGAATTTTACCTTAGAGATCAAAGCTGAATTTTTTAACTTTGAATTGTAATTCAGCTGAAAGAAGAAATAAATTTATATCTTCCATTTTCACCTTTTTTTTCAGAAGGATTCTTGTATTCCTTTACCCAGCCATTGTGAGTTCTGTGTCTTAGATCCAACTTTGTCACTCTGGAACCACCCCCCAGCTGAATTTGAATTGCACACATTACCTGTTCTTTTCTTCATCGATGAAGAACACATCCCCTAAAAATGACATTGGCTTAGATGACCTGAAGCTGATATGGCAAATTAGTTCATTAATTGTGCCATCTGATGAAAGAACAATATCTTGTCCCCCTGGGAACTGCACAGACAAAGGGTAAGTCCTGGCACCATCTCCAAGTTCAAGCTCAGGAAGTTTAACTCGAATTCGTGATGGCCTGGGTTAAAAATAAATAGTAGGTGTTTGTGGTCACAGGATTGCACTAATAAAGTTGATTCACAGATTCATTCATTCAGAAAACTCTTTCACTGTTAGAAACATAAGAATAACTTTAGTTCTAAAGTACAAATCAAACAAAACTAATTTAAAAAAAAATCCTTCATCATTTAGTTTCTAGTTTGCTTTCTTTGATGTATCTGAATGTTTTATACTGACACACAATATCTCAACATCCAAATGAAGAGCAATTTGTACTAACTGTGCTACAAAAGGCATAAATAGGTTTCCAAAACTTAAAAGTTTCATTAATATTCATTAAACTCCATTATTGCAAAAATAAAGCAAGTTTTAAAATAGAAATATTAAGGAGAAATTCCTGAAGATATAAGATACATAAGATGCTCTCTCCAAGTTTTGTGGTTATAGGTTTCAGCTCTGAAATAAGAATAGCAGTCAGTCCAGGCCCATATGGAAACTTTTCAGTTCCAACCACTGAGTCACTGACAACAGACAAATCACTTGATAAATTAGACAAGATAAGACAATAATATTTCAAGGTAAAGTTAATTTCATTACTTTACAACAATAGCAAAACTTTGCTCCAATTCTTCTGGTATTGAAAGGATACTTACATAAGCATAACAAATAAATATTACTACCCTTTACTAATTACAAACAGAAAAATTGTCTTAAAAATTGGAATAGTTGTGATGCTGAGTTATGCTACATAATATGAAGATTACAAAAAGGCTCTCTTTAAATTTAAGTAACAGGATAAAATGGGTGATCCACAGAAAATTAAAAAGTGCAGATTTTTTATTGTAACAAGTGGCAGGATTAAAACATTTCTGCTGTCCTTCTGAATACTAAAACCTTGCTTAGGGAAAAAAAAATATGAAAAGGAAAGAAAATCACCAAAAACCATAACCCCACCAGCTGTTCGAGCAGCTAGATCTCAAATCAGTGCCTTATAACCTGTGGAGTAGAGAAAATAAAACAACAGAGGGATTTTATCTTTCACAACGTGAAAAAAAGAAATAAAAACTATGATCTTAGTATTTGACTAAACTCAACAAAAAATCCTAGTAGATCTCTGGTTTTAATTTTTGTGCTATCCATTGTAGTTTTATATTTCTGATATAAATTCATAAAGTTATCAGAAGAGAGACACTTCGTGAAGCACAGTGTTTGAGGATGAAACATGGGCATGTTGCAGGTACAACAATATTAATTACACCAATTTTCTCTTAGATATGCAGATTCTTCTGCTAAACAGAAAATTAATATTAACCTTCACAAACAAAAATTAACTAACTTTTTTGGAAGCAAACAAAACCAAGAATTATTCAGGATTTCTGTAATAAATTTACTTTGAGATTTTTACCTTAAGTAATCCTGTGGAACGATAGTGATGTCTGCTTCAGTTTCCACATCCAGAGGAACTGGCATCAGCATTAAAAAGGGTGGATGAAAATTTATTTTTGGTGACTTCAGAGTGCCAGACAATGTTACCTTGTATGGTGATGGATTATTATTTACACACACAGATACTTCAGATGTATATGTCCCAGGACAAGCTGTTCAAAAGGTTTTTTAAAAAATATATATATTACCATAGATACAGGCAACTAAAAGAGTTGGAGTGAGAGTTTTTGGGTTGGCTTTTTCTTCGTTATTAAAAAAAAATTTAAAAATTAGTATTTCTTTCTTCCTCAAGATTTAGTTTAACATAACATAAATATTGTATCAGAAGAATTCTTATTAAGAAAGCTTGGAACACTTGCCTGTAGCAAACCAGAAATCCACATTTTTTTAAATTGTCAGAAGTTTTTCAAAGTCTGAGTTCTTAATTTATTGCATTAATATTCCATTACAAATAGTATCAATACAACAGTGGAATTTTAAGAATTGTAGAATTACACTAATTGACACAGAGAATGTAGTTGGTGCCTTTCCAGAGAGCAATTCCTACACTTCAAAGATGGCTCCAAAACCTACAGTGTGGCCCAGTAGCCTCACACAAGACAGCAATAGGTTCTCCACTAAGAGCATCTCCAGTTTTAGAGAATCATTTAGGTTGGAAAAGATCTTTAGGATCATCAAGTCCAACTGCAAACCTAACATTGCCAAGTCCACCAAGAAAAAAAAGTGATGGAATGATCAAATATCCCCCTCCAGGTGTTCTCCACAGTGCAGATGGACATGACAACAGTGAAGATAAAGATTTCCTTCCCCTTCCCTTTGAATCCCCTCAATCAGATCAGTATGAAAACATCCTCACCTAACAATTAAGAGGAAAAGATAGCAAAAAAAAATGTTGTATTTTATGTGACTGTATGAGCACATTTGTGTCACTACAAACAAAACACACGACAAGATCTACTGAGATTATCTCAGATCATTAATTTCACAGCCTGAGAAAGAGCTGTTGCTGTTTACATACAAAAAGAATAAAACTTAATGTCTTCAAAATACTTTGTCTTAATACCTTTCTATAAGAGCTAATTTCTTAATGACAATAGAAGAGCTTCACGGAAGTTGCTTTGTCACCAGAACATGACCTGTGGATCTCCTTTCTGACCAGAAAACAGGAAAGTGTCAACGTGGAAACCAGATCTAATGGGAACCTGCTCAGTGTCTGCAATATCTGACTAATTCCATGTTAAATGGCAATCACCTTTAGGACACAATACTGTGGAGATGGCTAAAGAGATTCTGCTTCTAGGTTTTGATACAAAAGGAACACTTCTTTCTCTGGCACTTAGCCCTTTTATGAAGGAAAGGTGAGAGAGCATCAGAAAAAAAGTCATGGAGATGGATGAAAAGCCAAACAGCTTGTTTTTTATAGGCTTCCAAGAAAGGATGTTCTATACAAGTTACTCCCATATATGAGCTACTCTCCTGCCCTACAGCTGTGCTAAACTGTATTTCTGGCGTCCTCTCTTCACCCATATTATGACATATGGTGAAGTGAAAGCCATAACCAGTAAGTGCCATTGGGATGAAACACAACAAAGGAAGAAAACTAGAGGAGCATATGTCAGTACCAGAGAATGTGCAATTTTCACTAACTCACATTTTAAAATATTCATATTTACCACAGTTCCAAAGTTCAAAAAGAACACTGTTAAGCTTTCCTCATACAAACTTTTCATCCATACTTTGCATGCCACAGAATCCCTGACTCACTCAAAAAGCAGAACAGAGCCTATCCTGCATCACTGATCATTGTGTGGCTCCACACATTTACTAACATCAAAATTCTGCACAGTGTGTAAGGCAATAAATTGTTGCTTATGTCAGAACCACCAGGATGTTGTGATACTACGATCATTTTAAACAATCAGAAAGACAAAAATGAAAGAAGTGAAATATTTCATTCATTAAGATTTGATCACTAGTTTGCAATGCCTATGACCAGTGTTTTCAGGATATTTCATGTTAAACAAATTACTATGAAATTAATGAGAATTACATACTGAACTAAGAGCTGAAGTCATTAATTTATCCTGCTACTCACACCTTTCATGACCACTGCCAAAGCTTGTGCTGCTGCTACCCTTCTGATATACCACCATTAATTTCTAGTCCAGCAGATGTGAAAATTTTCCTCAGGGATATTTGATGGTACTTAAAAATTTGTCAATCTAAATCTGCCAAGGGCTAACAAAATATGTAGAATTATACAGGAACCTTTTTTTCTCCTCCAGAAATATTAACTCTATAATAGTATGGATTTTGATCTTTATAGAGTGTATGAGAAGAAAGGCAAATGATCATCTGTTCTTCTCACCCTCTTTGAGGTTTGTATTAGATGGTTATGCAGTTCCTACACTTGTCTCCCAAATAATAATTTTTAGTTTATTTGCCTTTGACCTTATGATAATTCAGGTCTTATTGCATATATACCCCTTCAGCATAAATAGGCACCATTCAGTAATGTGCATACACTGAAATACAGATTTCAAAGCAGAAAAGCCCCACCGGTAGCTAGAAATTAGAGGTAGGTCCTACCAAAAAAAAAAAAAGAAAAGTAAAGTAATAGTTTCTTCACAGAAACTGCTAAAGGTCGTAGCTAGCTAATATCTTGCTGTTGCAGGAAAAAAAAGCTAAAACAAAAAACCCCACACAACCAAAGTTGCCATTTGTGCCTATTACATAATAACCACATCTTTCGTGGGCTCTTAACTCCTGGTAACCCACAGGTGCATTTATGACCAGTTCTACAAGGGAACCCAGAGCACAAATTCATTCTAACTTTCTTTGCTGCAGATAACATTTTTCATATCACAATTACATATAGTGAAAAATGTTTTATACTGTTAATGCATTATACTACAGAACAGCAGAAGAAGATCATATTAATGTCTTTAGTTCTTGAAAATCTCTATTTTTAGAATACTTTTTTAACAGGTAGCATAATTTTACCACACATTATAAGCTCTTTCATTTAATTTAATACTGCAGCTTACTATACAGACTTTTGTACTCTGTTCTAAATGCTGCAGCATATTTAAACACATTACCCTAATGCACACTCAAAGTTAATTTTAACTTTTATTCACCCCCACATACAACAACTTTATAGTACAAACTATGAAGGTGATTAGCACCCCATATTCATTAACTAGGTCTTCTGTGTGGGTTTTGATGTATTTAATGTTCTCTTACAAGAAAGAGTAATGATATTCACTGAAGGTACAGCACAAGTAGGCTATAAATCATGGGAAAATACTTAGAACATTGAATTAAGGGTAATTGATCTTTAAAGTTATTTATGATTTTCTGTAAACAAAAGATATGGGAACACAGCAAAAATACAGATAATTTCAAATTACAATTTATCAGTCATATTTATGTATATACACATCTGCATTTACACATGCAATTTACCCAGTAATTCAAAATATTTACTTATCTTTTTGTGCTGTTCTCTGCTTCACAATCTGCAACACACAAGTAAACCCTAGCAACACATGCAATTAAACATTGCTCTTGCATATTCACTGCATTTATGGAAAAATATTTAATTCAGTCTTCTCAATTTATCAGTCATAGCAAGAGTCTTATATCTACATTTTTCTTTATTTATAACTATATTAAATTGTTCCCAGTGCTTAACTGAGGTTAGAGATTTCAATACTATTATAAATAATAACAGCAACATCTTTCTTTAGGACAGGGATGCTCACTTGCTGAGTAAGGATCAGATCCAACTGACACAACAACTTTTCCTCCCCTTGAGAATGCTGGGGCCCCAAAAGTAGTGCACTTAAACTGTCAACAGGACCGGGTTCTGTGGGCATCAGCTGCATGTGCTGGTGGGTTTATCAGCTCAAATACAGTGTTATAAGCCATGAATCTATGAATATTGTATATTATTCTCTATCTAAACACTTGACTGGGAATAAGGTACAATTCTAATACTCCTATTCTGCTATTCTCCTTCTGGTGTATGTGGTTGATTACAATCTCCTTGCATGATCCCAAGTTTTGTTTGAAATCTGTTTTACATATTTTTCTTAGGGACTCATTGCCTGAGCAGTCTACTCCAAAAAATGCCACAGACAAGTGATTTTATATCTCATTGAGGCAGGAAATTTCTATTCTTATCTAAATTATGGCTATTTAGAAACAGGTTCACAAGCTTTCCAAGTACTCTTGGAAAGCTTTAGTATCTATCTCAGTCAGCCTAAGTGAACCTGAAGGAGCAGAACTGAAAATGATACAGTTATCCCAACCTTTGATACATCACGTGTGAAAAACCTGATGCTTTATATGTGCAAAACAGACTTTTCAAAGACTGCAATTTCAAAAGAAGTGATTCCATGCTTTTTGTTAGGTCTGCAGCTGTCTTATTTTCTCAGAACCAAAAAACCCTTAAGTTAACCAAAACAAGTACTGATACTGACTAATCATAAAAACCCAGTTAAACATATCTATGAAAATGGCCAAGCTAGCTATAGAAGAATTCATAAAATTACTTACAAGGGCAGAACAACACAGCAATACTGCTTTTTTGTCCTACATCAAGATGTCCAGTCTTCAATCCAAATCTGAAAATACCATCTCCTGTATTTTTGCCTGCATCATCACAATTCAGTTTCCAAGTGAAACGCTCTTTGGAGATATTCTTCAGGACAAGGTTCTATAAACATTTGCAGAAAAGGAGTAGGTGTTGAAAGAGGGAAAGCAGCAAACACCGTGATGCTTTTCACATTACTCTCTCCTAAGCATTCTTTGTGCAAACACATCAAAGGGAAAGCAAGACAGCACTAGGAAGCCATAAAAACCCAGTTTATTATATCTGTAAGGTACAAAGGTGAGTATGCCTATCTGCACAGACTAGATGCTTTCCAGTTACTTACCACATTCACAAAGAGAATACTTTCTTTCCAGAATGGAAAAAGCTCATTTATGTGAGGTAAACAGATCAAAGCATCACAGTGAGAGTGCTTAGCCAAACAGAATTGAGGACTTATTCCTGATAAAAATGAAGCACAGCAAGCACTGAACACGTGGCTCACATCTAGACTTACAGGTGGAGGTGTTGAAAATGGAAGAAGTTCAGAATAGAATTTCAAAACTCATTCTTTCAATTTAATAAGATAACAGTAGAAACAAAACAAAACAAAATTAAATTCCTTTATCTCTGAGTTACTCTTTTAGCTTTTGAAATATCCCTAGCTAGGAAAATACCTTGACTTTGTACTATCCTTGTTTTATGAATGCACTTGGAAAAGCACTTCAAGTGTTTCCATCATTGCCAAAAACAATGCTTTATAGTTTCCAACAAAAGCCCTCAGGAATTAGAAACGATAAATTATGTTATGGCACATTTTGCATACATACAAATTATTTGTGTTCTAAATAACATATTTAGTGCCTTTTTTCCCTACTAAGCCCTAACTCATGACCAAGAAGTTTTTGGTAGAGCATCAGTTGGCACAGGTCAATACCATACAAGGCACTGGGACAGCAGTTTCACTGAATGGCCCATCATGGCACATCAGTTGCATTCTGGCACCATCACTGTCTCATTTAGTGGTATAGGCAGATGTAGAAATTCTTCAGAATTATTCTATTTCTATCTATTTCTTACACAATTCATGGTCAATTTCTCATGATGCCCACACTCTCATACTGCCAGAGTTAGGACAAGACCAATTTTGAATTTTGGAAAAATTTATAGTGATTAAAAGACAAACATGAAAACAAAAACTGAACAAAATGACAATGACAATGTCATTACCTGAGAACTGATACTCCCATCAGCAGTATTGAAATGTATGTCACTTGAATGTTGTTCAAATTTAAGTTCCATTGAGGACAATTCCAAAAGTGATCGAAGTGCTATTGAAAAAAATAATTTAAGATGTTTATACAGCATGATTTGACAAATATTTCCTCAAAATACCTTCATAAAAATAACTTTCTGCACGTTCAGCAAAAAATTTTTCCTTTTTTCTTTTTGTTGCTCCTATACTATATACATAATTACTGCAATTTAACTTTGTCTTATTATGATTCTTCAGTCACATTAAAATGATTTAATTTTTATATCTACCAGACTTATAGCACCTCTCCTTCATATGACAAGAGCCACATGATCTTCCTACTGCAGATGAATGCACTTACATTTCTGGTGGTAACCCTTAGACAAGACTTGAAAGATTTTATAAAAACAGCATTTCTCTTAATTTCATATAGCTGCAACAAAGAGATCATCACAATGTGTGAAGTTTAAAGTGAGGATTTATGTTCCCACAGCGTCCTTTTACTTCTTGGAAACAGCAATGGAAATTAATCTAGCAAGCACACAGGATCATTTTATTAAAAACTGCAACTCTGCTCCATGCCTAGTGTTGATCAACTCTCTTATTGCCCAAAAGAATTCTAAAAGCTCAAAGAATTTACTAATTACATATATCACCTTATGTAAACAACAATACTATCTGTATTTCTCTAAATCATAGGCATATAAACTCTGTGAAGTAATGTTGTTTCAAAGTAGGAACAGAATGCAACCATGTTCACTCACAAAGTCCCCAACTCTCCAGAAGCTGCCTGTACAAGGAGAAGGCAGCACATCTGAAACTCTATGAGGGTAAGGAGATTATCTACCCAATTAAAAAAAAAATTGGGAGATGGATTATTAAAACATAAATGAGCTCATGAAGCCAGTACATTGATAATACATCCTTTTCCTTTGTGCTAGGCTGAGATTAGATTTGTGTCTTTTCCAGCTGAGTCTTCTGACCTGGTTTGAGATTTTTCTCTTTCAGTGCTTTCTTAGAGATAAGCTCTTTCCAAGGGAAAAGTCTTATACATATCTACATAAGGGACCTGCTTTCCTTTGCAGGTGCTGAAACAGTCTACAAACTTTGTTTTAAAAATAAAAATTAAAAATTCATGAAGGATTGAAAATATATGGACTACACTGAAGTTAAAAGACTGGGTTGACTACTCCCAGATTACTGTGATTCTTTTATCAGGGTGAACAACCCTGAGTACAAACATCAGATATAAAATATTAAGTGCCAACCACACTGTCCCATGCAGTCTGATTCCAGGTCAACCACAAAAACTTTCCCAGGAAAATTAAAATTTTAAGAGCACAAAACAAATGTGCCATAAAGTGTCCAGCAGTGAGAATTAGGCATATTTGTCAAACCAAAACTTACAACTTGCAAGATGCCTCTCACCCAGCTTTAGCTTTTAAAGTGATAATCTGAAATGAATCAATAACAGGTTTAATTTTTGTCCGACCGTAATCAAATCATCAAGTTTTTTTTTAACAGTAAAAATAACTTGGCTGTTTGCCTACATCTATATGATTATCTGAAATACTGAATGGTCAAGACACTTACTTAGGCTTCTCTTCCTCCTTCCAGACCATGAAAATTCCCAGTAAGAATTTTAGTTTCAATACTCAAATTTAAATAGAAGCCACAATTTATTTTTTCAACTATTTCCTAGAAGTGAGAGTATTATATATTCACTTATATAATACAATTATTTGTTGTTGGCCTGTACATGTTGGCCTATACAATCTTTGGATAAGTTTGTCAGTTATCCACAAGATTGTGACTGCATCTATTCATTAGTCCACAAAGAAAGGGAAAAGGAAATACACATTTTCTTTGTTCTTCACATAACATAAATCACTTCTGCATTAGAAATTTGTTACTTGGATTCATATTTTTAATTAGAGATGTGCTTCCTAACAATCTCATACACATATGTACATTCACCTTTATTCTATACCTTCTTAAACTAAATACATTTAGAAATATTTAATATTAATTTACTTCCATGACAGGATCTAAAAAAGGTCTCTCAGACTTCTTTGATATTTTAAAAGATCTCAAAAACAAGACTTAAGTTACAAAGAAAAAAAAGGGAAAAAAACAACCAAACAAAAAAAATATGGACAAAAACCAATAAATTGGAGTTGCTTTTACCCCTACTATATATTTAATTGGCCAGTCCTTCTTCAGTGCTCCCAAGAGGTTTAAACATTACACAAACATCGTTCTAGGAGGACACTTGGTACTGCAGTCTCATCTCAAATAAAGTTATTATACATTAAAAACCGAGATGAAGAAAGCCAGTGTGTCAAATATTCACAATTCATAGGCCTACATGACTGTAAGAATAAGTCAGGAGACTAAAGAGAACCACAAATAATTTCTGAGAAAAGCAGACAAGAATTATTTGAGATTTCAATTTGCTGCAGGCAAATGGCCTCTAACTTGGCTATTAACAACCTCTGACAAGCCAGATGGGATCAGGGCCTTTCAGAGGCATTTTAAAGGAGTTTTAAATACAGCTAGACATTCTAGTTTTGACAGCAGAAGGCTGAAAAAGACTATGACTGACATTCTACTTTTCTACTGTTTTCAGAGGAACTGCTGTAATTAATGGGATTTGCATGATGAGGTCTAGAAACACTAATGAATGGGTAGACACAAAAATGAGTTTTGGTAAACTATTTTTACATGAGGCAAATGGCTATATTAAAAAAAATATTTTCTCCACATGTCAGTTCTGTATAGAAAATTCAGCTGTACGCATATTTTAAAAACACAAACGAAAACTTGCAAACTTTGCAAGTTTGCAAGAAATCTACAAACGATACAACTATCCATCAAACTCCAACTAAATAGCAATTCTCTGCAATTGGAATACAAGCAGAAACAGCACTACAAATGCATGTATCCAGCAGATCTTGAAGCCCCTGCTGCACCCACCAGTTGCTTTAACTCTGCAGGACGGGAGAGCCGCGGTCAGCGGGGCTGGCTGAGAAACTGGGGCGCGCTTCGGAGATACAGCAGGCACTGCGTGGGGGGAACCAGGCCGGGGAGTAGCAACTGGAAGAATGAAGTCATATGCTGCCACCTAAAGGAAAAATACATCATTGTGGTCACTCTTCCAAAGAAATCATAGGTACCTCTTGAACCATCTGAGTGGTTCACTATTCCGGCAGAATTACTGCAATTTTGAATCTGATCATGATATTAATAGGATGCTCATTTATTAGAACTCAGAATCAGTTCTCTAAGCGAGCAGTGCTCGGGCAATTTTTCCCTCATTAAGGAAAAACTGTATGACCAAACGTAGCAGGGTTATCAGCAGAGCTACACACAACGCTTCTGGTAAATCATGGTGTTGTGTTCCACTCCAGCCACTCTCATGAGTGAAAAAAGATTGGAGTCGTGGCTCAAATGCAGAAGCTCGAGCAAAGAGGAGGGAAAACAAAGCTACATCAGTTATGGAAGCCTTTCTCAAAGGCTGAAGAGCAAAGGTCAACCACTGCAGTACACCCAGGATATGCAAAAAGGGCTCCAAGATCAAAGGTGGAGCATGAGTTAAAACTGAGAAACCCTGGGGGAAAAATTAGTCTTAAAGCCTTTGTCATTAAATGCCACTGAATTCTAGGAGTCTAAATTCCAGTGATTTTGATGCTTATCTTATCACATTCCCAAGTAAGTGGGGTTTAGAACTTAAAAGATGGCATGTTTTGTACAGAATCCTCTTTTTTGACAGACTGTGCTTCAAAAAGGCCAAATTTATTTCACAATGCACTTTCAAAGCCATATTTATTGCCTCTCACTATGTGTTTCCAAGGATCAACACACTAGGGTAAATATGTTCTCCAGACAAAAGGATAAACTTAATAAAGGTAATGAGAGGAAAAAACCAAAACTTTTGCACTGAAACCACTGTTAAGAGTTCATCAAATTCTGTTTTCACCTTGAAGGCCACTGAACTCTCCAAAAAGGACTCAGACCTATAAAATCTTCATGCTGCTTAACAAAAGCAGTAAAACCAGCTATATAAAGAAGTTATGAATCGTTTAAAAGCTTTCAAAAACTGCAGAAAATAGTGTATCACTCTTCACTTTCCCATCTGTGGTAGCAAGTAGAATTTATAAATGACAGGGAAGAAAAACAAAATTGTCCTAAGCCAGGACATGAGGCACATATCCATCTGTAACATAAACTGAGAAGCAAGCACACAGCACTCGGAGTGTTTGGAGTCCCAGCAGGGTCTGTAACACACAATTACACACTCCTGGTGAGTGAGGTGTGTGCTGAGCCTTGTGAACATTTTGTCTATTTGTGCTTAGCTCAAGGAAAGCATGGAATGAGGGAAAGTTTTTGCAGTGGTATCACCACAGTCCCTTGTTTTATAGTGATACTTCAAATCTGATAATTATTAGATTTTATAACTGGCTTTTCAAAATTATCATTTAATATTTTTCAGTAACTAAGGTTCGAGATATGTCATAAAAAGAGACTGAGTAAAAATCTCTTTATTTGATTTATATACTCTTCTATTTTTAGTACCTCAATCACCCCCACAAAATATTTCAGCAATTTACATTTTCAAAATATGTTCTTGTAAAGAAACTAAGTTTTTTAAGTTTGTTGAGATTAAAAGTCTACAACAGACATCATGACATGCAAAGGAGTGCAGTTTAGCACTGCAATTGTTCTTCACCCATGCTGGTATGTTTAGGTAAGACAACAAAAGATAGAATCCCTTTATCCCTCTCCCAAAGCAGCAAATCAAAACCTGTTTTTCATCCCAACTATCAGGAAAATTTGGTTTAGTCTTACTCTGCAACAAGGGGTTCATTTGCTAAGAACTGGCAAACAGAAGACACTCAATTCACTATGTGTAGCTCATGATGTTCATTGTAATCCTACATTTGCTATGAAGTACAATGGTGTAAATTCAGAGCCAGCATAATGCACAGAAATGTATTTATATAATAGAGAACAAATCACAGATCTTTTCTTTTATTCATACATTAACTGCACATTACCTAAATTAAATTACAAATGAAAAATCCCTTAAAAATTCTATATAAGAAGAAATCATATTATAATTCATACACATACACATATTGCTGAAACAGACTTAAAAATTAATTTCAATTATTAGGACTTCACTTCGCAAGTAGAATCACTATGTTTCTTTCTATAAATATTAAAAAAACTCTTTATGATTAATTTTTCATTTTTCAAACTCCATAATAGAAAATTCCCTCTTTTGTAAGACTACACACTTAAAAAACTAATTACAGTACTTTAAAAAATAAATCCTTAAACTATTACTGGACTTACATTTGCTTTTTAGATAATTTATGAATACTTTATAGTTACTTATCTATTGAGATATTTTCCTGAAGCTGCATTTAACTTCACACACAAGGGAACATGGGAAGTGCAGGAAGGAAGCAGCCCAGAGAGAGTCCTCTCACAAACACGCCTGTTTGTTAATATCATTATAAAAAACATCTTTCCTGTCCTGATGTACACTAACTATGCACGTTGATTGGAAAGGAGGAATCATCTACAAAGTGGGAGTTTTAGCAATTAAAATGCTTCAAAAGAACGTTTAGAACGATTAGTCAGGAGAGACAAAGGAATTTTTTGTCAGAAACAACACTTCCATAGGATGCCAGAAGAAGGATGCTTGGTTAGGCTGCCACCAGAAGTTAACAAATCTTTAAATAAAAATAACATTCCTGTAAACTTTTATTTGGAAGGCATTTTAAAATACCTTCAATATTTTTTTGCTAGAATTAGTAAACAAATAGAAGTTGTTGATTTTCAAAAATCTGTCAGATTAAGGAAGCTCTGCTACCAAAACTCATTTGAACTTATTAAATAGGTTTCATATAAAGAGCTTGGTAGCTCTGAGATCAACACTGGAGAGCAAACATGGCTGAATGCCTTCCTGCCTTGGCCCCAAATACCTGGTATATGGAAAGAAACAAAAGGGGGAAAAACTACCCCGTCAAACATGACAAGTAAAATAATTTATATAAATTAATGGATAAACATAAATTCAAGCATAGTTGTCATGTTGAGGATGGTTATCTGAGAGTAGAAAAAAAATTATTTTCAAAAAATACTTTCAAAGCAGTTACTTAATTTCTCTACTAAACATTCCAAGGCAATAATATCTCTTAGAAAGCATAAAACGTAATTTTCTAATTATTATTCTAATAGAGCATGTATTCTCAAGGTTGAATAAAACCTTTGCTATCTAATTCTAGAACCATATAGTTTGTTTAGAACAAAGAGTAAGTGACATGTCCCTAAAATTATACTACTTTCTTTCACAGGGAACTGCACATAAATCAGTCAGCTAATTTATTTCTTACAATCAAATTAAAAATCGGTAAAAGATAACAATCTTGTATTTATCATATCATACCATGCAGATTGATCAAATACCTTGAACCATTTGTGTCAGGGCTGACCTTAAAGTTTATTTATAGCTCTGACACACAAATTCAGCAGTGATACAAGGAGACTATGTAATGTACTTTAGACAAAAACAGTTTGATTCAAACTGAAACCTAACTACAAAACCAAGGGTTTATGTCCTGCAACTGAATCCAATATTCACTCCCAGTCTTCTCTCAAATTTAACATGAGCTTTCCCTTAAAACAGAGTGAAATCTTTCATACAGTCTAAATTCCCCAGGTTTATATCACAGATAAGCAGCTTCCACAATGAATAATGTAACTGCTGTTCAAAGCCATCATTCAAAGCACTGCAATAAAATTAAAGCTTTCCCTTGTACAGGGTCAGAAATGATGCACCAACAATACCCTGTAATTCCACAGCTGCAGATTTTCCACAGAATTCACTTCTTACACCACAAATCTATTCCTTCATTTAAAAAAAAAAAAGTCATTTAAAAGTACAAAAACCCCACCAAAACACCTGTCACTTCCCTACAACAAGCTTAAGCTATAAGCTCTGACAGGTGTGACTTGTTCTATTTATCTCAATCAAAGGCACTCAAAGGCTTCATTATTACACAGCTGTGTATTTTGTCCAAGATGCTGGAATTTGTTATTTTCCAGCAGGGTTTAAAAAAAAAAAAAACCAAAAGAAAAAAAAAAAAGAAAAGGAAAAGTCATTTGGAAGCAGTACACTCCTGCACCTTGCTCTGTATGCTTTCCTCAGCAGAGCACACAGGACTGCAAGCAAAAGGATCATCCTGCCTGGAGAAACACAAATATACACATATATACATATACAGCTTTCACTGGCAGCTCTGACTTTCACAGCCAACAAACACTAAGGTTACACTCTTTCCAGGGAGCTGGACAACCCTGTCACCTCCAACAGCTTCAGAGACATTGGAATAACAGGAAGGCACAGCCATGCTGTGTCTGAGCAGCAACCCAGCCTTATCTATAATGCATGGACTCCATTTTCTCACTCAGAATACTGAAGAATTGGCTCAACATTTTTTAAGGTTTATTTTTTAAGCATGCCAAGACACTTCATCTCTAAGAGCATCCTTTGATGTCCCATGTATTTGTACATATTATATTTTAGTGAGAATTGTAGGAGCTCTTCAAAGTTCATATATATTTACTACATTTGTTGATCTGAAGGGGTTTTTAGCAGAATTCAAGATGGCATTCAAGACAAAATTACTTGGAACCTTACATTAATAATTCAAGTCATTTTAATAAATTTTTAAAGTACATTAAAATAATTTCATGCTGTTAAATTTTTTTTAGCAATGCTCCTGAATTATTTTTACTTTTTCTTAGACCTAGTATCACTTTCTTAAAGAAAACATCAGTATAGTGGGGTTTTGCTGGTTTACAGGGTAGTGTTGTCACTAATGACTACAACAGCAGGAAGTTCTAGTAAAACCAGAAGGCAGACAAAAAAGAATGTGACCCAATGGGATCCAGAAGGTTTATAGCAGCTGGGAGGTAAACTGGGGAAGAGAAGTTGTCAACAAAACCCCAGGGATGAGATCAGAGAAACAGCTGTTCAAGTGCAGAGAGGCAGGAAATAGCACTTGCTACCATGAAACCTGAATAGGGGAAGCTCAACATACAGAGATTAGAGGGTTTTTTTCCAAAACTGGAAAATCTGGAGAGAAATCTGGTGAGAAAATGGGGAATATAGATGAGGTAGAATAATAAAGAACTCAGATCCAAAGGGAAATGTTCTAAGAATCAGTAACTACTGAGAGTTTCTGATCACAATAAGAGATGCTGGTACCTGGACCACTTTCTTAACAGAATTATGCTTTTTATTAGCATTCCACTTTGCAGGAGTTAAATGAAAGAAAAGCTATAGCATCCTGGGGGTTACATATACTTCCAGATGCTTCCTATAGTCATGCCAGACTGGGCAACTTCATCTGACAGTGCTGCAGTAACCCAGGGGTGCCCACCTGTGAGTAGCAGTGGGCTGGAAGCTCTGAGGCTCCTCGGGCTTGTCTTGCCTGGGAATGAGCTGCCCCTGACAGGCAGCAACACTCTGGAAGCAGAAGGGAAGCACTGCTTGCACCCAGCTTACCCAGCACCAAGGGCAAAGGGTGACAGAAAGACTCTGAGCACATGGGGAGAAGGGAAGACTGAAATAAAGCAATTCAATTAAAGAAACACTTATTAGTTGGCTACAAGATATAAGGTGCCCCAGGAAAATTTCTCTTTTGAAGTTATTTATTTCCTTAGTTTTGAAGGAACTTATTCTGTTTGCCAAGAATTGTTCTTAAGACTTGAAAAACATTAAACCCAGAGTTTGAAAAATTGAAAAAGGATGACATCAGAAATAAAATCTGTAATCGATAGATGCAATATATTCTNAAATATATTTGTTAGCCTTTTTTTTTTTTTTTTTTTTTTTGCTGTGGTTTTCTGTTGGGTTTTGTTTGGGTTTCTGTTTGGTTGGGCTTTTTTGAGAAGAGCCATCACAAAACAGATTCAGTCAAATGTAAGAATTATTGTTTTTCCAAATTTATACCAAATTCAAGCAGACTTCCAGCTGGCATAACCTTGTCTTCAGTCAAGCCAGTGTACACCAGTATCAATGACAGCTGGATGTGCTCATCAGTAATGAACACCAATGCTGAACATTATGTTCAGATGATAAACTAAATTAAGCATACAGAGCAAGCTATTTCAGCATTCTTCAGAAATATTAATTTTTTTAATCACTTCAATTTATAGCAGTGTCAGTAGCAACATTTCTACTTTTAATCCATCCTGCACCTTGACAAGGAAAGGAAATAGGAATAGAGCTCAAATGTAACAATGGGAAATAGAGTTCTGATCATTTCCATTGCTTTCTTTTGGACCTTAAGTGAAATTGTCCCACTTCTTTCTTTAAGCATGGCATCCCAAATGGGAAGTATGCAGCTGAAGTGTTACCAGCCTGATTAGAATAATTATTTTACTTGCTTTATTACTATTATTGCTATTGGTATGGTAAGTCTCTACTCTTAATTCTTGTTCAGGTTGTGACCTGAATCATACACAGAGATTATTGTAGATAATCCAACAGATTATCTACTCCTGCATTTCCATTATTGACTCTTCCTACTTAAATGAAAATGCCAGAATTTCCCCTTGCTGAGCTTCTCTTCAGTTTGATTATAGGTCACTCATCATATTCTGTATCTACCATTTTGCAAGCAATTACATACTTTCCTGATACTGTATGTAGCCTATTTCTGACTACCTTGCTTGTGAGTGTTGCATTAGAAGTGTCAAAATACTTAAAAAGATATGACAACTATTCCTTCTCCCTTAACTCAAGGCCTGCTACACTACAGATGGAATTTTTTATGAATCTATTGACTCATGTTCTGTCAGGAAAAACCATTTCAGAGTACTGTATGTGCTATAAACTCACTCCAATAGCTTCCCTGTGTACACAGAAAAAAATCACAATGTTACCAGACACAGCCTGTAATATGCAAATTGCAGTATTTGAATGATGCTTTGCACAAAGGAATTCCATTTTATACTCCTGGGAAGTTAGAGGCAAGACATGGATGGTGGTGAAAAAAGAATACTCCTTCCAAGATGTGTGGTCTCTGCTACCCATTTCTTTTTCTAAAGTAAAAATGCAGCTAAGGCAACAGGTTTATATGCGGTAGAAGTGATCCCCAGTTGCTTGCTCTGAAGCTGTTTCATGATATCAAAGACTAAGTTTTCTTTCAGTTCATTGTTCTCCAAATATGTGGAACCCCCAAACCCTCCATTTTCAAAGCATTTTTCAAAGTGGTTAGATTTAAAATTTGCTAGAGCACTCTCTGATCACAGTTACTGCCAATAAAATGCTAATTTTCAGATGTAAAACTAACTCATAAAGTCTCGTATCTTCAATTTTTTTCCCCTCAAATAGGTCAACCAGAAAGCAACTTTGCCAATCTTTATGACCCTCATAAAACTCATCTACTCTTGGTCATCTCAGAGTTAAGGCAAGAACAGCTGTAAAAAGAAGGTGGCTGCTGGTTTGTTGAATGATTTAATAAATGTGTGGTAAAACATTTCAGTATAAGTTTATACCATTTTGAAGTCATTGAGGAAGTGTGATTTTTGTGTATGCAAACATTTACAATTATAAAGAGGTTATTTCAGAACTTGTTTTCTTAAGAACTGGATCACTAATTATAAAACTATTGCAGTCACTAAAATGTTCATCTAAATTCTGTATTCTCCGTTCACAGAAATATCAGAGAGCATGATTTTAATTAACACAATCACCACTGTTCCACAAACCTACCTCTTTTGGCATGAAGGTCAAGAAGCACTGCAAAGATGACCTTTCCTTCAACTGAACTGAATACAAATTAGGCTTTGAAGAAGAACAGTCAATCACTGCCAAACAAAATTCATAATCAAATTGCAGATGTTAGTGCATGAAATATCAACTTTATAATAGTTGCAGTATTTCAAAGTGATTTCCAGCATAAAGTGTCTACATATTTGTATGGTAAGCATTTCTCACAAAGTTACAATGGAATATATTATCTCTCATAAGGATTCTGGAGGTAATTTTGATAAGTATTAAGCACCAGCAATTTTCATTGAAGTTATTCATTTGGGAGAACACAATATTTCAGTGAAAAAAAAAAACCAATCACAAAACAACACTGTCATTTACCTTTGAATAAAAAAGTTAGACAAAAATAGTTAATTACATAATGAACACTAATACCACAGGGATAAAAATAGCTGACTGAAACTGGAGTTTTTTAAAGAACTTTTAGACATAATCTACACTACAGAGCTTTACCAATAAGGCTCGCTTCATTTTTCAGACTTTTATGTTCAATTTTAAGGCACTGGCAGAAGCATGGGTTTCCAACAAAGGTAATATTCCCCTGAGATCAGTATCCATCATGGAACACAAGGACGAATATTCATCTAGTAGCCACCATTTGAACAGTACTGAACCTGACTGGATGACTTGTGTCAAGCACAAACTCTGATGTAGAAATGATGTGCAATGAGTCTGTTTCCATGCTGGCTACTTGCCTGTTGTAAAAAGTCTTACAGTTCTTTTCCAAGTTAAGATGACTGACTAGGAGCCCTCACCTTCCCTTCCCTTTTAAGTGCATCATATGGTAAGAAAATCCCTCTCATTTTGTCAGATCATTTTTTTAGCACCATCCACCTACAGTTCAACATAAAATATAAAGATACAACCGAATTTTATAATAATGTCCTGCAAAAGTCTTTCTTTCCTGAGTTTGCAGCCTTGTTTATACCTGTCCCTGAAAAATTCTCTTGTGAATAATGAGGTTGGAACACCCATAGAGAGGCCATGACTGAAGCAGGAAAGCCATGAGCAACAACATGAAGGATAAGAATCTGCACTAGTTCTACCAAGAAAAAGAGAATAGCAATACAGTTCTAATAACCTCCTGAGCTGGGCATTCATGAAGAACAGAGGTCCTGTGATTAACAAGCAGACACCCCAACACTTTGGGAAAAACTAAAGTCTGAACCCTTATACTGATGATGAATTAATCAAAGGGTAAACATCGTCAAAAAGTGGGTATGAGCCCATGAATAGGAAATTAATACAGTTGTTTGGCTTTGTTTGCGCTTTTCAATATTTTATTTTAATTGGTGAAGGGGTATTCAAACTTTTTTGTTTATTGCATCTTAGCAACTATAGAGGGGAAAAATGGGGAAAAAATGTACAGGCAATCTGATCTTTTGCAAATACTTATTTTTGGCAAATGTCATCTCATAAGCAAACCAAAATGTGTCCTCTTAATTTATATTAAGCAACACTTTTAAAATAATTGCTTTAGGTTATTACCGCTTATTACGGCTTATTACGGCTTATCTGCTGCTTATGTAAGGAGACGCAGAAATAAGGAGAGCCGAGCCAGTTCGTGTTCAGAGCAAAGGGCGGAAGGGGGAGAATCCACCTTCGTTTAATTCTTATATACACTTTTTGAAATCACAGTTCATTGGGGAAAATTAACACTTCCGTCTTTAACTACAGTGGTTAAAAGAAATGTCCATCAAAGGATCTGTGTCCATGGGAAAGGAATGTAAAACAAGATAATTTTTACAACAACATAACTATGTTTACAGAATCTCGTCCTTGAAAACTGTCTAGCACAGAGCTCGCTATTTTTAACAGTAAAAATGGGCAACATTAGGTTTTCTTGTATCAGAAAATTTGTGTACCAGAAATAGTCTGACAGATTTTCTCTCTATATCAGCCATTCTTTATTTAATGAAAATTCTGATATAGCAAAAGTAAATACCTGAATTGTCATCAGTATTCACTTTAAAATCCTTATAGTTAGAAAAATCAAACTCCACAGTGGTACACGAATATCCTTTGTTTTGTAGCAGAAATGGGAGTGATTTTGTAGCACCAACATAAACACCCTCAAAGTGAAATAGTCCCTGTAAGTTTAAAGAAAAACAAATAGGTCAAAGCACTGTGAAGTCAAGTTTACAACTGAACATGATGTGAAAAAATATAATTGTGCAAGATTCACACTTTATGACACAATAACAATATTGGTTAATCAACAGTCTCACACAACCCTTATCTTTAAAATCTTTCCAGGACATAAAACACAAGAGTTTACAACTCAATATTAAGACCAGTTACAGCATCTGAAAAGTCTTCATCATTCAGATTACTGGATTACTTTTCCCTTTATTGCATTTCTTGCTATAACTAACTTAAGAAATCCTCTCCCTTTGAACATACTTATTCCAGATTGTCAAGTTCAAAAACTAAAGCTGCCAGCTATCATTCAGTGCAACTCTTATATGTACATTTGGTTTTTAATATCTCTTCCTAAGTTTTTCTCTTTGATAATTTTCTTGGGAAGTTAGTATAGAAAGAAATGAGAAATATGAAGTAGGGAGGAGCCACTTTGACATCTAGATAAGGCAAAATAGTTAATCAATCTTACCAATTCCTACAATTTCTTCACACTTACCACATCAATGTTTATTTCAGCAATCTCTACAGATCCACCAATCCTAAGCACGGCTTCTCCTGCATTCCGCACTGCTACCTAAGTGAAGGGACAACACTGGACTGGGAACACGGTCATTTTAACAAAAATAGATCACCAAATCTACCACAATCACAGCTAAAAAAGTTTTACACAAAAAAAAAAAAAAAAAAAAAAAAAAAAAAAAAAAAAACAAACCAACTTTCCCCCACAGATACAGAGCAGAGAGAGACAGTCAGAATAAATTGTAATGAAAATATGAAAATAACTCTGCCCTTATAATATAATGCACTTTTGCTATGAAAATATGAAGAGGTAAAGAAAATGCCTTCAGTTTCTAGAACGTAAATATATACAGATTCCAGTGACGTGGCTTCAAATCATGCCTTTGTGGCATGCCACATCTGGGAAAAATATAGCTAGATAGATACAGTTGTTAATTAAAAATATAGAACAAAATCAAAACCAATCAAAAACAAAACCCACAACCCAAAGTTCTAAGAAAGATCAGTCTTCCCCACTTCTGCAGATAAAAATAATGTTGCAGTAGGCTGTATTAATAGAATTAGCAGTTTTTTTCCAACAGGAGAAAGCTGTATTCAGCAGCTGTGAAGATTGGAAAGTGTACGACAACACACATTGCTTGGGAGAGGTGCTGGTACAAGGTAGATACTGTTGTTCTGGGGAATATTAAATTTGTTGTAAAAATGGGGGCAAAAAAATGAATACGAGGTTTAACAAGCATAATATATGCAGACACAGGAGATGGTGAATTCAGGATCAGAGTCAGAAAGGGTAGGAAAGTCCTCGATAGCCTCCTTTTTCCCAATCTCACATATCTCAGGAAGCAGACATGCAGAAAACAAAATATGTTACATCTTTATTGCACACTTATTATCAAAGCAAATCTGCTAGGAGATCCACCTCTGAGAATACCACAATCAGAAATCAAGAAATTAAAGACACTGGAGTATTCCAACCCTGCCTCTCTACAGATTACAAAAACTGCAGGTATGTCTACATTATCTCCTAAAGAATAGGCACACATTACTTCCAAAGCTTGTCAGTGGTATCATACAAATCAGCTCAAACTGAAAGGCTGCTTTGATACTTCTGAGCAGCACTAAGAAAAAAAACAGAATAGGTTACAGCATTAATAATCTGCTGCAAGAAAACTTTGTTCTTAGAAAGCATTGGAACACTGGAGATGAAATCCAAAAGATGTGTAAACGTACACACACAAACACACAGCATAACACTCAAAAGACAAAGTTCTTCCAGTTTTGAATACCTCCACTTTTTTATCAAAACTCATTATTGCATTCGGAGTGAAAGAGATTTTGAGATCAGCAAGGCCTCCTACAGGTATCACTCCTTCCGAGGGGGTGATTCTCATTCCAGGCAGTGGCTTCGAATCAAGAACCTTCAGAAAGACAAACAAGAAACAAACTGAAAAACATGCTTGCATTCATTTGCTTTGGTTGTTGTTCTTTTATTTATACCGTTATATCTATCATAAAGATTTTATGTTCTTACAAGGAGAACCTTCTTATCACAAAATGCTGACTTAGAAGTTTGGGGGAAAATGCAAGTAAACAAAATAAAGCAACAGATTTCTAAACTATCAGTTTCTACTGTGAAATATTTTGCCACCAATTGGAAACTTAACATTCTAGGGTTCGGGTTCTTTTCATTAAGTGATTAAAATTAAGACTTGCTATCTAGAAAGTCTTCAAAATATTCTACAAAACATCTTTTTCAGTGACAAATAAATTCACCAATTCTTTTTTGAAATTCACAGTAAGAAGATGGGACACACAAACCCAACTCTGTATAGCTCAGTAATAATACTACTAATTTACTGAGTAAACACTCAGTTTACCCACAGTTAGTAAAGACAAAAAGGAATTTGTTCTCTTCTAATGCAGTCCAAACAGTTTTTTTAAGTACAGCTACACAAGTGATAATGACCAAGACCAAACAGCCATGTCTTGGCTTAAGAGTAATTCTGGAGGCTAAAAAGGCTGGGTATGTTTGTTTGTCTTACTGACTATGCTGATTTTATTCTTTCAGGCCCATCCTCCAAGTCTATAGTACTATTTGTTATTCAATGCTCAGCTGATAAACAGAGAAATATGGTACAAATCAAAATAAATTAATCATGTTTCTTAGTATTGTAACAATGCAGTAACAAAAACTCTGAGGATTTTAATGAAAACCATTTTGCTTCACTAAATATAGCAATTATCCTGTGATCAGGAAAACTAATGAGGTTAGGTTTCCTACTAATTTGTGTATTATATCTTTACCCATTCTGGCATCCATCTCATCCCTTATTCAATTCATTATAGAACCCATCTTCCTCCTGTATGTTGGTCAAGCATAGAGCTCACATGTGCTGTGACTACTCTGGGTCTCTGCCAGCCTGGGCAGCATGGGTGGGATGACCAGGCAGTTTGCTTTGTCTCTCAGTGCAGACAAACACCCAAGCTGAAATGTTTTTCCATAGGGTACACCAGCATGGGGCTCTGCCCTCACCACTGGCTGTCATGAAACTGCCAGAATTATTTAGGCCACCAGCACTTTGCTTCTCTGTTGGCCCATCTACCCGTCAGTGCAAATTTGACAGAGGGACAGAATTCCTATTCACATCAATCTTGTTTCTCCAGAAAACACGACAAAAACTTAAGTAGGAGCATATTTAATAATTGAAAACACAAAAGCATAACATGATCTGATAAAATCAACTCCCTTCTGCTCCCCATCCCAAGGAATTAAGTGTGCTAGAAACAATTTTATCTTACTTGGAAGTATGCATGGTTGTGTCCTGTGTTATGAAGAGTGGCTGTCTTACAAGTAGTCAAACCCACTGGACTATGCATGAAGGACACACTTTGACTCATAAACTGAACTCTAGTAGCACCAAGCTATTAAAAAAAAAAGAGATCAAACAAGCAAACCATGTAATATATTCCAAAGTACAAATAAATAAATCTGCCTAAATTTTTTACTACATAATGAGCTAATAGAATTATGCAAGTGCATAAATTGGAACTACTCAAATAGACAAACACAGCTTAAATGTGAGACAAGATTTACTCAATGTACTGAACTTATCTAGATTCAAATTGAACAGGCTCAACCCCACAGATATTTCTGGACTAATTTCAAGACCAATAAAAATATTTAAATTAAATTAAATTTAACAGCACAAACTCAATTAGTTCCAAATGTGTGATCAGGACAAGCTATTTCAGTGGTATTAGTAACAGTAGAAATGCAAATATTTTAATTTACACACATCCTGGTTTACATATGGCAAATTTTCAAGGCTTCAAAATAAGAGATAGAAAAGAAAAAATCTACAGCGAAAAAACAAAACCAGGCACATCCAAAGGAAGGGTGAAGTATTCTTGCCTCCCAATAAAAGTTCTAGAGCATGTAACCAGTAGAATAGAGTGAAAACAAAAAAAAAGGTAAAAAAGGTCTTTCTTTTTCATATTCCTTGGTATGCAATATAAGACAACACATGACTAACCAAAGCTGAATGTCTGTTTAGAAGACTACCCAGAACATTGCTTCTCAAATACCATGTTCAAATAACAGCACAAAATTAAATTAGGGTCTGTTGTTACCCGGACACTCTGAAACATACCTTCCCACACACACCTAGATTTTTGTCCCTTTAATAATAATATATATTTAAAGAACTGTCATATCACCTCTCAACCTTTGTTTAGTTAAACTAAGCCAAGCACAGTAATTCCCTCATAATATATAAGGACAACTAAGCTGTGATGCCTAAGGAAGAATATCATCAAAAGCAATTAAAAGAATAAAATTTTCTTTGCCTTGCCTTCTCCATCATGTCTTTGGAGCATATTCTTTAGTTAAACGTGTCAAGCAGAAGCAATATGAAATTAAAATACTTTAAAAACGTGATAATAGAAACACATTTAAGACTTGACTTGTTTAAAAAAAAAACACACATTTTTTCTTCTCTAAAGCTGCTGAATTGTTACCTTTGCAAAACATTTCAATTTAACTGAATTTCCTTTGCGCACACACAAGGTGAATTCTCCTGTTTCTGGAGTGTTGAACCCTGGATGCCAAACAACTTCACACTCCAGATCACTGTAGGCCTCCACAAACCCTAAACAGATGTACATAACTTAAATGTTATAGCATACACGGGCACAAGTGTCAAATTACACTGTGTAATTACAACTAACACAGGCACATTAAAGTGAAATTACCTTCTATTACTGAATGTAAGTCTACATTTCTTAGGTGTTGAACAGTCTGTTGAATCAAGTAAAATTAGGTTGTGGATTTTTATGGCAATTGCATCATCTATTTATTAGCATCCTGCAGTAAAATACACTCAAAGTTTACTGGTATTTTTAGCCATGAATTACTCTAATAGTCATCCTTAAAAATAAAAATAAAATAACAGAATATCCTGCTTGCAGAATAACAACTTTGGGAAAGACCATTTACACTTTTTTGCTTGAGTTTGTATTAGGAGAAATATCTTTTATCAAAATCAGAGCACACCAAGTCAAATCTAATTCAGTTAGCAGTTTGCTCTTTAATAATGGAGCTCCAACATACTCCTGCAGAATACTATTTTTCAAATTTAAGAAGGTAAAAGCTAATGACTCACACACATCTAACAAATATTGATCCATAATGCAAATGCAAACTAATCCCAGATTGAATTCCATTTGTGTTATTCAGCCTGCCCTCATCAACTTTTTAGTAGCTTCATTCAGAGCTTTTGGAAAATTTCCTATCCCGATAAGCTGTATGACACTGGTGCCTCACTCTTGAAATATCTGCAATCTGTGCTGAGAAGAATGTTTACACAAGCACTGCTGGCTGGGCATGGAATCAGGGAGCTGGACTGAGAGTGCATTCAGGGCAGGGCTTACACAGGGAGTGCTGCTGTGGTCCTAAGCTGTGATCTGACACTGCTTTTGGGATACACTGATGTTGACACAAATCTAAAAATACAGTTTACAGCATCAGCTAAATGTTTGTCTTATTTAATACTGCTGACATTTAAGACACATACACACACTGTATTTGCATAGCATACCTCTGACTGGCTGTATAGTAAATGCAGTTTTTCTATCTGTAGCTACAGGTCTCCAAGTAAACCCAGCAGGATGGTTTCTGGGATTGCAAACCCTGACAGTTCTTCTAAACTCTGTCCCTGCTAGGCAGCCAGGAACAGGACTCAAAGTCAGTTCCCTTGCAGACAGCTCAAGTTCAATAGGCACTGCATTTGCAACTACCAGCACATGCCCAAGGTGTTGGTTGTTTATTTTGTAACTGAAAGATCTGTAACATAAAAATATATATCTCTCAATATTGTTATGCTTTATTATGTTGCAGTCAGACTAAAATTTACGTGAAATAGAACCACTCACAAGAAAACACTTAGCAAAACAACTGAGTGTGAACACAGAGTTAAGACTGACAAGAGAAAGAAGTTTGCAACTATTTTGCATAGTACTTAAGCCATGTCAAAAGTGAAGATCATCCTAAAGGATGATCAACCTCAGAGTCATTTTAACAACATTAGCAATGAGAGAGTTCATACCAGCAGGCTAGAAAACAGTGTGCCTATACATTTTCCCACAAATTGCATCAAAAGACCTAAGCATGGATGCAGTGAAGCAATGCTATGCTGGAAACACCACAGTATTTTCCATAAAAATTTGTCATAGCAAATACACTGTAATAGCAAACTTTTCCCTGATGCATCTCTAGGGATATAAGCTTTTCACTGGACAAATTTTTGTTTGCTTGTGTTTAAAAAAAAATAAGAAACACTACCGTGCTAGGAAAATTTTGCAACATAAAACTGCATTAATTATGGCAATGTCCCCATAAATGAGTGTACACCATTAGCAACTGTCCTTATTACACTTTAAAACCAATCAGGTTATTTTTTTTTAATTTTACTACTGTCAAGAAAACTTGTAAATCAAGACAAATATAAAAAGCCTTACCTTTTAAACATTCCAAGACTGTTTGTCTCAAATACTATTGGAATATGAGTTTTTGTAAGAGGAGGCACCACCTGAGACAACGGAGATGTCTCCTGCAATTCCATAATTTCAATCTCAAGTTGTATCCATATATGAACTAATAAGTTATTGATGATGTGCAGTTCTTTGGTTGTGGTAGAATACACACAAACATCACCAAAATCTATAGTAGAAGGACCTGGAACATATATGGAATAAGATCTTCAACATAAAAAAGTAAAAGCTAACGTAAGGAAACATAACTACTAAAATACTATGATCAAAACATTTTAGTTCTTCAAACTACAAAATTTCTCAGCTACAAAAATCCTGTAGAAGAACAAATTATCACTAAAATCTGAAAGTAAATATAGTGCATGTTCTGTGAATGTTTTCAGTAGTATAAGTCAAAAGTCAGCAACATTTATTTTTTAACTGTGCTTGTTTTAGTCAACTATTAAAATAGGAAAATCAATGTGCTCCTTAATAAAGGTACTATTAATAACCATAAATCTTTCTTTAAGCAGATATTTAAATGGAAAAATGACCAGCAATACACTGTAAGTTTGTATATGTAACCTGTTAGTTTGCTCCCTGATGTGTGACCATCATAACTCCTGTAAGGTGATCATCAAATGGTTATTTCACTACCTAATTTACTGCCATCAGTAGTTTTTAGGTTGGTCTATAAACATGAGTACTCGTGGCACTAATCAGACATCTTACAAAACTCTCAGTAATTTTGTATTATTATGTTTTTCTTGTTCTACCTTTCCCCAGATATATCAGTCTACACAGATACACTATTCAAGTTCTGGCTTGAGTTAAAATAAAAAAAGCACAGGAAGTACGGAAAATTTTAATTTTGCTGATACATAATTATACTGAAGAAAAGTTGACCTGCAGTAGCAACAAGTGTTGTTAACACACAAGTCCCTTAGAGGTTTTAGAAGGTGTTACTCCCCATCACAGAGCATTACCCTGCAATTATTTTAAGGAGAAGTCTGGAGAAGTTTTATTTTTGGGGTATCAATGTTCACTGTTAATTCCCAGAAACATTCTGAGCACTCCCATTAATCTTGCTGATATTAATGCTGGTCCAGGTGCTATCCCATAACAAGGCATGAGGATATGAGCAATTCTCACGCTATGCTGTGTTGATTCCTCTGTCATAGGCTGTGGTATGAGCAGTCTTTAAAGGAAACTCTTCTTTTACATGGTCATACCTAACCATATCTCAGTATTTTCTGGGAAGTACAAAGCATCAGTTAAACACTACTGTAGATATCAAGCTGCCTACAAAATAAAACCATTTTTTATTTAGGGTGAACAATTATAATCATAAATTGTGTTACTATAAATAAGTGTTTTTATAACAACTATATGCATTTAGTAACCAAACTTAAAATCTTACCAATGAATATTTGGTGAAGCTGCTTGTGTGTTAAGGTTAGACTACAATCTTCCTTCTCCTGGGTAGAAGATGGCATAGGACTAAGCCAGCTCCAAACCTGTGGTAAGCACAAGACACCTTCTCAGAGCAGGATCAAAATTCTCATGCTTTTTCCCAACGTGAACACATTATGCTCACATTACTACTCAAGCATTTAACTTACTTCTTTGTTTGTAGATTTAGAAACAATTGCTGCCAATTTTCGACTGGTTAACATGCAATTGTCATCTAAAGGAAGCATTTTGTGCTGCAGCTTCTCCTTGGGAAGATCTGTGATTGAGATGTTTGGTGACTTAAGCCCTTCAGCTGGTTTAATGCCTATGCTCACAGGATTGTTATAAATATAAAACTGCCTACAGGGAAGGGGAAAAAAAAGAATATGGAAATCTAAAAGTTGGAGCATTCCATGATCTACACATTAAATTATTTAATATTTTTAAACAAAACAAATATTACTTTAAGTAGGAATACTTCCTCAAGCACAGAAATACTTTGAAAATTCTTTTATTGCTTTGGGTTTTACTGCATTGTTGCGTATTTGTGGCAATTGCTTTGTTAAATAGGTTGCAAGTATTATGGCTACAAAAATATAAATATTATGATATTCTAAACTACATCTTAGAAACAGTTAAATTGCAACATCAAGCACTTAAAAGTTAGCAACTTCCAAGATCACAAAGCAGCCTTTAATGGTATATTTCTGAATTGGACCACTAATTTTCAGAGAAGTTAAATTTTTGGTCAAAGTTCAACTGCAATGAATCAATTTCACCTCCAACCAAGAGATTTGAAACTCCTGGAGATCTATACAGAGGTTCTGTATCAAGGATTCCTACTTTTGCATCAAAAAAATTGATTACTATATTTAATAGTAACACTACAATTCATCTGATAACTCTGAAATTCCCCTCTCTGTTCTAGTCCTCATACAGTGTACCTTGAATATATGTGTTAATGTTATATACAAAACACATCATGCACTACATAACACCAGTTCCTTTCAAAAACACCAAACAACACCTGCATGCATAAAAGTAAGATAAATTCAGCTCTGCAAGCCTTGTGTGAACCATGAGATTTATACACAGAGTAAGGTAAATTGAGCTTACAAGAATAATCCATTGGCACTATTAATTTTTAGATAATGCATCTTACCAATTTAACAGTCTTAAGGTATTATTTATCTTGCTTTAGAGGACTTAGGGGGTTATCTTGTTTTAAAATTAAACTTTGTAAAAGTAGCAGAGCTGTCAGTGCTGGTTTTCCGTTATTTGGCTTCATAGCATACCAATCAAATATGTTAATTCATCAAATGAGAATTACTGTAAAATAAGGCTACTGTAAGATAAGACCAGTAACATTAAAGGATCGTATCTGCATCAGTCCACAGAATAAATTATAACTTACATACTGAATCCATCTCTTGGGGTGAGCTAAACATACCAGTTGGAAATACATATTTATTATATAAAAAGAAGAAAATCCAAAACAATCAATGTTATGTTTTTTCCTATTCAGCATAATAAAGGCTTCTTAAAATTTGCACCATAATTTAAGTTCACTTTAAGCTCACTTTCTAGTGCCCTACCTCTACCCCTACGTTTCATCCAGGAAGTGATCTCTATGTGTCTAAACATTTCAACAAAACAGGTTTTGAATGCATTATAAATGAAGGTCCCAAGACCATGAGCATGTTGGCATGGGACAAATTTAGGTATATGACTGGTGCCATTAAGTTAATTCTGCACATATATACACACATTTGGTGTATGAGCATAAAGTATTTCTCTATCCTTTAAACAAAGTCTTACCTAGCAGCTTCTTTCTCTAAACGACGCTGTCTTAAACCGGCAATGAAGTCTGCATAGTATTTCTTATTTTCTTCTCTCAGCAGTTGTTCAGAGTCAGTATAAGCAAATTCTGGATCTATGTAATTATATCTCTCAGTCTTTGTGAAAATAGTCCTAAATATTTAAAGCGAATTGTAGTTTCATTACATGTGTAAAATGATTCTGGGTCTTGTTAGAATGTAAACATAGTGATTTTGATCCATATATATTTCATTCCAAACATTCTTTTTATCACAGCTGATTATTAACATGCAGCCTTGCAAAGGCAACCATAAAAATGAAATATTGCAACTGTAATAGATTCATTTGTAGTTTCACGTAGGAAAACTGAAGAAATTTATGTGCAAAAGACTCAAGAATGCAATAAATTTTAAAGAACTTTCAACCTGAAAGAAAACCCACTGAACTGTCATATGAGTAACCAATCTTGATTTACTATATGATATATACAAAAGTGTGGTTTTAAATATTAGATTCACATCATTTTTACCTGTACTTTTTATTCCAGTCACCAGGCCTAATGCTGGCTGCACGATCATTAGGAAAAGCTATAAGTGCATCATCCTTACAATTCCTGTTTTTCCGGTGAGTATGGATTTGTGTTTGGGTTGATTTCAGTATTGCCACAGGTGCTGTATCACTAAGCTGTCCTGTGCCATGAGCTACAAACTGTCCAGTGGCATTGGAAATCATGGGTGTTAGACCTTAAAATTCAAATAAAACATAAACTTAAACCAGTATTTTCTAAACAAAATTCAAAGTATTAGGAAATAGATCTGATTTGCACTGGTCCATCCAGCAGCACAACAGTCAGTCACCCATCCCACTGTGTTTTCCTCAGACAAGAGGGAAGAAGGCATCCACATCATACCAAGAGCCAAGTGTCTCCCTTGGCCTGGATCACACAAACACCAGAGCTCAAACCAGCTGTGTCCAGCTGTGACACTTTGTCTTGCACAGGCACAAACACTCACAGCTGCTCCTGTCACGTTTTTCACTTTGTCCTAAAGTTTCTCTTAAGGGCTGCAAGCACAGGCATGACTTTTGACAAAGAACTCCCAAGCTCAGATCTTTTCCACTCTAGTTTTAGAAAAGCACACATACATTAATATTAAAGAGAAAAACTCTGACAGAAACTAGGCCATACTTCAACTGCCCTTTTCTCCCTCACCTGCCAACAAAAATTATCATTAAATATTTTTTTACCCACTTTAGCCTTACTTTAATCGACAATGGCTACCAAAAAAAAAAAAACCAACAAAAAAATAAAAAATTATTTTCCATCTTCTGAACCATAGGAGTGATTACAACTTTCACTGGCCTGGAAGGCACAGTTTGCAAGAAGCTTCCTTCCATTCTCTCCCCTGCCTTCAACTGAATACAGAGACACAAGTACACATACTCATCCACAGAGACTGGGAGAAGAAAACAGGAAGATACAGAACCATCAATACAAGGATCTGAAAAAAGTCACCTTCCCTCCACACTTCAATGCAGCTTAAAACCAAAACACAGATATCCCTCATAACCTCTTTCTAAACCTTCAAAGAGGAGTAGAATGGGGACATTAATAGAGCAAATGGTAGACAAGAGTATGTAGGAAGTCTCAAAAACTTGAACACTATATAAATCATTGATCAAAAAACCCCACTGCTTTCAATTGTGTTTCTGAAGCAGGAAAACTGAAGGAGCTCTGCCTTTCAACAGTTAAACCCAGAAACTGCCAAACTTTAGTTGCTCATCAATTCTTGATAGCCATAGATTTTAAATACCTTCCTGAAAGTAGCAGGAGTGTCCAGTGGCTTATCAACCATTCTGGTATATGTAGAGAGAAGAGCGTTTTATCATGACTTTCCAGTAACTTCCACTTTTTATTCCCCCACAATAAAAAAATGGGTCTTGCCTTCCTGTTTCTCATTAGGAAGTACCTCTTTGAGGTGGCAGCAGTCAGTTAAAGAGAATTCAAGTTCCCCTCTTTATCTACATATATCATATGCACCAGTGCTCAGGACAGGTCCATTGCACTGGTGCTGCAGAGGCTGCAGCACATTTGATGCTAGAAAAATCTATGTTTCCCATGACTGGTTTATAACCCAGTGACAGCTCAGTCAAATCTGTAAAGTGGTTGTTCATGGAAAACATTTGGAACATGAGGAACACTATACTGGCTAATTACTGCATATCCCAAAAGATTCTTTGTGCTGGCAAAAGCTTCATAGGATGGGAAGAGTCAGTGGACACAGGACAGGTAGGCTGTACAAACTGGCAAATTCATCTGGCAGTAGTAACTTTGAATCAATAAAGAACATGCTGTTATTTTTCCTAAGTTCTTCCTGTGCTGTCCATATCTCTCAATTTATCACTGAAACATCTTAGCACTGTGCAGTGGCATTGCCTGAAAAAATGGAACCTTTTATTTTCTGATTTATAAAACTAGATAATCATATGATGAAAATTAATGCTTTAGTAGTTCAATTTTTGATAAAATTATTGGAGGGTGAACCATTATTTTAGCCATTTTTGTAGTCTTATGGATGTATGTCATACAACTGAGCATTCACTCCCGTCCCAAAGAGATATTACTTTTTATAAACAAATTAAAAATAGTTAAAAATTCTCTTTTAAAATGCTAAAAATGTATTTTTGAAATATTTTATCACTTGTCACTTACGGTTTTAGCATCTTACCAGGATTAACTGTGAATAGAATGCTTTTCCGTTTGGATTTGCACACACCAAAAAAGCTCAAATATATTTGATGAAATGGTTTTGTCTTCAAAACATCTAAATTATTTTTATCTAATCCTGTACCAATGATATCAACAATTTGCTTCATCTCAAACGTTCCTATTTGACGTGGAGAAAATGAAAACATCACTTCCTGTAAAAGAAAATTCATCATGAGACACATGAGGCAGAAGAGTCAAGCTTTGTGTAATTCTCTATATGATTGAGTCACTCAGTCACTTCTCTCCACACTCACCTCTAAGACAGGTGTTCAAAATTGGGCTTTTAGATTATGCCAACAGACACACAGAAATTAGCAATACAAGGTGATATAAAAGGCGACACATTAAAACACAACAAAGTCTCATTTACTCATTTCTGAGACAAATTGTTACATCTTATGCCCTGAGTTCCTGGTTTGAGAAATTGTAAATGTCTCTATATTTGACTTATTTGGTAAAGTTCCTTCCATTAGAAGAAATGTTATCTTACTTGAATATTTGTGATTTACTGAAAGAAATTAAAAGTATTCCTTAAAAATATTTGATTATAAATGAATCTTCTCAAGTCAGTCAAATAAAAAAAATTACTGATCAGAAAAACCCTTGTAAACTTGTTTTAGTACTACAATTATTTTTTCCAAATTTAAAATACTTGTTCCTTCCTGGACTACAAGAGAGAACATTAAGAGACTGTAAAAAATGACCAAAAAATGTATTTGGCTGATGTTAAAAGTCATTGCTACTGAAATGAAATTCCTCTGGTTTACTTTCAAGAAATTCTACTGCTAAGCACTGTAAAATAACCTGCACAATTACATAACCTAAGAGAAGGAGGGAGTTACCTTTGCAGATTTTTTTTTAAGTTTTCCTCTTTCAGGAGAAATATTGAAGTGAGCAGTCTTGCGGAAGCTGAACCTCACTGGAAGGAACTCGGATTCATTTCTCATTGTGCATAGAACTTGTGCTTGTTCACCCAAATAACAGTCCTTAAAATTAATTGCTGGTCCTGGATTAAAAGTTAACATCACAGGAAAGCCAGAACCTATCAAAGCTAAGTCCACGTGACGAGGATGATTCCCTGCATTGACAAACACAAACACAAGCAAACAAACAAAGCCCTTCTCAAACCCATTATCTTACTAACAGAAAAGTCATGCTGCAGTTGTATGGCCACAAAACCAAAACAAAACCATAAAACAGTAGGTTTTACAATGCCATTTTTATAAACTTAACACAGAGATCTTTACCTATAACAGCTGTTAGATAATGTATTCCTTCATTAAGGAAGTTAAGGATGATTAAATATGCGCTAAAATATGCAGAAAACTGGTATTACAAAAGTGTTAGTGACTTGCAAATGGCTGGGGGTCTTTTAAGTCTTTCAAATATTTGCAGCTTAATTTACAATTAAGCTGTAGGTGTTCATTCATGACACACACGATTCCCTCCTTTCTACTCACTGGTCAAAGAGGTTTCGGTACTGAAGCACTAAAGATGTAAGTTATATTAATTTATTTGTATTGATAGAAACAAACAAATCAGATATACCATAAAACTATTAAAATGATAAATACATTTTAATTTTTTTAAAAACCAAGATACACAGTTTTATCATCCACATACACATTTCTGATGGTGACTACACATGTCTAACATACTTGTGGTTGCTGTGGCACTATCACTGAGGGTCTGCAGGCAGCCACCTCTCTTCCCAACAGTTTCAAATCTCAGAAATAGGACGTAATCTTGAATCAGTGATGAGTCACTCACTTCAAACTCTCTTTCAAATTTTCTGTAAGAATCACAATCTCTAATTAAAAGATGGGTGGAAAAATAAGCCCTCAAACTCAACCCACCAAAAAAATCAAGACATATTCTTGAACATCCAGTCTGGTTTCTTTGCTGTCAGCTACAGCTTGAAAAAATTATCTTTATACTTCCTTTCAGAAAATGAAAATAGTAACAAACATCAGTATCTGTGTACTCAGTATACTAGTGATTTGGTATCTTTTCCAGTCTACAGCAGTTTTCTAAAATAATATCACAGGCATAATAACTACTTCTATTTAGTTTAAGTAAGGGAAAAATGCAAGAGCACATTCACTTTTTCTTTTCCTTATCCAAGAAGAAGCATTTCTTTATGTTTAGTTTTTGGTTTGGTTTGGGTTTTTTTTACGGAATGACAGCCTTCCAAAATGTTTCACTTTCTTGGTGTTAATATATTGCAAAATCAAATAAAATTCTTATTCTCATAAAACCAGTTTAGCCAATTCTTGGTCAAAATACATCTTTAGTGTATTATAAAACATAAAATCATAGAATCACTTCAGACTTTCTTATTTGTAGTATCACATTAAACAATTTCTTTTAACACACATAAATACGTAAGTTATTCTGTATTAATTTGCAGACATATTAACTTATTTTCTCTAACACAACTCTTGCAGAACAGTGTAAACCAATCAAATTGTGTGTGTGTGTGCATTTAATTGGCATCACTCACTCACTCTGGACTAAAGCACAATGTAATCAAAGATTTCTCATAAGGTAGCAAAGTTCCTTGATTGGGAATGCACAAGATCAAGGTGGAGACATCTACATCTGTATTTTTCAGGCTTAAATCTTGTAAACCAGCATCTGTACTCCTCTGAAGATCTGTCCCCTAAAAAGATAACCAAAATATGGAATAGTTCAGCCTGTTCTGCTTTCCCTTTTGTGTTTGTTTTTTCCATACACATACATTTTCATGTACAACAAATAAAAACAAATAACACAGGAAATAGCATTGGGATAGTTACATGGCTAATGAACCAATTTTTAAACCAATTTCATGTCAATGTTTTGAATTCCCTTTTTTAAGCATTATTTCATTGTGAGAAAAACAAGTGAAACCAGATGATTAACACCTTTGAACTCAAAAGTGTATTTGGATAGTAAATAATAAGAAAACTAGCAGGATTTCAAGCAAAATTGTTCCAATAAAAAAAAAAAACAACAAAAGTAAAAGAACCACACCCAGGGAATGCACTTAACATTTGTAAGGCTAAAATGTCACATAGCAAAACAGAAATAATTTTAAAACTCAGTTCAAGGACTAAATTAGAGGAGAAAACATGTTGGTTGGCCAGAAGTTTCAGAAAGCCTATTGATCAGGAAATAGTACGACAGAGTAAACAGCAGTAGAAGAGGAATGTTGAGAAATAAAAAAAATGCAAAAGCAGAAATGAAAACAAGTTTTCAATTAAAATAAAAACCAGAGCAGTTTCTTACCATCTCTCCTCCGATGGCATTGTCTTCCAGTACTGCTATCCAGTCCATACTCTCAGGGCTTTCATTGTATAAATGTATTTGTTCAGTCTTTGAAGTCCCAAAGTAAAGAGGTCCAAAGTTAATGCATTTCAGTACTTTTCCACAAGACACTCCAAGAACTTTAAGAACTTGTTCAACCACAACAGCTTTGATCCATACTTCAGTGCAGCCACGACCTTCCAACTCCACTCTGCCAGTAAGAGTAGCAAGCAGCAAGAGGTAGTGTAGAGAAGTGTCAGAAATAATCAGTTGGTTAGTTTGGTTTGTATTAGACTCTGTGCAAAAAAAAAATATGAGCCAAATTCAAGCACTCAAATCACTGGCATTGCATAGATAAACTGAGGGGGGGAGGGAGAAGGGCAGAGAGCATATCCTTCACAATAGCCTAACAGGAATATTACCAATCAGAAAAAATCACATTATATGGTATAGCTTGGGGTTGGTTTTGGTTTTGACATTTTTTAAATGTTTGAAATTATAGGAATGACTTCTGCAAAGAATCAGGAGGTGTGTACACACAATACACACTGCTCTTAATTCTCAGTCTTTGCATCTAAATACCAATCTTAGCATACAATATTTAATTTTCTCTTAGGAAACTGGAGTAAGAAGTTAATCTGAATAAGCATGAAAGAACTGTTGCTGTTCCTGCCAGAGTGCTTGATCTTGAGGATACCACAAACCACCAACAGATCATATAGACATTATACAAATTTTTATTATTAGAATTTTACTGGAACAAAGCTTATTTGTTCTTAATGAACAAAAGAATTAACCAGTAATATACCTTATTTTTCAAACAGAATCATCTGTCCTTTTGTATAGCCTCTGAGCTGAAAACAAAATTTAAATTTAAAAAAAATCTTTGTTTTGAATAGCACATATATAACTGCACAAGGGATCTGGGAAAAAATCTCAAACTCTTTAAATGTAATCTTTCAACTTCAGAGACATGATTACAGGATACTCTGAAAGACTGAAAAGAAGTTCTCAAAAAACCATAAGATCAGGTTCCTCTGAGAATCATTTTGCTTGCACTTAGAAATTAAATGTTCGGACAACATGGTAAATGGAAATAACCATGGTGTTCTCATGAAAACTGTACTATTTCTCCAAGTGAAATTCCTGTCAAATACCCATTGCAAGATTTTAAATACCACCCTGTTTGTTTAAACAAATATATGCACACCTGTATACATACATATACTTACATATTTGTGTAAGGCTTGACAAGAAAACATAACATTTCATCCAGTCTAAAGAATATAAAAATAACTACTAAGAAATGTCAAATTCACTGACAGAATTATGTAGAATTTAAGGCAGGAAATGGGTGCATGATGAAATCTGAGCTCTGTGTATTTATGTTCTATCAGTTGAAGAGATAAATTATCTACTAAAGTGCAAGAGACAGTAGCCATTTACCAACGTGGGGTGAAGAAAATAGTGGTGGCAACCTGGACACCAAAAGTAGATCAGAAAGCAGGAAGGACACTTAGCAACCTAAAGGTTGAAACTTAGTAGCCAAAGAAAGTATGATATGAAGGAGGATGTGACTGTGAAGCAAGAGCACAGATACCACCTTGCCTGTCCCTGTCACTCTAATAGAATTTTTCTCCTGTCATTTCAGTTCCTTTTCCAATAGGTCACCAAAAGCAAGAACAGGAAGAACTGAGCTTTAAATCTGTCTCAGTAATTTAAAATAAAACAGGAAACTTCCATACACAACCCCCCCATCTCCCCTCCCCCAAAAAAACAACCAAAACAAAACTGAAAATGTAACACCCAACACACCAACCACACCCTATTCCCACATTGCCCAGAGAGGTTGTGGACTCTCCATCCCTGGAAGTGATAAAGGACAGTCTGCATGGGGCTCTGAACAAACTGGTCTGGTGGAAAGTCCCTGCCTGTGGCAGGGGGATTGGAACCACAGGACTTTAAGGTCCCTTCCAAGCCAAACCATTCTGTGATTCCACAGTTCCTCAAGGCATGCATTTAAAAATAATCTACTCTTTTAAGAGTTAGTGGTTGCAAAGAAATTCCCTCCAGTGAAAATATGATACACCAAAGAACACCATAATGCTTCTGAGACTCCTGAAACATATACAGCTAAAAGAAAACTTGCAGTTACAGAACGTCAGGAGCACAGAATATCCAGAAAGGTGAAAGATACAAAAGCTCTTTGTTAGCTTTATTCTGAGAAATGTGCAAACATCCCAGATCATTACAAATTATGAAAGATCTATATTAACACAGCCAGGTATACAATGTATGCATCACTTTTCTGTGGAGATAATATAATAATCACATTAATTTAATAAAACTAAATACTAAAGACAGCAACTGATACCTAGGAACTTAACTTTTTTAGATAAATTCACAATAAAGACTAGAATTAATAACAGGCAAAAATGGAATTTATAGAGCTGTGTATTTTCAGTCGTACACTCACTTCATCATTTCTCTGATGACTCTGGGTACATCTGTGCAGATATCCACTTCAATTGTCCTTACAGATTTTGGCTTCACAACTCCTCTGGTGGGTTTTATGTTAAGCAGGACAACCCCATCATATGATATTCTAAACATACCTAAAAAAACCAGAGCAATAAACAGAATGCCACACAATATAAAGCTGCAGATTTATATTCTTCTGCTACACACTTGAAATTAAACAACACATAATGCAGATGTTCACAAGTAGTACATTTTCCTATGAAAACAGAAAACATGGAATTAACCTTTTTAAAAACTATTTCTAAGACAGAGTAGATCATTATTTCCAGGCTTTCTTTAAATATTACATCTACGTGTCCAATTCCACCTTGCAAGTTGTGATTGTAATAGAAAAGGTACTCACATTCCAAACAAAAGTGGTTATATCATAAATCAGCTGTAAGTAACATTTTCTAAGTCATACAAAGCTCTAGGCAGCTACAGTAGCCAGAAAGTTAAGTGCATATTGCAGGTAACAAGAACTTCTATGATTTAATTTGTACAACAGAAGTTAGTGCAGAAGAGAACAGTGAATATTTCTAGGTTATAAAAATATCTTTTTAAATGTGAAAAGTAATCTGTATTTAACCAACAGCACTAGTTATCTGTCATCATATCATAGACACAAAGAAATGGAAAAATGCATAGTTTGACCTCAGATAAAAGACAATCTCTGATAAGAGATCTCAAGAAGGAACAAAGCATGGGATGACATGGGAAATGCAAGGCTCAAGCCTCAGGCCAGCATAGAGCACTTCCTGCTCACACAGTTTACATGCTGCCTGTTTCTGTGACCTGCTGCATTATGATTTACAGAGCCTACAGAAACACAGATTCAGCAGTTCTGCCTTTGTCTGTCCTCAAGACATTCTGTAGTAACCACCACCTTCATTCTAATTTTATCTGTGTCCAATCCTATAAAACTCCATCATGCAGCCTGCATGTATCATGCAACAGAGTTTATAACTAGAACAGTTTCCTATACAATATGAAAAATAATACAAAGCAGTTGTAGATGCAGTGTACTGTAGGTTAATCTCATTTTCTTTACCTAATCATAATTTCTCAAAGTAAGAAGTTAGAATGCATGAGAAAGAGCTGATTATTTAAACTACATACTACAACTCTAAGTTGAGCTGGCTAGGAAAACACCAACAATTTCTTGTTTTGCTTTATGGAAAAAGAAAATCTGCTTTAACTAGATAGAAATTTGATTTTTTTAAATTATTTTTGGGGTTTTTAATATTGCAACTCATCTCTTTGTTTCTGTAATCACTTATTTTCTCTTGGTACAATATTTCATATGAGAATCTAGGAGACCAATGTTCACACAACCTTGACCTAATGCAAAAAAAAGATAGCTTGTAGTGCAACAAACAGCTGTACAAGTGATGAACAAAAATAATTAACTGCCTTAAATTTCTTGTTTGAAACTCAGCATAGCTGCCACCCTGCTTCTGGAAAAAGGTGTCTCAGCTTTGTCCAGTGGAAAAGGCAGTCAAATAGGTTATTTGGATCCTGTAAGCATTCTTATGCTCCATTGCCCATGTTTCTCACTCTCCTTGGAACAGTCACTCACAGAAACTTAAGCCTGTTGTAAAAGCTGTAGGATTTCAAAAGCTATGACAGCAAGACAAAAGACCTCTCATTATCTTCTAGCAACAAACACAGTTCAATTCCCACCCTAGAGGACTTTAGTTCAGAAAGTGCAGGGATCTTGTAGTTGTTTATTCAAGAGACAGGTCTGGGATCAGAAACACAAAGCAAGAGCAGATGTGATTTGCTGCTGTCTATGCTGGGCACACTTAAGACAACGAGCAACTATTATTTTTACATCTCTCAAGATGAGTCTCAAAAGTAGAAAATTCATAAAATGTTAAAAGTTCTAAATTAATTTTTCTTTCCTAAGTGGAAACAAAGTACTGCCTACATAAGAAGTGGGCCATGTAAAACATCTTCAGCTATAATACTCATAATCTGAATAACCCAGAATTTCAGTTAACTGCTACTTGGTCACTGAAGTGTTAACTTGCATAAAATTACATTTTCCAACAAAATAAAAGATTTGTATGATTTAATGCATACTAAATATTTACCTGAAGTTGATCCATGGTTAGAAATACTAATCTCTTTAGTAATTACTTTATTGTTTGCAATCATTTCACCAAAATTAATCTCTGACTCTATTTCCAGATAACAGTATGGAATTAATCTGCAGAGAAAAGACAACATTATATTTCTCAAAACTTGAAAATACCCTTGCATTTTAAAAGAAAATTCATTAAGCACTCCAGCAGAAGAGAGTTCTACTTTGGCCTAGTTCTCCTATCAAGGTTTTGGCAACTCACTTCAGCTCTACAGCATACACAGGGTATATGTAAAAGAGAGGTAGTTATCTATCAACCTGACTACTACAATGACTTAACTTTAAAACAATACAGCTTTGAACAGTTAGTCAAAATTGAACACATACATTTCCATTTCATTTTAAACACTTATAATTAAGTTTTAAGTACTTTAAATAAAACTATCCTGAGTTAGTTGCATCACAAAATAAAACCAAAGTTAACATGCACCATAATTCATTATGAGCTGCCTGAACTAAAAGCAGAGAAGAAGCAGTGCCACTGTCCTTTCACAGTCTTGTGTTTGATATGTACTTTATGAGACTCCAACAAAGCTTATTACAACACACAGAAGTGGGTAATGACACAACCCACAAGCTACTTCTGTTATTTAAGAGCCTCAGCCAGTGTGATGACATCAGTGTACTGGGTGCTGTTTAGCCATAATAAAAAGATCATGCCTCAGGAAACTTGTATTTTAAAGACTCCAGTTTTTAATACAATGACACTTCTGATCTCAGATAAAACTGTGTTTCAAATCAATTGGAATTTTACATCAGCACAGCAGTCTATCTCCCTTTAGCCACAAACAGGAACATGCAAGAACAATTCCATCTCCTGAGCTGTGTTACATGTAGTAAAGAAGACTTAATGCAGAAAAAAGATAAATATACTTGGTCAAGCAAGGTAGATTATGCCCAAATACTCTATTACATAAAGTGGAAAGGAAAAGAAGGGACAGAGGAAAAAAACTGAATCAAGGAATGCCACAAAAGAATTTGCTACTGGGAATTTTAATACACTGTTTTTAATTCTCTGATAATTTATTGTAATGCAAAAAAAAAATTTTGTAAATGCTTCAAATAGGTGATCTACACCAGCAGGATGTGGCAAAAACCCCAACAAAACAATGTAAAAAAAAGTAAAACCCACAAAAAAACTCCAAAAAAAAAAAAAATCATCTAAATCATCTATCAAGGTTAGAGTACACTCGAAACAATTGTAAAAAAATTAACTTTCCAAGTATCCAGACATTCCTACAACAAGCTGCACTGGAAAAATGAAACAAAAGTATTTCTCCTCTCAAGAACCAAGTATCTAACTTCCCAAGAGGACAGAAATAAGCATACATTCTAAATGCAATGAGATTTTCTAATGGATACAGACCTGTGCAAAACACAGGTAGTCAAGGTAAAGGGCTTGGGGTTTGTTTTCTAATGCAGTGTGAGGTTTATTTGTTTGCTTTGGTTTGCTGGTTGGGGTTTTTTTTATAAAGATGGAATGAACTGCTTTTGCATGACACAAAATACATTTTAAAAAACACTGATTAAAAGAAATCATAAAGTATATTTACTTTTCCAAACACAAAAATAAATTATTAAAGCCTGCTAATTTTTCCCCACAAAAGACAGTTAAACATGAAGATTTGAAATACTTAACCTATTGCAAGTCCTTTCCAGAAAGGAGTCACCAGCAGCATTATCATCCTAAGTGGTCTTACCTTCACAATACTACCCCAATAAATATTTTCAAAAATCCTTGAACATGTGATGTTGCTCTAAAACGTGCACCATACTTTTAGAACTAGGTAGCATATGTTTCACTATAATCCAGACTGGCAACTATGAACAATTACTGTAAAATCTTTTATATAAGTGATTCAGTACAAAGGGAAGACATTAAGAGCAGTTAACTTGTCTAATAATACAGAATGCAAAATTATCAACATCATCACAACCAAGTTACAACAAGGCAAAATTAAAAATCTCTATGATCCTAGAGGGACATCAACCCAGTGAACTTCTTAGCCATGTGCCGCTCTGAAAGAAAAAGAAAAATCTTACTTTTGTAGGGAAATTCACTGTTTGTTTTCCATGCAATTCACAGACTAATTACAAAGCCATATCTGACAAGTATTAGTCAGCTTTTCACAATATTAAACTGCAAATATTAACAGCAGCACATGAACTTCTGAATATCATACCCAAGCAGGGGGATATCAACTATGTCATCATCTACTAAAAGAATTAGTTTATCTTGAAGATCTTCTGCACACTCAGGAGAATATTCCACAACAGCTTTAACTTGGAGTCCAGATGCAATGGGTTTTTCTGGATTTTCCACAATCAATTTAAACTGCAATTAAAAAAAAAAAAAGTTTTTAAATTTTACACACTTCTAGATTAAGAATGATATACATGTAGTTTATTTTCAGGAGAATACAAAAATTTATTTAAAATTTACCATGAACTTCATACACAGGATTTTATAATTTTATCTCCCTATTTACTGAAGTTCAGACTTTCTACTGGAAAAGAGAAAGACAGAACGAATTAGCAAAATTTTCTTGTCTTTCCAAGAGAGCTCCAGCTTTTCCTTCCTGTTGCAAAAAACCTTCTGAAGCAGCACAAAATTAAATCAGCTGTTACTCAGTGAAGAATATTTATAGTACCTGAGAAAATAACAAGGATTAAGTCTCAGTTCAAGGCAGCAACAAAAGGGGAAAGGTAAGAGTTTCCTCTAGGTCTGACTGACATCCAGCTGACATCAACAGAAAGTCTCACTGCACATTGAAAATCTGCTTGAAAAGCCCACAGCACCTCCAATCTTGGGGGTCAAATGAAAGAGAAAAAAAAAGCAGCAGCTGACAGAAAGCACCTTTTCCTCTCTCAAAAAAATAATGCTGGATTTGTTGCCAGTAAGCATCTCTTTAAATCCAACACCCCCTGTACCTTTCCTTGAACAGAATACACAAGTAATAGACCAGCATAGTGGGAAATCCAACAGTTCCCACATTCCTAGGAAAGTCTCATAGCAAAGTCTAGAGCTCCTCCAGTGGTTCAGTCCTCACAATTCACATCACCCAATGCACAATTCTGTTCTTTATATCCAGTTAAAATACTGTTTATTTCTGGAAGACAGTCTTCCCCTCTAAGATTTCTCTTCTAATTTATGTTTTACATATGCGAACATAACTTACTACTTCCTGTTTCTGTTGTCCGGGCATCTCCTTCTATTCCTTTAGAATTCTTCTAGCAGCATAAATACTCACCTAAAGGAAGTTAGTCATGTATTGCACATCATGATTATGGGCTTGATTTTTAAAGAGTAGCCATGCTTTAATTCTGACACATGTAAAAATCTATCTCTTCTCTAAAGAGACTTAAACAACCAAGCACATTAATTCTATAGGAGGGAAAATTAATATATTTTACTAGGAACATTCAATTAAGCCTATGGAAAACTGCTTTGTGAGCTTAATTCCTTGAAAGGTCTTTCTTGGCCATGCATTATGACAGTTCAAGGAAGGTTATTTTTCAGTTCTTGCACTCTATGCATGCAATGCATCAGAATATATTCCAGATGAGTCACACACCTCAGAGCCTTGGAATCACAGAGAGCAACAGAAGGTCTGGGAACGAGAAAGGGCAACACAACAGACCTTTCTGGGACCGAGGGTGTGAAGTGGAATCTTGTCCCCTAGCTGTCATCTAGGTCCTCTCACGTACAATAGCATAAAAACACACAGCAAAAGGCACAAGTTAATCACAGAGCTAAAAACCCCAAAGCTACAATTTAGTAACCTTTTCTCTTTTCTAAAACTAACTCTTCCTTTCCACTTCTGGAGCACATGAAAAATTGATAAAGTTGATGAAAACTAACAAAACAGAATAAGCACAGCCCTACCAAATCAAGCACTCTCAACAGTTTCCAGTTCATACCAAAAGTCTTCAGCTATAGTTTAAAAGAATCAAGTTGCCACTCTTGCCTTCAAAAAGAAAGGCTCACTACTCAGATAGTGACATTATCCAAGGTACTTCAGTTGTCTGAAAATCCTATTGATGACTTCCCTGAATTTGTCATAGTCAAGTTGCTGTGAACACAAGGCATCATCAGCTTCCCTGATGCCAGTTCAACCCAACCTTTTGATCCTAATTTTGACATAATTAACAAATAATAAACTGCTAACCACAGCAGGATTTTGTTGGAGCCACATAGGTTACAAGGGCTAAACTGGTTAGAATTGTAAAGATGCATTTGCCTTTAAAAAGTCTGGCAATGCAACGACTTTTCCAGAACTAATCAGATGTTATTAGCAGTAATCATACTATCTTGATAAAAGATTACAAACCTCCTCTTTCCTGAGAAAGCTGAAACCTCCTCTTTTCTGAGAAAGCTCTCAGAGAGCAAGAGCCACAAAGGGACTACACCAGACCAAAAACTTAAAAGTATACAACCCGGAAATCAGTAAGAGAGCGATCACTTCACAGATTTGTTCACACCACAGCAGTGATCCACTTCTACAGAATGTTCCCTGAAGTAACGAGGAATTCATGGGCTTCTTACGGGATAAGTTCTGGAGAGCACAAAGCCAGCTAAGATGGCAAAGAAGGATTTGCTGCCAACAAGAGACTTGATCGTAGAACCACTAAGGTTGGAAAAGACCTCCAAGATCATCAAGCCCAACTGTTAATGGCTGATAAAGCCGGTCTACTTCTATTGAAACTATGGATTTAAGAAAGAAGAAGGCTCTCTCCAAGTGGCTCACAAACTCGGGAGAATAAAGAACAGGGAAGATCAGAGTTCCCTTGGTTCTGCCGCTGTTCCCGCGGGCTGGAGCGGTGCGAGGCGCTGCCCAAGCAGACGCAGCGCGGTCGCTGTTTGCACAGAGGCGGCCGCGGGCACCGCCGCCGCTCCCCTCCCGGCCGGCCCTCACCTGGGGCCGTTTTGGCGGCAGCAGCTGCAGGCGGCAGGTGCCCGCCCGCAGGTTCTGCACGGTGAGCGCGGCGCGGTAGCTGCTCCCCGGGACCGCGTCCCCGAAGCGCAGCTCGGCCGGGGCGATGCGCACCCCGCACACGTCCCGCCAGCAGCCCGCCATGGCGGCCGGGCAGCGAGCGCCTAGCAACGGACGCGGGGCGCTCATTGGGGGAGGAACAGCGGCGCGGCCAAAACCCACCAATCGGAGCGGCAGAACCGCCGGGCTCGGCTGGACTCGGCTAGGTTCGGCTCGGCCCGGCTGGACTCGGCAGGGCTCGGCTCGGCTCGGCAGGGACCGCGTGTCTCCGGCCGCGCGCTGCCGGTGAAAACGGAAAGGGATTTTTGTCCCGAAGCTGTGGCGGCTCCGTGAGCGGTCCCCAGCCCGGGGCAGCCCCGCTGCACCCTCAGGCGCTGCCGCCTGGGCAGGTGCAGAGACCGCGGTGCCATCCCATGGGCGACAGGTTGGGCAGGAGCTGCAAGGAAATAAAAACCCCAGGCCCGCTATTTTTTGGGAAGTGCGCCAATGATGGCCCCGTCCCATGGAGCTGAATTTTCCTGAATCACAGAATTTTTGGGGCTGGAAGGGACCTCTGGAGATTATCCAGTCCAACCCCCCTGCCCAGGCGGGTCATCTGGAGCAGGTGACACAGGAACGTGTCCAGGTGGGGTTTGAATGTCTCCAGAGAGACATGACCTCTCCAAGACCTGGGCAGTTGTCCAAGTGCTCTGCCACCCTCAATGTAAAGTTCTTCCTAATGTTGAGGTGAGACTTCTGTTTCAGTTTATGGCCATCCTGTCACAGGGCACCACCAAGAAGAGTCTGGCACCATCCTCTTGGCACCTACTTTGAGATATTTTTATGCATAAATTAAATCCCCTCCCAGTCTTCTCCTCTCCAGATTAAACAGGCCCGGCTCCCTCAGTGTCTCCTCCCAGGAGAGATGCTCCAGACTCCTCCTCAACTTTGTGGCCTCTGCTGGACTCTCTCCAGTAGCTCCGTGCCTATCTTGTCCTGAGGAGCCCAGAACCGGACACAGCACTCCAGATGTGGCCTCACCAGGGCTGAGCAGAGGAGAGGATCCTCTCCCTGGCTTGCTGGACACACTCTTCCCAACACACACCAGAACAGGATTTAGCAGTAAAGAGATACTTGAGCCAATGTCCACCATGGGGCCAAGGCTGGGGGCTGTCCAACACCTCCTGTTTGCCCCAGGTGCTCCCTGCCATGGGTCCCACTCCAACGGCAGCCTGGGAGAGGGAAGGGTGATACAGATGTGGCTGCCCGGGTTTCTTAAAGTAAAGATGGAATACACTGAATAAAAATGGTCTGATTTCTCTTCTGGGCCTCCATGTTAATCACAGACATGGTCTACACAGACCAAAAGCACTAACACTCCTGAGTGCTGGTGGGAGCTCAGTGTCTGCTGTGCCAGCGACTACACAAATAATTCATGGCGTGCATTTACTGAATGTTGGAAGATGTGTTCCTGCTCTGATCCTTCCTGTGCTATAATTTAAGTGTAAAATGAAGTTGACAAGATTCCAGCACTTAGACTTGGAGTATTACAGGCCACCTTGTGCTGTGCTTCAAAGTAGCAGAAGAAAGGAGGGAGAACAGCGTGCACAGCAGGTACAGAGAACCTCAGACATCAGTTCTGATTAACTCAGAATCTTTTGCCTTGTATTACCTCATCTCTTGAAAGTTCATGAGGACTCAAATTATTTATATTTTAAAAGTCAAACATGAGAAGCTGCAAACATAGATGATACAAATCAGAACTACAAAGTACAAAAAAGGAAAAAGCCGATTTTAATAGGTCAAGAAACCTAGAGGGAGAAAGGAGAGAGAAAGGAGAGAAAAGCCTTTGTTTCTGTTTCTGGGGAAGGATGCTAACAGGTCCTTTTGTCTCTCTTAAATGTTAAAATTATAGCTACCCATATGTAGATCACTAAAGAAAGTGTGCATTGCAAGCACTAGAGCAACATCATCTGAAGGGAGTTCTTTGAGAAGACTACTTGAATCTGTTTTTTGGTAACATGGTTGTACTTAATTGAAACACACACACACAAAAAAGAAAAAAAATTAAAGATAAGATTACCTTATCAAAGAATTAAACTCCCTCTGCTTTTTTCAATACAGAGTGGAGAACACTCCTACACAGTTTCTCTGATCCTTTGACACTAATGCTTTTATGGCAGAATTGATTTTTAAAGATTTCTGTCTCTGCTGCTTGTTCCAGCCCCAATCACAAAGTTACCACCTCATAAGAGAATAAATATCAAAGAACACTTGTCTATTTTCCCTTGAATTGATGTAGATACGTCCATACAAATTTTTTATCAACTTAACTAAATCTTTAAAAAACAAATTTAAACTGAGATTTAGCCTGTATATAGAGTAGTCAGGTTCAGCATTAAAAGAATCCTGAACTCTGAAATAGTTTGGCCAGGCTCTCTTCTGCAGACTATTAAATCTAAATGCTTACTCTTGCCATCATTCTGATAGCTCATCATGAAACAACATCAGATAATGCACTCTGCTCCTTTCTTTCATCAGCTTAGGCTGGCTTCATAAGAATTTTCTTATTTGCTACCTAATAATCATCCCCAAAGTGAAAACTATTGTAAAGGAACAGGTGTACTTCGTTGAATCCTTTGATGATAAAGGATGACAGAATCCTTTATACCCAGTGCTAGGGTATGGGTTATGTATTGCTATTCTCTTTTATCAGCAAATAATTTGACCACATTTAGAGTGATTTTAGTTCTACAGAAATTTTGCGGTGTGGTAATCTGTACAATTCACATTCACCTTAGCAGTATCAGATTATGAATAAAAAAGCTTCACAGAAAATTTCTCACTATTGTATTATAGTCATCAGAAGGGGGAGTACAGTCTTATATAAATCCCCACTACACCTCAATATCTGAATCACTTCCAGCTTTCTAAGCCAGACTTTCAGATGTGAAACTTCCTTGGCTATCTGCTGATCCAGCTATCCTCCCAGGTTTCAGGCAGAAAACTGGAATAGCATCATTAGTTTTTTCCATTTAATAAACAATGCTAACTTGTTTAAAATGAAATATCCCCTATCTTGCTCAGATCTGTCCTGGGGCCCTGGCCAGAATAAAACAAGATGCAGAATCAGAAAGTCATCTCCAGTCTGTTTTCCCCAGATGCAGAGGGAAAAGCTTTATTAGAAAACATGTACTGGTAAACAGCAAGACCTGAGACACTGGTCTTACCTGTCCATGTTCTAAACACAGGTCAAAGATGCTTTTAGAGCATCTGAGTCTCCTATAAGATCAGAAGTAATTCTCATTCATCCAGGAATCTAAAATCCCTTCAGAAAGTATTCAAAAAGCGAGAAAAAAAGGCAGTTAAATTGATCATGAGTGGTTTATTTGACAGTAATTCAGCAACAAAAATGACAGTGATATGTGAAATAATTAAAGTAATTTGAACAAACTGCCACTCATTCTGCCACTTCATTGCTGGAATCTGAATCCAGAGGAACTGTGATTTGAACTGTGAATATTGACCTATTTATTCTACTTCAGGAGGAATAAATATTTTTAGAGTATACTAGAAGGAAATAGGACCACTTACTAGTAAAACAAACAAAGGTTATGTATTTTTATATCAGCCTTTAGGAATCAGAAACAGATAAAGTCCTAATAATGATGACTAATAAGATACTCCTTTGCATTTAATCTTGCAAATTGCTCTGTTTAATGGAAAACGAGAATGTTCAAAATGACAGATTAGGGCTCTAATTCTCTCTAAAGGTCTCTTCACTCAACAAAGCATTCTGTGAGAGGCAGAACTAATGAAGATTTTATTGGGTCTTTTTGCTCAATGAAACCATCGGTCTTCACAAAACGTGTGAGAATTGCCAATCTCTGAGATGTCCCTGCATCTCAGAATGGGTTGAGAGGAGTGTGACCAAAACTGCTGAGAAAAGTGAACGACAGAGAGATTGTTAGTTAGGCAAGGCAAATGCCTTCCCTTTTTTTTGGACCTTTTTAGAGTGACTCTGTAGGAATTGGTAAAGAAAAACCCTGTATCATAAGTGCATACAGTCGCCATTATTTGACAATATAGTTTAGGGCCCCCAAAGCCACATACTGAGTTATTATATTTATCATGGAGCAGAATCAGAGTGGTTTTATCAGCACAATTATTCAGTTTAGCTAAATAGGAGGTCAATCATAGCACAGTTGTAACATGACAATGCTGATCTGGGGATCAAGGCTACTCCCAGCATACAGTGCTGAGCTGAACATTTTGGTCTTATGAGCTCACAGTAGTTAATCCAAAGATTTCAGCACCAAAGTACAAATGTGCCCTTTGTTTCCTGCTGTCTGCAGCACTGGAAATGCTTTCTGCATCTGGCATCATTTTTAGTCACAATTTGTAAAAACATCCTTGTTCATGAAAAATTTAGTAACTCTAAAAGCATCCATATCCACTCCCAGATTTCATGTATTAAAATATAAAAATTGCAGGGTAGAAAGAAAAATCATTGAACTGCACTGAGAAACAAGATTAAGATGTATGTTTGTATGCTGGGCAGATAATCTCTGATCAAAACAGAACACAGCTGTGGAGAAACTGCATATATATAGATAGGAGGAAATTCAGGTGAAGGATGGTTCTGAAAATCTCTCATACATTAGTGCTTCTTTAACAGCTGTCTGTGGCTTTCAAAGACTCCCATAAAATCTTATCTGTGCTGAACCAGAACAGTAGAATTTCCAGTCTGGTATCAAGATGTCAACAGCTATTGGCATCAATGAATCAAGATGAAATTTCTACTATACACAACTAGGATGTGATTTTCTATAGTTACTAATGGTGAGATTCATCTCACCTCACTTTACTGATTGAAAATCAATGTCCAGTCCAAACTTCCTCTATGGTTAGGAGTGAGATAAGTACCACCAGAGGATGATCATTCCCCTCCCCTTACATGTGTATTTAAAATAGAATTCCATATATCACTTTGGCTTTATATAGGTCTCCAGCTATGTAGTTAGTTAAACAATCTCAAAAATTTTTTTCTTAGGCATTAATTACAAGATTATTTAAAAGTGTGTTCATGTATTAGTAAATTTATTTTGTTTTGCCAAAAAATGCTGGCTAATCATTGTAGGGTAAAATTATATGTATTTTTATTATACACATATCTTATACACTTTACATGCTATTTATCCAACTTCCTTAGAATCCAAGTGCTTAGCAAGATAAATTAAATTTGCTTTCTGATCATCTAGAGTATCGGTTCACTCCCTGGTTTTCAGCCTCCTGAGCTGCTTGACGTTTTTATTTCCATTACTTCAATTACAGTTGGAAACCATTACCAAATAAATGTGTCCATTTACTTTAAATGCAATCAGGCTGTAGTTCAGTAGAGCTACACTCTTTCAGTTTAAAACCACTACCCCTTGTGGAAAGTCCTCTCCAGCCTTCTTGTAGTGGGCTGCTCTGTATCAATCCACTTTGCCTCAAAATACTATCTCTAATCTTCACAAATGTCATCATAGCTTGTTGCATTACACTGGGAGAGCTCATCTGTCTTCATAAGTTACAGATGAAAGGGTATTGCCTAATTTAGCTGGGTACTTATCCAATGGATAAGGAATAGTGGATAGTGAAGTTTCAGACTGCATTAAATGGTAATTAGGATAGAACATATCTTGCAGAGTAAAGAAGATACCTACTCTGGAGAGTTTATGCTACTCAGTGGGTTAATGATGCATTGTGTCAACTCGTGCCTTCTTTTATGAAATTTGCACTAATTTTTCCAGATTACCATCTTAATATTTTGTCCCACACTAGGCAAAAAGGAGAAACATGGACCTTCAACTGACTTTCACTATGTCATTCACTATTTTATATATCTCTTTCCCAATATTTCTTGCTCAAATAAATCCTGTGTTTATACATTTTTCTTCAGTTGAGAATTTCTCCATGCTTTCCCTTTTCTAGTCACCTGCTGTTTTCAAATTATGTGGTCTACCTGTAAATCTATCTATAGATACTTCTCCTAATGCAGTTTAATATCCTGTCTGTATTGATGTTTTGTATAATGCAGACATTAAATTGATTTCTGCTCACTGACATACATTTTTCTTTCTGACTGGTCATATCAACGTAACACAGGTCTTAATCTCCTCCTTTCATCATGAGGTATTTTCACCTTATCTGCATTTCACCTGCCATCATGTGGCCTAATTTATCAGCTACAGATATAGCATGTCTGTTCATTATGGAAGTATTAGGTATGTCTGAATTTAAGGCTACATATAATGGGCTTTTTGCTCTTCCTAATTTTTTCTAGCCATAGTGAAAAATATTTACTGTACTTAGACAAAAAAAAAAAGGCAGGCTTGAAGATAAGACCCTTATTGAGACTCAAGAGCTGACATCATTTTTTTAACTCAGCAATGAACTTTCTTTCAGCGATTTTATTAGGCACCTATATACTACACAACTAAATTACATCCATCAGTGCTGTAAGACATGAACAGAAAATAGCAATGCATAATAAAAGCAATTATCCAGTGGGAATAGGGGTCACCAGTATTAGCAGAGCTATTCACAAAGAGCTATTAGTTTGGGAAACTATTGAAAGCTGAATCTCATTTCTTCAGTACTTATTAGTTTCTATTAACTGAAGAAGAATCCACATTCCTGAAATTACTAGCCCTTGTTCTCATGGGGGACTTTGAATTACCAGATGTCTGCTGGAAATACAGTACAGCAGAGAAGTCTAGGAGGTTCCTGGAGAGTCTGGAAGGTAACTTCCAGACACAGCTGGTGAGGGAGCCAACAAGGGAGGACAACCTGCTGGATCTGTTGTTTGTGGATAGAGAGGGACAGGTGGGTGGTGAGATGGTCAGAGATAGGGCACAGCGATCAGAAAATCATATTCATTCTTGTAGAAGGAAGGGGGTCAGAAAAACTGTGCCTTGGATATCCAGAGGGCAGACATTGCCTTGTTAAGGAGCCTTGTGGAGTGCCCTGGGAGAAAGTCTTGAGGAGTAAAGGAGTCCGGGAAGGCTGGACATCCTTCAAGAGGGAAAATCTTTAAGGCACATGAGCAGGTTGACCCCATGTGCCAAATTTGTGGAGAAAGAGACCCAGCCTGGCTGAACAAAGAAGTTTGGCTGGAACTCAGGGAAAGAACAGAGAGTTCCTGACTTTTGGAAGAATGGGCAGCCACTCAGGAGGACTGCACAGCTGTTATGAGCTTAAGCACAAGGCCGTCTCCCAGCACCCATCAAACTGTGTCCAGAGGTGGCTGAGCTTCCAGCTGTGGGTCAAGATCTGATGGTCAGAAATAGGTGATGCAATGGCCTCCACAGGCCTTTGGGGGTTCACCTTATTGAACAACTCTCCTAAAAGAAGCAGCCCGAGGAGGAGCAGCAAGATCCTGTGATGGAACTGCTGATTTCAGCAGCATCTTTTAAAGCAAGTTCAGAAATGTTCCAGGGCAGGGGAAAGGACACAGGGAGGAGGAGATGTCAAGAACACCAGGAGGAGAGAAGACAGAGAGGTGCTGAGTGTCTAAGCACAAGAGTAACCACTGCAAACATCAACTGGAGCACAAACTTCATCTCTTTGTTACAGAGGGGAGGTGGAGCCAATGGGCACCATCCTCCAACACAGTCTTGTCCAGACACTCACAGACACAAATCAATAATTTTATTAACAGATGTACAAGGGGTAAATCCCTTCTGCACATCCTGGCAGGGGGAGAAAGGATCACGACTGGGACCATTTGCAGAGGCTGTGCAGGAAGCAGGGATTTGGACTGTGCCTCCTCAGGTGGGAGAGAAGGAAGCACAGCATTTTCTCTGGCTGCTGCTCCACATGGCTGCAATGGAGATCAGCAGATCCTCCACAGTGGCCAGCTCTGGTGGAAGAAGTGCACAGTGGTGGTCTCAGGGGCACGAGCAGCAGGCAGTCGATGATGTTGTCCTTGTGGGCACTCGGGACTTTGTAGGCACTGCCAGCACCCATGGCTCAGGGGGACCTTGTTGCTGTCTATAACTCCCTGAAAGGAGAGTGTAGCAAGAGGGAAGTCAGTTTTTTCTTGCAGGTAACAATCAATAGAATAAGAGGAAATGGACTCAAGTTGTGCCAGGAGAGGTTTAGAATGGATATTAGGAAAAATTTATTCTCCAAAGCAGTTGTCAAGCATTGGAACAGGCTTCCCAGTGAAGTTGTGCAGTCACCAACCCTGGAGGTATTTATGTGTAGATTTGGCACTTAGGTACATGGTTTAGTGGTAACATGGACTTGGCAGTACCAGGTTAACAGCTGGACTGAGTGATCCTAGAGGTCTTTCCCAACCTAAATGATTCTATGATTCTGTGATTAGTTCACAGATGGCACAAGTTAATGTGACTTGTATGTGACGATTTCCTTTCAATGGTGAACTTCCAGCACTGCAGCAACATCTATCACCCCCTGTAACAGCTATTATCTTTTCATCTTGCTAAAGTTTGTCTGAAAAGTGGGTGGAAATGAAAGCTAAGCAGCACCAGATAAGTACCAGATAAGGCAGAATAGTGGAAAGCACCAGAATTGCTCTGCCTGATGATGAAAAAAGCCCTGCCCTGCCTGTGCCCGGGCCCAACCTGTGGCCATCCCAGGGTAGTGCTGCAGGTGGAGCTCAGACAGCCCCAGCCAGAAGCAGCACACGGGAAAAGCAACATTCCTTTCCAGAACCATTCCCCAGTGGTTGACTTCTGGGCACTGTGTGGCCTTTTCAGCATATCAGCACATTCTGTGTGTGTTTTGGAAAAACAAGAGTTTCCAAAATATTACATCTGCTCTAATCTGTTGATAGTGGATCTGCCTCTGGTCTCATGAGTCCTACCTGGCATAGCAGTGCAGAAGGGCTGGACCTGCTGTGGAAGGGCAGGAGAGGGAGTGAAGGGGAAGGAGGAGGAGAAAAGGTGAAGACAAACCTGTCTCTGTTCCTGCTGCACATGCAGGCAGGCACATGCTGTGAGTTACTGTGGCATGACCTTCTAATATTTGTATATTTCTAAATAAGAAAAATATGTTTAGTAGTGTTTATTTTGTATGTTTCAATGTGTTCTCAGATTAGATGTTCTGAAGAGTCAAAGCAGTTACCATCACAGGGCTATCCCAAGCATCGGGGGTACCTATACACACCTCATGCAGTTTTCATGATAAACATTACAGCATCTTCAAGTTTCAGAAGAAGGGCATTTGAGAAAATTGTTTTCATGCTCCTCCCCACTCTCAACTGTTAAGGAACCTTGTTTCCTATTTGTCTTTTATTTTGCACAAATCAATGATAAGCAGCTCACAGCTCTCCATTGGTCCTAAGAGAGCCCCTCTAAGAAGTTCCTCTTAGCTGAGCCCATCAGCCACAGGAACGGTAATGCACTGGGAATCCATCTGCATGACTCATTTCTCATTTGTCTTCCCTTGCAGGCCTCCAGCACTGACAACAACTGTGCACTGAGCTGCACACATCAAGCAAGCTACTGTATTTATGACAGTGCTCTTTTCTCTGTAGCCAAAAGAGTGGCCAGATGTGGCACAACAATTTACACTGCTGAATTCTATTATCGCAGTATTTTTATATTTTTGACCACACTCTGAAAATAAATTCATCTGCCCAATGCCAATATTTGTTGAGGAAGTATAACAACATTTTAACACTGGTTTTAAATTCCTTATGCTTGAATTAGCTGCTTATATTTCACAGTGGCATAATTTAATTCAAATTCAGCTTTCAGCAACCACTGGAACATTTCCCCACAAGTTCTAACCCGCAGGGCTACAAGCCAGCTTCCAAAGTTTTTCAAGTTTCTAGCCAAGGACATGATAAGTATTTCTTTTTGGTAACTTCATGAGGCCAGCACTCCTCCATCATCCTATATAGCTTCAGGGATCCAACTAACCACAGTATTTAACACATCTCTTGCTACATCTTGCCAGAAATTGTGAAGCATTTCCTGGCAGTCGCCAAGTTGGGGTTTCATTGTCGTCAGTGATTTTTTATAACATTTAAGATTAAGAAAAGGTCCTATGATCATCTAATCAGAGCTTCAGCAATATAAATGCCTTGTGATTTACCAAGATCTAATTACTTATTTAATTCCAGTAGCTGGAGTTGTACTAAAGCTTATCCTTTAGAGATCTTGGTATAAAGATTTTCAGTTCTGATGTGCTTGTATTCTTTGATTGGTTCCAATAGCTAATATGCAGTATGCTGAGCCTATGCTTGTAGATCCTAAACAGATTTAGTCCTGCTTATTGCAGTGTCAAGAACAAAGCCAAGTTGCTGCTTGCTGGTGAAACTTAGTTTTATGGCTGAAAACTATTCTAAGAGATTGACAAGAAATTCTTATCGGGGTTTCTCCAGAGGGGTCACAGGCAGAAAGTGCCACGCTGTGATACTTAAACCTCTTAAGAGTCCAGAAGAGTCCCAGGTACAGAGGAGGAGGCCAGGGAAGCAGCCACCTGCAGGCAAGCAAGACCCCAACTCAAGCAAATACTGTGCAAAACAGCAAAAAGGGTAAAATTGCAGAAATGGTGCTGCTTTCATCTAAAAGGGACCGAGGAATAGAATCTACAATTACATTTTATCTTCTCTGTCAGAAATATGTAAGGGCTGTACACAGCCCTCTCCATCATGATCATGTGGTCTGCCTTCAAACACAAAATGTTACATAAGCATTTCGTCTCTGAATAAGGGCAGCTCTGTATAGCTGTTCTGTGCCTTTGCTCTCTTTGAGTCATTTTTAGGAGGGAGATCAAGCACATTGTTTGAGCTTTTGAAGACAGCAGTTCTTTCATGTCAACTATGTCTGTTAGATCAGTAGATTAGACTAACCCATTATGGTCATTTAGTAACAGTAAAGGTTTTTCAGTGAGTTAAAAAAAAAAGAGGACATCTTTCCCTTTTAGATTCTAAAGGCATGTCCTAGAATTGGCATTATTTCTCAGAAACCTAGGTATTTAAAATCTGTAAGCATTTTTGCAAAAAACATGAGTTTGTATTTTGAAACTGAGGGAATAAACACAATTCATACTTCAAAAGGCTCTTTTGTAACTCCCTGGAAAGGGAATGTTACAAACAAAAGGCAAACAAAGAACCCTCAGATATCTCAACTTACTCTTCTACAAATGAAAAAAGCAATTTCAGAAAGGCCTGGACTTACATTAAAAAAATTTAAAAGTTTGCTTTTACTTTTCCAGGCCATCCTGTCATTAACTACACAGCAATCAGAAACTGCAGCACATGCTGGGCTTCCACAGATGTGAAAGCTCAGAGAACAATTATTCTTCCCTCTGTTTGTCCTAACTCTTTGTCACCTAATAAAACTGATCATTTCATCCTCAACATGACCCTTTGAAAATTGTCTTTGTTAGTTTTGTCCCTCTTTGTTAGCCTGGAACCTCTTACCTATATTTGACCAACTCACTGCTTTTAGATCTGTCTGAATCACTTTTTAATTTACTTTTTTCAAGTTGATTTTCTTTCTACCTAAGATGTATGTTGTTTCTTCTTTTTTATTTTTTTCTTGTTGTGAGATTTAATATTTTTCTGATTTGCTGTTCTTTGTTCACCTATCATCATTCTTTCTGATTGTCACTATTTTGTCAGTTTTCTTTTTCATTTGGTGATTTATTTTATATCACACCCTGCCCTGAGTAACAGTTTTTTTTATTCATTTCACATCTGTATTAAATCTTTTCTTCTCTTTCCTCTCCATGACTCAGCCCGTGTCTCCCATACTTTGTGCTTTTATTGTATTTGTGGCTATTTTTCGCTTGTTCAGCATCAACTACTGGAACTTTCAAAGGGCGTGAATACATAGAGACAGTTTCTGTGCTGATTGAGATGATGTCAGCAAGATGTCAGCAATGTAGCTTCTGAAAGCACATTTCATTCCACTGACTTGCTAGCAATTAGGAATCACAAAACAAATTGTTCTGTTGTATCTGGGAGATACAGCTCTTGTAATGTGTCTCCTGCAATTTGCTTCAACTTTATTCCACTTAGATCCTGCAATTACATGGCAAATTGTTGTAGCAGTTTCAGACAAACACACTGCATGATCCTGCAAGAAGCAATTTAATGGCAACCGGTAATCATGAAATCACCACTTTAAATTAATTAGTAAGTCAATATCATTGCAGTTTGTAGAGCAATTCTTTTTGCTTTCAGTTTTGGAAATAGCTTTCATACTTGAAGTACCTGTTAATTTCAAAGTACAGTGTCAGCATTGCAAGAGTAACTACTGTATGATTTTACAGTGATGCTGTTTAAATCTCAAGGGTCAGAAAACCAAGAATATTAACTCTATTACTCTATTACTCTTTACTGTATACTTTATAAGTATCACCTAATAAAGGATAGATGTCCTCTTTTTCTGTTCTACTCAACCTCTTTGATCTTAGGGTTTCTTCCAGCTCTAACAATCCCATCCTACAGCATGCCTTCTCAGTGAGTTCTGCTTTCTAGCACCATGATGTATGACACTCTGTATGCAAGACAGAAATATGTTTCATGGCAAATCAAGATTGAACACTTAAGCCTTAGTGCAGGAAATTAAAAATTATTCTGTCACAGGGTTTCAATAAAGGATCATAGCCATTCCTCTGAATGATAAGATCATTGAATGGTGCTTTCCAATCCAATTTTCCATGTAATACTTTTACCGTAGTTTATTCATAGATTATTTTCTTTGATGCCAGTATTAGATCTTACAGTCTGGTTTCCCAGCACAGGCTGTTAAACTTTACATTGTACTTTTGTAGAGGCCAGTAACTCCTAAAGACAATTTCTGTCATGACTTCCAGAAGATATCTTTGGTTTTATAATATCCACTGACTTTACAGTATTGACAGTGTTAAGGCCTACATTTTTGGAACATTTTTTTGTTTATCGGCCTTGTTACTAACAAGTAACAAAATAAAAATGTGCCCGTTTGTATTTTGAATATTTTCATCCTTAATAGCCAAGCCCAGATTCTTGTTTTGCTTGATTCCACGGAGAAGCCTTTCTTTATTTTATTTTTCCTTTAATAGTGCTTATACACTCTTCTAAAACTGCCCTCTATTTGATAAGTTAAAGAAGTCCAACTTTTTCAGCATCTCTGGGTGTGTTGGGCTATTGTATGGGTAATTTCTGGTGAACAGCATTTGATTTCACACTGTCCACAAGTTAAGAATCATGTTGTAAAACTCTACCAGATGTTGTGTGTTTTCATTTGCTGCTCAACTCAGTGGTTTAATACACAAGGGCTTCTGGACATGCACTTCATGTCCTGTGTGTTGCTGTAAGGTAAAATAATGTCTTATTGTCTCCAGGCAAACACAGAGGTGCCACAGTGCTTAATATGTTCCTGAGAAGTGTGAGAGTAGCAAAGGAGAATATCTGGCCCTCATACTATATAGATCAGGAATATATGATATATACAATATATAGATAAGTATATTATATGTATATAAATCTCATTTGAGAGCACCATTATAAAATCTTGTTTAAGAGTTTATATAAATTTATAGAGATCTCTTTGAGGGCACCAAAATCTGGGTTGACAGTACTACAGTATTGAAGGAGTGGTGTTCAGGGGAATTGATGAATTAACTATGCAACAAAGAATTAAAACATTTTCCTTAACCTTGGAGTAATTTTTGTCATTCTTCTCTGTCCCCTTCTGTTCTTTCAACCATATTTTTTAAAGTGTTGGTATCATGGTTGCAGACATGAGGAATTTTACGTAGCGAGGTGAAATCATATTCCCTGTTTATAATTCTGGGGTTTATGCACCATAAACCCTTTGTTATAGCCCATTGCACTTGGAGACCAGGCTACCTCTCTGCTAAAACTCTCTCTGTTTCCCAGGAGACAGACTCTGTCCTCTTCAGTAAGATCTGTCTTATTGCTTGCCATATGTCCTCCCAGCAGTTTGTGTTAAAGTAAAATGTGTTTCATTGAGCTCAACTTTCTCCCTTGTAGTCCAGAATACTCTGTTCGGGTGACTCGTTTTTCACTTTCTTTACCACTGTGGACCATTCACAAAGGTTAACACCACTGATTTTATTTTTCACTTGTTTCTGCTAATCAATTGGGAATTATGAAGAACACAGAGTGATGAAAATGAAGCTGGTTTAGAAGTAGGAGTAATCACTAGAGAACCCTCCTAAAAATGTCATAATCAGTAATAACTCCCTGCTGACAATTACTCTTTCGGTCCTGTGAGCCAGTTCTTAGTCCATTTAAGACATCCTTTATTGATACAGCACAGTCCTAATTTTCTTATCAACATGTCATTTGTAGTAAATCAAATGCATTACAGAAATCCATTATGTACTTACTTCTATCAACTATAATTGTAAAGAAAGAAATTAAATGTATTTGACAAAGCCTATTTTTCACACATTTACCAAGCTTAATTATAACCTTCTCTTTTAATTTTTTACCAACGGAATCTTTATAATTTTTCCACTATTTTGCCTGATGTTATCTAGCAAGCCTCCCGTTACCTTCTCTTCCCCTTGAACATTTTGAATACTCATAAAATAAAAGTATGTTTTTGATCATCAGAATCACTCACATGCAAATACTTATTCAAAACTGACATTTTCAGGAAGCAAGCTGAAAACTCATTGCTTTTAGGAATCCTGGTGTCAAGTTTGCCAATGTGAAATATTCTTCTGGTCATACATCCTTTTAACATCCACATTTGCTACTAATAGGGTGATTCATCTCCCTAAATGTATCTGAAATTAGCTGAGTTACCTGGGATTCCCACAATAGAGAAAGAAAAATAAGATTCCCCATACAGCCATTTGATTCCAATTATCCTGAAGGGAATCAAATAAATTTAAACATGTATCACTAAGACTGCTGTAAATACACAGATATTAATAGCACTAGGCTAAAATACACACCTATATTTTTGCATGCAGTTCTGCATAAAGGGAATTCTCAGGAACTCTGAAATGGGAATGTGTTTGTAACCAAACAAACACTGTTTATGCCTTTAGAGACTATTATCTTGATGCCTGCTAAAGCTAAACAGACAGTGGTGTTGTAATCTACTGACAAAGAATGCTTTCCACAGGCAATTAGGAAATGCAAAACATATTTTTGAAGGCATGGATATTAATGAGGATCAAGTTAAGGGTATCCAAAGAGCTCATTGGATGAGTTTGGGCATTGCAGTGTTTAGAATACGAGCAGAAAGTGGGATCCAAGCCCAAGCGTAGTTTGGAATGTGACACAATCACAGAAGGATTAGGGACAGCAGCCATGTTAAGGGATTTCCAGGAAAAGGACAGTGTGGAACAGGGCAAACACTTCCCAGAAAAGGCACTCAGTTAAGCCAAAAATTATGTGAATACCAGGCTGCTGTTTGGATTACACTGTGAAATAAAAGAGGGCATCAAAATTGTTTCATCTAAAAAAATCAACAGAAAATTATGTTAGCTGTAACAGCAGACATGGTGCAAAACATGGTCAAAGCAGAATTAGATGGCACTGAGTTTAGAGAAATAGCAAAGGAATTAAGGACCTGATAGGAAAACTAATGTGGTGTTATATGTACCCACACCAGTCATTATTGATCATCTGGGTCTCACCTTTTACATTCAAAATTAATTGGATTTTGTATGATACCTTTATTAACATTAGCACAGTTATGCCACTACTTTTAGTTTTCAAACACTTAAGGATATTTCCACAGGTACCTTGATTGGAAATCATAAAAACAAAAATACATCACTGTGATAAATCTTCATTCTTTAAACTCTGAAACAAACCATTTAGGGTTTGTTACTTAGGTTGAATTTCTTCAAGGTTTCATCTCAGACTTCCACTCAACAAATCAGTCTGCTTACAGTTAACAGTGCTGTCCTGTTTTCAGTTCTCTTCAAATCAAAGTCTCGAGAAACATATACCAACCAAACCACAATGATTGCTCTTCTGGCCATGAATACAGAGACAGAGACAGCTCTTCATCCCAATTTTTATCACTGCCTTTTACTAGTTTTCTAAGTTCCTTGCTTGTCCTGCAGAAATATTCCCCTTGTCCAGAGCTTTGAGGCTGTCCTGTTCTGTGGGATTTATTTTTGCTTGATTCACAAGATTGTGCACAACTCTTTCATTATTTGCTCTTGACATGGCTTCCTTGGGAATTCTGCATTAACAAAATGCCACGTTATATAAATTGCATCACAGCTAACTGGGTGAAAGTTGTTTTTACAGGAATGGCTTCCATCCAGTTTGTAAATGGGTGAGAAGTAACCAAACAGTGCTGGTTTTCCTTCCAGAAGGAGTTAGTCCATGCCCTAGCCCAGAACCTCCCACATACTGCAGCTGGTTTGGGTATTAGAGTATTCACAACTTGTCCTGCCAGCCAGCTGTGCACCCATTGCTCTGCATCACAGAATCACAGATTCTTTAGGGTTGGACAGGACCTCTGGAGATCACCCAGTCCAATCCCCCTGCCAAGGCTGGGTCATCTAGAGCAGGTGACACAGGAATGAGTCCCGATGGGGTTTGAATGTCTCCAGAGATAAACTCAGAGTAAATTTATTCATGAAAGATCAGGTCAGGCTTCTCTGTACCAGTGCTGCACCTGCCCATGCTCACATGCTCTCTGCATCTGCTCACCTTGTTTCCTTTTATTGGGCAAATACCAACTACTGCTGGAATCAAAGTCCCCAGAAGCCTAACTTTCCAAAGGCAATATGGAAAGTCAGAAGGTCTTTTAAATCTGGAATAGAGTCACATATGGTTTAAATTAACTCAAGTAACCGTTCCATTAAATTTTCTAATTATTCAACTGGAATGTATGCTGAGCAAAGCCTGTTTAAGCAGTGTATTGAGAAATATTTGAAAGTGAAAGGGAGATGTAGCATTTTAAGTACTTTATTAGGAAATACAGGTGTAGTGAATGGAACACTGAATACTGCAGACCTTGAATCCATTTGGGATAAATTAACACTGATAGGCAATGATGTGATTAAGGCCTTCCTGCAGAGAAATGTAAGACTACAGTTTTCAGTACATAGCTGAGTTGGATTATTGCTCCTTGAAAAACCTGTGTTCTCATTAGTTTCAAATGCTAGAATAATTGCACATTAATCTGATTGCAATATTATCAGGTTCATATGGTTTGCTGATATTAAAATACATAACTGCAAAGATTAATAGAAGGAAAGTTGACCTGATTAAGTATAGAAATGTCCACTGTCTTAACCATGTGTTAGAAGACTGTAAAGCAGTAGTAGCTTTATTTAATTAGTGTATGATATAGCTGTATCACAGATATGTGAAAGGGCAACACATGAACTGTTGACCCATGAACTGGTAAAATTCATTCCTAGTGGAAACCCAGCATTCTTCAAGAAGTTGACTGTGTAGTTTCAGGAAGTCATTAGGATGCATTCTTGCTGCAGAAAAATAGAAGGAAATACTCACCATAAAGAATTATTCTGATCCAAAACTCAACTGGTACATCCCCAAACTAAAATCTTTTATCATGGTGTCTTCAGAGTAAGACGGTATTTTTAAATTGAAATGCGCATTTTACATTGATATTGTGGTCATTACTTACCAGGTTTTAGGTGTACAACCAAATATTATTCTCCAATTGGAATTACTGGAAACAACTCCTCCCCAGTGCATGACAGGTACTGTTATAACAGAGAAAAAAAAAAGGAGCTGAATGGAAGAAGTTGTAGAAGAAAGGTTTTTTATTATGAATCCATAGTAAACCAATCAGTGACACTGCCTCAACAAACCAAGGAGAAAACTGAATATAATCAGCAAGAAATTACAATATGGGCATCAGAGATTAAGAGAGTATTTACTAAGTCCCAGTGGGACTGGCTGTCCTACAATCCTACAACATCTAGTTTGTTACTTGTACTATTTCACCCAGTGTTGAACTATTAGCAGGGCAGGTTATGGTAATATGTGCTACAATGGTAATTCATTACATTTTTTTTCTCAAGGTTATTTTCAACAAGGAACTGAAAAATCAATGTATTATAAAGCAACCCCCAAATGTTTCCTCAGGAGGCCAGTGATTATGTGCAGACTGGGGACTGAATGGTCTGACCAGCTGCACTTTTAGGGAAATTTAGGGAAATCACAATTTGAACAGGTCATCATGAAGGAGAGAATTATTGCAGCCCAAAGAGAAGCAGATGAATTAGAGCACATGCCAGTAGCATTGCTGTAAGCACACAGATATTAATAACACATGAGTGACAAAGCCTTGTAAGCATGTGTGCCTATATTCTTCAGAAAAGTGCTGTGCAAAGGGAGTTTTCAGGAATCCTAAAACAAGAATGCGTACGTGACCAAGTCACTGGCCTGGAAATAGAAGGTACTGCAAAGTGCTGAGGCTATCACAAAGCCACACCTGGAGAACTGCCAGAATATTTTGAAGAATGATAATCTCTGCCTGAACACACAACAGTTATGCTGTCACAGACTATTATCTTGACAGCTGCTAAAAAAAGGACACCTTCTGTGTGAGACCAAATCATTCCTTCTGGGGTGGGGATCATGAATTTAGCCCTGAACAGAACCTGTTGAAGCTGTCTTTAACCAACTGCTGGGTGGAGCTGCCATAGCTGGTGCCCACTGGTGTGGCATCAAGGGCCACCAGCCGTGTGTGTGCCCTGCCCTGCTGCCGACCCTGCTGTGCAGAGCCCACTGCCAGCGCAGCCACAGAGGCAGAGATCATTTTATTGTCATAAAGGGCAACACAACATGCTTCCTGGTTCCTCCCCTCAGCCTGTTGGTCATTTGGCTGCTACAGTCCCCAGTACAAAGAGTGGAATAAACTCACCTCTGGAATACCTGCCCTTGACTGGAGAAAATCATAGAATCCTTCAGGTTGGAAAACACCTCTAAGATCAAGTCCAACTGTTAATCACCACTGAGCCATAACCCCAAGTGCCACAGCCACACACTGATCACTTCCAGGGGTGGTGACTCTACCACTTCTCTGGGCAGCCTATTCCCATGTCTGACCACCCTTTCAGTAAAGAAATTTTTCCTAGTACTTGTTATCCTGGGAGAAGAGACCAACCAACCCCCACCTTGTTACAACCTCCTTCAGGCAGCTGCAGAGAGCAATAAGGTGCAGCTGGCTAGCGCAGTCTGGATCACTGGACACAAACTGGAGTTAGTGGGATTCCTTTCACTCCAGCAGACTGGAAAGCACTTTTCCATCCTCATGTGCTGTGACTAGATTCTTCTGTTTCTTTGCCAATGAAAGACAAAACCATTTATTGAATAAATAGTTTTTCCTGTTGCTCTTCAAAAATTTCCATCTCCTTGTGGCAACAGATACCAGTTACATTTTACATTCTCCTTAATACCCTTGAGAAGGTGTTATTTTTGTCTTCAGAACTTTCAGTCTCTTTTGTTCTATCTTTAGCTCTCCTTATTGACATTTCTTTTTTTTGTTTGTTTGTTTGTAATTCATACTCACTAATACTGACATTTTAGGTTTTTTCCTTCCTTTAATTTTTTTTCTCAAATTTTCCTTTAATTTCTTCCTTCACTAACTCCCGAACAAAAATTAACTGCCAAACAACACTCACTTGACTTCTGACTTGACTGTGGCATCGATCTGACTATGGTTTTATTCCACAAATTTAAGGGTTGTTTTTTGCCTTAACCTAGTTTATTTCATGAAGTGTCTTTACTTTGGAAATTAATTTGCTATTTGATGTGTGTATATATATATATGTGTATATACACACAAACATGCACATAAATATACACACACATATGTATACACACTGAATATATAATGCAGAATGGAACTAGCAATGGTTGTTCATGATGAGTATAACCCTGCTGGTCTCAAGGTAACCATCAACTTCAAGCCCAGAGGTTATTGATTTACTTTTAACTGCCACTCTGGTGTTCAAAATAGATCTGTGATTAGAAAATTAAGTAACTCACCCTGATGATATTGGATCAGATACTGGACTTCACTTACATCATAGCAATTAGCTACTGCCTGTAAACAAGCAGCAGGTGAGGGGGGGGGACCAGCTCTGTTCCATCACAGGCAGGTAAAGCCTTCTCAGAGAAACTGACTGCAAGACACCACAATTGCTGTGAGAGATCCACCAAACTGTCAGAAATCTCACCCAGAGAAACAGCTGCCTTACTTGTAGGACAAGGATAAGCTACCCAGAATAATATCATGGTTGGTGAAAAAGTGCTTCACTCTCCTGACTGGCCTTGTCCCTTTGGATCTGAAGTGAACGGGAAAAAGAAACAAGCGTTTTGAGGCATAACCTTCATTCCAAAGGTGTTCCTTTGAGTTTTGTGAGGAGGATATAAAGGGAGTCATCAGAGAGATCAAAGGCCTACAGATATAAATCCCGAAGTGTACCAAGTCAGATATTCTCCAGTGAGACAGAAGTCACTAGCTAAATTATTTAACAGTATGAGTAATGTTTTGCCTTTGTGCTGCCACTTTTTATGGCATCTAAATCAATTTATTTCTCTAAATAGATCCTGGTGCTTTGCTGCAGTAACTGGAAATTACATTCACCTCTTCCACTCTATCAGTAAAAAATAAAATTAGCTGTATCATTTCATTAGAAGTTTTAGCAAATTATGTAACTAAGAAAGGAGAAATTATTTGAAACTATGAAAGGTCCAAAGGTATGTTAATTTCTCTGAGGCATTACAGAAACATTCTGTAACTTTTAAATAAGAGAGGTTATTCCTTTTTTCCTAGAAAATAAATATGGTTTTTATTGTTCACAGAATAATAAATAATGAAATAATGTCAGCTGTATCTTGCATCAACTAAACCCCATGTCCTCAATGACTGTTTTCCCAGTACACCTAGAATGTGGGGTTTACATCAGAAAGATATTGTCATTGTCATTGTACATAAAAGGGGACTTTATTCTCCTTCCTACAGAAGTCTGTAGGACTCCTCCACATCAGTACCACAGAGGGCTTTAACAGAAGAGCTGCAGGCAGTCCTGCCAAAGCACTTTACAATAATGTCTGTCTCAAAACTCTCTTCTTTTCTGCCAGAGGCTATTTTCATCAGAGAAGAGTTGGCAGACTACAGTATGTGCACATACTTCAACTCCTCCAGAGCAAATCCTTCAGCTATCAACAAAGATGGTCTTGAGCCACACCGCCAGGCTGCTGAGGGATGGAGCTAAAGAGCTCTTCCATCTGCCAGCTTTGCAACAGGGTGGCAACCTCTGGCAGGCTGAATGAGCCAGTGTGTGGTACCAGCAGCACCTGCCCCAGCCAAACATTGCCCACATTCCTCCTGAGGCTGTACCTCACATCCCTGCAATTACAGCAGAGCTACTTGGACAAGTACACAAGTCTCTGCAGTGCATGAAAGGACACATGGAACTACTGGGTCCAAAGGCAATTTGCCTTTGATTAGAAGAGAGAGATCCTGCTGGAGGCTGTCAGGGGGAATGGTGAGGCCCTTAGCAAGGCTGGCTGAGGGCTGCTGTGCTTTCACACAGCTGAGGTGTGCACGCTGCTGTCACATCCCTGAGTCAGTGCAGGCTCCCTGTGCACACCTTTGCAGAGCAGCTGGACAGCAACAGCTGATATTCCTGCATCAGCCTTCAAGGCTGTCAGACATCTGGAAAAGCAACTGACAAGAAAAGAAAGGAAAAGCCATCTTCTGTTTAGGGGACATAGTCCAGAGTTTGAAAGGATTCCCAAGACCCTTCGGGGACTTGGAACTCAGCAAGGCAGCTGTGAAATTCATCCTTCTCATATCCCAGGAGTGAAGAGGTCAATAATCTGACCCACACGCCCTGACTCTGCTGGGACAGAAAAGATAGAGAGATCTCTTTTCTCTGACAATCCTCCTGTTACCAGTATACAGCTGATGAAGTATCACATCTAAAAATGCAATGGCAACTCAGGAGGTGTGGAGAACACAGGAATTATGTGCATGTACTCCTTGGAAGGCACCATTGCTGCCTTCTGCTTGATGTCCTCGGATGTGAAGAACACAACCTGTACATGAACACCTCTGTGGGCACATGTTGCAGGTGCTTGCAAGTATAGGATGACATTTACTCCACAATCATACCTGAAACACACATCCCACAGGTCTTCCCAAAAATAAACTCAGACTGTTATGGAGTCATATCATTGCTAAAATGCACATTTAAATTCACTTACTTCAACCAGGTCCTCATCAACACAGAAAAACCAACATGACACTACAATCACAAATGCTTTTTTGCTGGATCAACTCATACACTTTTACATTTGTTGAAGCAACTTAAAATTCTTCTACATACAGGGTAGTATTTACTCAATTGGCAAGACCATTTTAAACAGGCTGTGTAAATACACATTTTCACTTGAAGTAGAATGAAACTCTGTAGTAGAGGGTAAAAAATACCATGAATTCTAAAAGAACTTACTTGTCAGCAGTGTGAGTCAAAAAATGTGACTTGTCAGCTTTTAGCATAGTTTCCCAGAACCACAGAAAAAAAGAATGGAAATGCAGAGAACAGCTTGAAACACAGCTGAATTTATTTTAGAATAGGACCCTCATGCAAGACTGAACTCAAAATGTGTTGATGTTACTGGCATTTGACAGAAGATTACAGATTGTTCACATGGAAAATTATGGTAATAAAAGGTAAACTGTGATTCTAAAGTGCTACAAGGCATTAATACAAATTCATATGTGGTCACTTTCATCTAATTATAAGAGGCCTTTTTCTTCCCAGCTTTGGCATTAATTCCTTCGGAACTGATTCAGCTGAAGCAGAGAAAGCCATTTTCACACTGCAATATGCATTTATAGAGACAGTTCGATTAGTAGAGCTATGTTCTTGAGTTAGCTTAATTATGACTCTGGAATCTCCACAAAAAAACCTGTAGGATAGAAAACAGTTGTAGTTGTTGTTATTAACTTTATTTTTTATTGTTTAATTTTGAGTGTAGAATTAATATATTAGATGACATCCACCTACCTTTGCATTTGACTAACTTTGCACTTGCTTGTTTTTCTCAAATCTCAGCTCAAATCCAAATGGTAGTATCTCACTTTTAAAAGAAATGGCTTTTAACATCTCTAAGAATGAATTAGTATAATTAGTTTAATTTTGAATAATTTTCTCTAATGAACTTCTGTACAGATATGAAGTTTATTTTTTTTCCTAGTCAGTGATTCTTGGCAATAGGTATGTAAAATTTAAAGGACACTATTCAAGTGGATATTATTCAAATGACAGGTAAAGTATAATGAGGTAGATAAATGACCTTAGAAGATCTCTCATGGAAGACCAGTGTTCAAAATTGAGACTTCTTTCGTATTCATTCTTACTCATCCTCTACTACCTTGAGATATAAAATATACCACTCACACAGTTAGCTGGTTTATTTACCTGTATGATACCATTATAAATCTAACAGACAAAACCATAAGCAATTGTCATTGTACCACTCCTATTTCATATAAATACAATAAAAGTCACAAAATGTTATTATCATTTTTCATCTCCACTCACGTGGAGTTTTTTGGGCGTTTAAAATCCAACACTTGATCCCTGTCATAGCTAAAAAACTACTACCTATAACCCAGATTTCTAGCAATTAAGACCTTAATGTGTGTCTTGAAATATCACATCTCCCTCAGATTTCAATATATCTATCTACCCTTTGGATAGTGTATTTTTGTCAGTATCATTTAGACTAAAAAATTGAGGACTGGGTTATCCAGGAGACAGGCATGTGTAGAGGCTTCATCAGAAAGAAAAATTGGTCCTGAGGTTGTCCAATCTCCCAGCTTTTTGTGCTTTTTCTTCTGATTTGTGAGCTGCATCATCCTGGGAGATCAGCTGTCTTAGAAGCTAATTGGTTGAAATTCAGCCTTTAGTATAGTTTGCTCTTGATTTTTTAATCACTTTAAATGTTTAGCTCTGAGGCCCTCAAGCAACATGAGGAGTACTCTGGGACTATGAGAAGGCATTAAACACTGACTTGACACATGCACAGATGACTAAACCACTGAGGAAATGAACCTTTGCACGTTGAACCAGAAGGAAAACACAGTTTGTAGAGCTCAGGAAATCAAGTTTTAATGAAGACAACACTGCAGTGCACTGCAATGAGCTGCAGCCAGGACTTGGTGGGTAGTTCTCTGCAAAGCTTATTCCACACCTCTGCTCTCTTTTCATGTTCACTGTGTTTGTGTGTGTGCTCTTCTTGGAATGTTTATTTTACTTTTCTGTCTTCATCTAACCCTCAGCCCATTCCCTCAGTCCATTAATCTTAAGTGATTTCCCTGAATTAAAGGCAAACTCTCAAAGGATAAGAAAGATGATAAATGCCTACAAACTCACAGTTCTCCATGGATATTGTGCTAACGATTTCCGTTATCTTGATAAAACAATGCATTAATAAAGCAACAATAAGGAAAGAGAGAGTATTGGCATTCCAATAAACAGAAATGCAGAATAATTACCATAGATCAATGTATTAAAGAATTAAATACTAGTATTCTTTTGGAAAACAAAAAGGATGTAATGTGAAGAGATAAACAGGTTAATTCTATCGGGACTGCCTGAGCCAAGGAATAAATGTGAGCTTGAATATTGTATTTAGTTCTGTGCCTACGAGAACAAGGCCTTTGCTATTGAATTCAGCACATCTAGGGTTTCACAGAATGCATAACCCTCTCTATGATGCATAATGAGGAAAACTATTATTCCTTCTTTTACAGGCAGGTTCCATTTTGACTGCTTTTTTTAAGATTGTTTATCTCTGAGAGCTCAACTCTCCTACAGAGCCTCTGTGGACACACCCCAGTTTAAGCATAGCTACTCTGGCACTGCAGCCTGGTGAAGATGCAGTGTGAATTCGTTGAAGAGGGGATTTCTGTCAACTTGGGTGTTGTTTTCTTTTCCCCTGCAAAATTAATCAAGCCAACAAATGCTCTCTCCTGCAACACAGCTCTATCAGAAAGGGAGCACCATTATTTTCACACTTGCAGCTGAAATAACTCTGCTGGCAAAACTCTGCAGTGAAGGTCAAATCTGAATAACAGCTGAAGGAGGCTATATGACTGATAATAAATAATACATGCTTTGAAAGCCATGGTAAGTTATTTGGTTTGTTGGATTTAAAGGGACATAGCTGCCCCATGATGAGTTTTCACCCTTCGTGATAATCTGGTTTCTGTGCACTCTGGGTAACCGTGCGTGGTAGTAACAAAATAGAAACCATTAGAATGGGTTAATACAGCAGCATGGGCTCAGTGTGCATTTCTGATTGCAGCCAGCTTCCTCAGAGCTGCCAAAGAGAAATCTCACAGCTGTAAGCAACTTTACTATTCACATTACAAGCACTGTCTCAGCAGCCTCCCCTGTGTACAAGACAGGCAGCACTCCTTAAACTTCTCTCCCATGGGCACCTCTGCACAGATCCTGCAGGCAGACGTGGTCTGGAGAGACTGGAGACGAGCCATCTCCAAGGCAGGAGCTGTGTAAAGCTGTTGTCAAGGGGCAGAGCTAATAAACCCTATGAGAGTACATCAGCTTGGGCTCAACAATGTGCTAAAACATCAGCACAGCTCCCAGTTGACTTAGAGTGTGATGAAAGCAGTCTTGCATCTGCCTGTAAAAGACTGTAGGGTATTTAAATCTCCAGAGAACAGGAGGATACTTAAACTTTCTCAATATACTTTGAATGTTCAGGACATAATGAAAATCGGGGGATGTGCCATTATCAGCTGGATATGCATTGCATGTTTAGGAATTCATTGTAATACAAGCAGCTGGAATAAATTTTATTACAGACTAGGTTATACATGCTATTAAAAGACCTTGGGTTTGATGTCTTAGGACTATGCAAACTTCAAATGCTTATGAGGAAATTTCCCCACATCTGGTGCTTGCCCAATGCTATTTATGAGGAAAATTTCAGCACTGATGAGTCACACTTATGTGAAAATACAGCTAGGGAATCGCATTGTTTTGCCTGTGTTATAAAACAGTCCTGTCAGCCTTTTCATTGGATATTCTGTTTTTTCCAGGTTTTAGAGCAGAAGCTTGACCTTTATTTGTGGGTTAATATTTTTGTCAGGGGAAAGTCTTTTGCAACCTCGTGAAAATCTGTTCAGCTCTCCAGTGAGGGCAAAAAATTGCACAAACTAATTGCAAAACTAATTACAATCCATAGAGAACCTAACGCTGCTGAATTGCTGTACCTCTTGTTGCTCCTCAGACTGACCAAACCACATGTGTGCTGTCCATGGGAGATTGTATTTCAGCAAGATTTTGTACCTTCTGTTCCTCTTACTTTGGTGTGCAGCCAGGGAATGCAACATAGTGAAGGAAACTCTCCTCTGTACTTGGGAGGGAATTCACCTCATCTAACTTCAGTGGTTTAAATCTTAGATTTCTAGGCTGTAAAAAAAATAAAAAGGCAAAGTTAAGTGTATGAAGACACTGCTGAGAATTTTACATTTCTGAAAACCCTCTGGAGATAACTACTTTCCTCCAAGGACTAAAAAGATAGCCTACAAACCATGGCTAGACCAGATGCCTAACTTGTAAGTAGCTGTGGAAAAGCAAGAAGAATTTCACTTTAGATAAGTCTCGCTTATTCTGCAAATTGAATGTGATGGTGATGTGACTAAATATCTCATAACACAAGTATAAGAGACCAACTCACTTCTGCTTTCCTGACTTCTGGGACCTTGGCACTGATCTCGGTAGCATTCCTCTGACTGCTCTTGTGTAGGCAATGTAGTTCCTACTACTGAGCACATTTACCTTCTAATGACTCTGTGTGATCAGTCACAAGGTTCAAGATTATAAATTCGTTAAAGCAAATTTGTTCTTAACGGTGTTCTTTTTATTCTTTGTTCAGTTATACCTACAATGAAACCTCAGTTCCTGGAGCTCTGCAATGTCAAGAAAAGCCCTTTCCTAGCACCTGTTACTGCTGATCCATTACAGTTTTGAAAAACCAAATTCTCAGTTCATCACTGATTGTTATTTTGTCCCTCTTGTGAGGCATGTAATGACAGAAATGTTCACTCATAGCAACTCTGTGACTTCAGAGATTTTGCTTAACTTCCACAATGCATTTTGTGCTTAATGTAATACAGAAAAAAATGATTTTACACTTTATCTGTAAACAACTACAATACAAGTAGATGTTTGCCCATGCCAGGGATTTCCTGAAAGTCTAAAACAAGTAAGGAAAAAAGCAGCTTATCAAACCATGACGATCTGGACCTTGGACTGTGTTCAACCCAGCTATCACAACTGTGAAGACATATGTACTGACCACCAAAGGAAAGACCATACCTATCAACAAAGGCCCTTAGTGAATTCATGAGCCTTCTTGGCACTGCCCAGCATCCCCAGAGCCTCCCTTAATCCCACCCATGGCTCAGGACCCCCATTTCAGCCCAGCCCATTGTGTCATTCCCCAGTGATGCCACAATCTTGCTGGTCTCCACTGGGATATTCTGTTGAGTTGAGTAAGCTGTTTGTTCAGACCACCAGTTTAACAGAATAAAAAGATGCCAAATGGATGGAAAAATGATGGTGCTGATTTGAAACAAATGTTCATGTGTTTGTTTCTTAATTTGTTTTCTTTAGGAAAAAAAATCCTCATTTTGCATTCATTAATACTGCCAGGAAGGAACTTAATCTTTCCAAGGGTTTATTAATGTTTCTATGTGTGCAGAATAAATATAAAACCACCTCCAATCACAGCCTCTCAGCCTCATTAGTGAGACATGCTGGGGATAGCATCTTGGCAAACTCATTAGGAGTTTCTTGTTGCAATCAAATTTGTTCTGACTTCAGTTGCCAGGGACATTATAAAAGGGAGAACAAAACCTTGTAACTGTTCTTCCCCATTTATTAATTCTGTACTGAATGCACCATCTTTGTTTCACAGGAAGCCATCCATGGAGGCTGATGGAGTGTAAAAATGTTTATGCTGAAATGAATTTCATTAGTCAGTGCTGGACATAGATTAGCGTCATTTATTTCTTTGAAGTTGCCATGGTGTAACTCTAAGTGACAAATCAGGGATGCAGGAGGATTTTCTGTGTGCTAAGAAATGCAGAAAACCACAACTCTGTGCCTGAGGAAGTCAGGGGCTTTCAGTCAGTAGCACAACTAACCTCTAGGTCAAAGTAATTTTTGTGGGTGGTTGTTGGAGACAAAACACTCCCAAAACATTTGCCACTTCTATGTCTCGTAAGTCTATTGATCCCAATGCACAGAGATCATTTCCACAAGGAGGGTCAGTAAAAATTCACTGCTGCCAGGATGGGAGAGGTCCTGAGGAGCATCAGAACTGGAATAAGGTAGGGAAGTGGGAATGATGGACCAAATGGTCAGAACTGGGGAAGGCCTGGAGAAGGGGAGATGGCGAAGGAAGGATGAGGTAAGAAAAGGAGAGAGGAGGTCTGGAGGAAGGGGGAACTAAAAGGCAAAAAGGTGAAGGAAGCTCTTCTTCCCAGTCACAGCAAGTATTTAGATCAGCTTATCTCTCTGTGGAACTAAACCTCTAATTTAAGTCTCAAAGTTTGTAATCATTGGTCTTCTGGAATTTTCAAATAGGTGTTTTACAAATTGCCCTTGGTCTAGGGATTTTAAAGAATATTGTGAGGTCAATTTTAAGTCACAATTTAAGTTCTCTATATTTTAAGAACAAATATTTTCACATCCTGAGACCAGTAAAATAGATTAACATTTTTCTGTGATGCATATATAAAAATCAATTAAACCCAACAACCTTCTGTCTTTGTGTGTGTGTGTGTGTGTGTAAAACCTGAAGACAAGTTGAGAAGAAACAGATCATTTTGTGGATATTCGTATTCATATTGTGTGGCAAAAAGTGAGCATAGGGATAAATAATGGAAGAAAATATAGTTAACATCTTCCATTGCAATAACTTCAGAAGCCAACTGAAACAAATAAATCTTTATCTTGAATAATATGAATTTTAATCTGATAATTTTCAGCACTAATGATTTTCACAACTCAAACTGAAATCATTAGTCAAATACAGCTGCAGTATAAATTCATAGAGAGTTCCCAGAAGAAATCAAAGATATTTTATATTCTCTAAAATGGCTAATACAAACATTCTTATGAATTTCTTATATTTGGAAAAAGTCAAACCTAAGGTAAAATTAATTGACTTTGAATCAGTATTCAGCTGCCAAATAAATTACTTCCTATTTGCATATTTGAAATCTTTTATTTAATAATCAGCATATGCCGGAAAGCGACACAGCACAATAGTAATACAAACCATTTTTTACATGAAAATTGAATATGAAAGCAAGAAATGGAATTTATTTTTACAATACTGGTTTGCTTAATGGAGATACAAAATACAGCATTTCAGACAACAATACAAAACTGTTTGTTTTCAAGCCAAAGATGAACTTATGCCCCTACATTGCATTATTGCTGACAAAATGGGCATAATGTGATATAAAGGCAACTATGGAATTATTCAAATGTCTATGGGCATAATGTGATATAAAGGCAACTATGGAATTATTCAAATGTCTGCTTACTTGGGCTGGTTCAGACTTTTAAAAGACATTCTAAATATGAAAGCTGCTCTACATTTCATGCTCACTCACAATTTTAAATCTGATTTCAAGGACATAGTCAGAGTGTTCTGTTAGCAAATATTGGGATGAAAATTTGATCTTCATCTTGATACAATAAATTTCATAAGATCTCCTTAGCTATTAAGTCCAGATATAGTAACTGACAGTATAACAGCACAAGTTTTGTGACAATTTTCCTTGGGGAAACAACAAATGTTGTCAGTTGTTGCTTGATTTTCTCGCTAAGGCAACAGTCAGTTATCGAATATTTTGGATAAAATGTTATTACTGACTATGAAGACCATGATAACACTTCCCTTTTTGTTAAAAAAAGTTTGCTATTTTACTAGCCCTGAATTGGCAAGAGCCACCTCACAGCTGAAATGTAACAGTCGACAACACACATACTGCTGGAGGACTGGGAAGAACAAAAAAAATGTTTGCACAAAATTGCCACTGAATGTTTATAAAAACTTGTTTCCCTTGGCACTACAGCAGATAAGAAAAGTGCTACAGTAAACCACCAAAGTTGCACTGGGGGAATGATGTGTAACAGCAATGGGCTGGGAAAATGCAGCTGCTCCTTCTGAATGCTGCCAGTGGAATTGCTCCAGGTCCACAAAGTCCATTTCTTGGCAGGAAGCTGTACAGGAAAGCTCAGAGCCCCCAAGCAGAAAACAGAAGCAGGAGCTGTTCATAAAGTTTATTTGGCATCTAATTCATCAGGACTGGACACATCAACAGATGAAGACGTAAAACTACAGGGCTTTATCACAGATCTCTGTCTTTACCCCATCCTTCTCTGACCTCATTACAAGATGCAGTGGCATTAAAGAGAGTGCTGAGGTTGTCTTCAATCTCTCTGGAAGACCTTTCTTGTAACAGGTAAGCAGTCTGATCAGGGATACCTCATAGAATCATAGAAAATCCCAAGTTGGAAGGGACTCACAAGTACAATCGAGTCCAGCTCCTGGCCTTGCACAGCACCATTCCCAAGAGTCACACCCTGTGCCCAACAGCACTGTCCAAACCCTTCTTGAGCTCTGTCAGGTTTGGTGCTGTGACCTCTGCCCTGGGGAACCTGTTCCAGTGCCCAACCACCCTCTGGAGGGAGAACCTTTTTCTAATATCCAACCTAAACCTCCTCTCACACAACTTCAGGCCATTCCCTTGGGTCCTGTCACTGATTACAGAGTGAAGAGATCAGTGCCTGCCTCTCCTCTTCCCCTCACAAGGAAGCTGTAACTGCAGTGAGGTCTCCCCTCAGTCTCCTCCAGGGAAACAGACCAAGTGCCCTCGGCCACTCTCATACAGCTTCTCCTCAAGGCCCTTCACCATCTCTGTTGCCCTCCTTCGGATGCTTTCTAATATTTCTATATCTCTCTTATATTGTGGTGCCACAATAGGTATTATGAGAAGATGTCCAAACAGTCTGTTTAATTCAGGGTTTCTGAATGCTTATCCATCCCTGGAAAGTATTTTGAGTTCACATACACTATATATATGTATACTGCCCGAGTATACTCCTTTTCATCTGTTCCTGTAGAACCTTATCCTCCCCTTTTTTCAGTTTAGCTAGGCTATTTGTTCATTCTAATCCTGTCCTCAAACATACTTGCAATTTCTCCACATATTATCTGACAATATAATAAGCATTTTTTCCATTTTATTACTCACTAAATGGACCAGGACAACAGACAACACCTCCAGAAACTCTTTTGACAGTAAGATTGGTAACTGCTCTCCACACATCTCTTGCTCTTCCCTTTCTCTAAGTACTGGAAACACCATTCCAAAGTCTTCCTCTGCTCATTAACAAGGTTACCTATTTTGTTGTTTGCTCTGCCTCTGCTCTATAACCTTTCTGTTTAGAACCCTCACACACACACACAACATTTTTTAATGTCCATCTTTACTCATCTGACACAGTTCCCTATTTCTGTACTTTTTTTCTCTTTAAGGGTTCATGATTTTGTTAAGGTTATTTCTTACCATTCTTCTAAATCAACAGTGGAGATGCAAACTGTGGAATGCTTACCAGAACAGCTTGTAGCACTCACCATTGGATCCAGCTCCAGTGTGGCTGTGAACAAAGAACAACCTTTCCCAGTGTTGCTGAATATTACAGAGTTAAAACAAGGTGAGAAGGGTGTAACTTTACCAAAAATTAGCTTGAAGTTTAAACTACTTTTCTCCTGCTCGTCATCACCAATCAGTTATTTGCTAATATGTCTGTTAGCTATGTAGAAACAAGCCAGTGTAATTCAAACTGCAATAATCCTCCAGTGTCATCCTATAAATCCCCCAGGCTATCCAGAAACAATAGTGAAGACTTTTCAAAACAGAGACTGGATGCACAGGAGTCACTTGCTATTTGCAGTGCTAAGTAGGACAAGCCAAAGGTGAATGATTACATCACTGATGCTGATACAGAAGCTCAATCCTTGTGATTCCATGCTGCCCTGGGTGCAGTCCATGGAAAGCCTCTCACTCCATAACATGCTTCTAACACGTGTCATCCAACTTGGTTCAAAACACAGGACCTGGCTGAGTCCACTGCTGTTGTCCTTTCCCTTACAAAACTGCCATTTACATGGAAGTGGTCTGGGCAAAAAGCACAAACCAGCTGACACAGGAAGATGCTGCTGGAGGTCTTCTAGAACAAAACTCTGCTCAGAGCTGCTTGCTCAAGGTCCAGACAGATTTTTAATATCTCCAAGGACTGAGCCTCCACAGCCTCTCTGGGCAGCCTGTTCCAGTGTTTGCCCACCTTCATTAAAAATTTAAATGGAAGTTCCTATATTTCAGTTTGTGCCTTTGCCTTTTGTCCTGTTCCCAGGCACCTCTGACAAGGCAGAATTATAGCACAAGAGAGGATTTTGTCACCACAGTGTAGCAAGGAGATTCAAGACATGTATTTGAGGACTGTACAGAAAAAATGTCATTCTTCTTAGACTTTTATTTACAATCAGAAGGCACACAGATCATGTCAGTGTAATTCTGACAGCACAAAGTGGCTAAATAAGTCAATTCCCAGTCATTTAAATCCATGGTGCCTTTTATAATTGGGATACTTGCTCTTTTTTGTATGCTTGCCTTGTCACTAAATGTGTGTATCAGACCTATATTGTCAACAGCAGAACAGACTTTAAGAAAAAAATATGTAGCAAGGATGCTGTTTTGTTGAGATATTGAGTGGAGAAACACTATAAACCACAGAAAGGAAATCTGAGTTTCTTGTGATATTACAGGGATGCTGAGATTGCTAAAACAGCCCTGTTAAATGCAGCTGCTTATTTATTTTTTATATCAAATGGGCTTTTAAAAGCTCTGCATAGTGTTATAAAATAAAAAGCCACTCATCTATTTCCTACTCTTCTTCTCTCAAAAGGATGGAAATACATTCCAAAGTCACAGGGAGGAGACTAGCAGTGTGAATCCAAAATCACTTACTTCCACAAATATCATGGGAACTGGAATTTCCCTAATAGTTTTCAGACTGTCTTTTAAGAATGGTATAATTTCATCAGCTATTTGTTTTTCTTCTGGATGTTCTGAATTTTCTCACATTCTTATGAGTGAGAAATAAAGCTACTTGGAAGCCCTGATTAGAAAGTTGCTTATTTTGTTGCCCCAGTTGGGATCTGGGCACATAATCTTCAGTTCCAAGCTCTACAGCTGTCTTAAATAACTTGCAGGCTCATGTCATACAGTGCTGGAGGGTTTGTGGTTGCTAATGGGTAGGGCAGAAGTGTACAGTTGAAAGACACAGTGTGTTTTTAAATATTTCCATTTATTTGTTTTTGTTTTCCCCATTATTCGTTTCAACACAGAAGAAATTATGAGATACAGGAATGGTCAGGATCAGAAAAATAATTGTGGCACTTTCACAGGTGACATATGAAGGCCACCAGTCAAACTGAAATATACACTATAAAAGCAGCTTATATAGGACTTATCTGCAGCCTGCTCTCCATAACACCGTTACAGAACAGAAATACACTTGCAATTACTTTGTAATATTTGGTTCTCATCAACTGCACACTTGTGTGACCTACAGCAATTCAGCTGAACACCTTCACAGATGCAAAATGGTGCTTTCTGAGCAATTCACAATACAACTGGAACACACATAAAATCCAATGAATGTTTGGGGAGGGAGTGAAGCAAATCATAAATTAATTTCTGAAAGAACAAAGCCATTGAGATGTGAGCAGTCATTCAGAACACTAAACATTCCGATGTTGCTTTGCTGGAATAATGAAAGATTAAAAAATCTAAAATATTTGAAACAAGTTAATGTGTTACATAGTGATACTTAAACACATTTGAAAACAGCCCAAGAGTTTAGAATTGGTTCATGTGGTGTAAGTTTCCAGAGTGCAGCAGGAGCTGCTCAGTGCAGCAGCAGCATTGGGGTCATGCCTTGGGAACATCACTCACAGGGACCAACTTCCCCCCACGTAAGAGGTACCTTTAATGGGCCCTAAAATCCAGCTAATTTGGCTCTATGGGACTGAGAGGATACTGTTTCCAGCCCAGATCTCAGGGCACAGGAGCTGGAGCGGGAAAATGTCTGAAAATGTTGGAAAATATTGTGCAGTGCCCCACAGCAGTCATTGCTTCTTTGCATCCTGCCATTCCTGCTTTGAAACATCAGAAGATTCAAAACTAGATGGCAGACCAAAATGAAGGAATAAAAGGAGGAGAGAAAGTCTGTGTTGTTTTCTTGTCATCAGACTGACCCCTTCAGTGCTGAAGTTTCTCATTTGTCAGGAGAAGAGAAAAATCTTCACAGAGCAGGAAATACTGAGTAGTGAGGACACTGGATCTGTGTATGATGTGGCACTTTAGAAGTTTCTTGGCTTTACAATTGTTTGCTTTCCTTGATGACAAAGAAACAATAAACCAGTTACATTTATGTGAAAAATGTGACATCCAGAGGAATGTTCTAGTGCAGGGTACAAGTTGGCTGTGCAAACACAGCGCACAGCATAAACAGGAAAACTCATATGTCAGTATGAAAGGCAGCACTCAAAATGATCCTTGGCAGTAAATCACACTTTATATTAATTTCCCCCCCTTTGCTTGATTCAAGAAAGTTCTCTATTTGTATCTTTACTTAAAACATATTACTCAAACAAAAAATAAGATGACTTTGTAAGGCACACTTCCTTTGTATGTGTCTAAATTTAGGATAAATACAACAACATATTTTTCTAGAAAATAGTAGTGTCCCAGCTATTGTGCTGGAACAGAACTCTGCTTCCTTCCATTTTTTAAGTCTTGTGAGTTCTTTTACTGCAGTAGCTTTTGGACTTTCATCTCTCTTCAGCCAAAATCCTTGTTTCTCCCACCCCTTATCCTGTTCCTGAGAGGCCTCACAATGATAATTAATTCACCCTTAAAAGGTCTGGCTGAATTCTTACTTTTGTATCTGTTTTCGTCATCATTTAGGAGTGGATCTCCTGAAGGTACCCTGGAGTTAGAAGCAACAATGTAATTGCCTATGACAATCTTCTTGAAAATCAAATGACTGTTTAGTCTTAGAGATGAAAGCAAATATAACCTAAAAATTATATTTTAATATTAATTATATTACAATTATTTCTGTACCATGAAAGACATTGGGGGGGGGAAGGGGGAAAAGTGGTTTAAGACTTTTTTTGTGAAAACTGAGAGTTATTAAAACTCTGTAAATTAGAGAGAGATTAATTTGAAGAGAGGACTGTTAGATGGATAAGAAAGTGGTTGGATGCACCCAGAGGGTAGTGGCCAATGGCTCAGAGTCCCAATGGCATCAGTGACAAGTGACGGCCTTCAGGGATCTGTTTTGGGGCCATTGTTATTTAATATATTTATTAATGTCATAGACAAAGTCATCGAGTGCATCCTCAGCAACAGGAAGTTAGGACCTTCAGGTGGGTTTACCACTGCTGTTCTCATGAATACTTAAGTATTAATATAAAGTGAGACTTCTCCAAGGAGTGGGACCCAAATGTTCCTCCCATGTATGTAAAGTAGAAGAGTTGGGATTTGAATTAATTTTCAAAAATCGAAGGAAAGCACTTACACAGCAGAACTATTACCTATACTAATGAGCCTCTTTCTGCCTGGAAATTCCACCTTGGACCAAGTACCTTTTCCATTTTAAAATTTGTTAAACTATATCCTTAAAAGTTGACTAATTTCTGAGGAGAAAGTTCACATAGCTGTAAGATGCCCCAGTGAGTTCTACTCAAGTATTGCTCTGCTGTTATGCCTGCACTCCTTTCAGCAAGGCTCAGTGCCAGTTTTCTTTCTTCCAGTATGGCCGTGACATTTCTTGTGCTCTGTTTCCAGTGTTTTCTAACTTTTTCATTGCCCTTTTGAGCTTTTGGCTCTAAGCCTTCACAAACAAACAGTGCAATGCACCTGGAATCAAGGAAGAAAGTACTGCATATTTATTAAGTTAAATATTGTCTCCTGACCCTTACAAAGAAATTTTTCATCTATTGCCTTTCCTGGTTATTTCCCAACCACCTGCTACCAAGTTAAACAGATATGGTTGAATACTGCATCTTCAAACAGCCTGGAGCAAGTACTTGTAAATTATTACAGAAAAACTCCCTGCCTTCCAAAGAAAAACAGATGTAAATTCACTTCTCTTGGAGACCTAACCTCTGATGGTGTGTGCTTCTCTCTGCGGTCACTGGTGACCATTTGTTGTCTGTGCCTCAACAAACTTTCAAAGGGCAGAAGTATTTTGTCTCCCATTGATTCAAAGGATTTGAGTTTCTAGATAATTCTGTCAGAAAACTGTCAGACACATTCATGTAATTTCTTTTATTTAAAACCTGATGGTCTCAATGTCAGTTTTCAGCTGACATATATGAAAGCATCAATTTTTGTTATAGGCCAAGATCCATTAAAGAATTTAAGACATGTCTGAACTATTGCAAACTGTGTCTTAACTTTCAGTTCCCTCAACATCTCTGTGACTGTACTGTTACTTCAGTCCTTTTCTGCTGATTGTCAGTTGCCTCTTAATATAAAATAAAGGTTAAAAGACCGGGTATGAAGAATAGTAACCCACCAAAAAGCTGAGCCACAAAAAGTCATATTCATACTCTGGATATTCATTGAATCTGAAGACAGCAGCAATGTAGACTTTAAAAAAAAAAAAAA